>WEIT01024673.1:0-14106 GCA_013389985.1 Dryoscopus gambensis | reverse complement strand
TTAAATCTCCCGGTGGCTCTGCCCTGTCGCCTCTGGGGTTTGTCACCATTATTCTTCATCCAGATAGGATAAACCAAGAATGTGGGGAATTATCTTTACCATTCTCTGAGTTAACTTACATGAGTGAAAGAAGCATTCTACAGATCACACTGCTATTCCTAAGTTTTGTTAATAAAACAAACTACATTCATACAGTGAAGGTTTTAACATTACACATACAGCACTCCCTTTAATATTTGCAAAAAGCCAATATTATAATATGTATTTATAACAGGCGTTTATTCCTTCCCACTGCCACCACCCTCCTTTACTGTCGTGGTTTGGGGGCTCGGAAGTGACCTGGAGATTCAGCACCTCAGCCTGGCAAGTCACACGGGAAAATCAGGATGGGAAATCAGGGAAAACCAGCTGGGACAGAAGCACTCTGGCTAATTATCTTCCAGCTCTCCGCTGCCATTTATTACCCTAGAAAGCAAAAAGAGGAACTGCACAGAATCCCTTTTGCACCACAGGACCACTGAACAGCAGATCAGGCTCTGTGGTTCTCGCTGTGTCTGTGCATCTGAGTTGTTCAAACATTTCCCTGCAATCCTCCACCCTAAAATCAGTAATAATACTTTTTTTTTTGGTGATGTTTTTAATTTTTATTTTTCGATCATTTCTTTCAAGGTAAAAATTACACTTCAAGCATCTCTGATTTTGTTTGGATGGGTTGGATCATTTCCCTTTTTTGATCTCTCCTATTTGATGGTTTTATCTGCATCCACTCCTGTTTCTGTGCTGGTTTTTGATCCTCAGGTTTCATGAATTGCATGAAATCCAGAGGAAAGTATCCTCATGACATCACAGACCAATGAGTGATCAGAAATTGTAAGTATTTTTAAGTCTGTAAGAGCTGTTGGGGAAGCTCTGCCGGGCATAAGGTGAGATATTCAGTTCCAAATCCAACATCAGAGTTTGCTGGCAGCAGAAACTTTTTATTTATTCCAAAAAGATAAATTAATGAGGATGGAAATGAATTAAGGGATACTCTGCTACATCAGCATGTGGGCAGCCTGGTTTCTGTGCGGGGGGAATGAGATTTTGGGGTCCCTCGGGTTTCCGGTCTCTGTGCCAGCCCTGAGTGTGGCACCTGGGTGAAACCACCCGGGCGTGCCCTGCCTGGCAAAGTCTTTGCATGAACGTTTGGTAAAGTCTGAGTAAACCCCAGAACAGTTCTGGGCGTCCCTGCCTCTTTCCAGCGTCCTTCCCACTTTGCAAACAGAGCATCTCCCACCCAGCACGCTCCTTTTCCTCCTTGTGAACACGGAGGAGATGTTTCAGTGTTGTGAAATCATCACTTTTGGGGTAAAAAGCACCTTTAGGTCTTCCCTTGGCGTTTTGACAAAACCAATCAACGCAGCATTTTATAGCATGGAAAAACCAGGAGAGAGGATGTCTCATTTTGCTCATTTTTCCCCTCTCTCTGCCAGCATGAAAATCTGTTCCTCAGCTTTGTGTCTCCTTGCCCCCACTAACGACCTTCCTTTCACTGCCAGCTCCAGAATCTTGACAGCTCGTTAGAACCACGAGAGGCTCTGCATGATCAGAGCGATAATTCCCGAACCACTCCGCGGCTGAAAGCAACTTCAGGAGCATTATTTATTCAAATTACAGGCATGAAGGACCACATGGGAAATATGGAAGAGTGCCTCCTGTAAATGACAGCTTAGGGAGAATTTCCAATTGCACGAGACAGCTGTATCCCGAAACTTAATCTAATTACTGGAGTGTGGTGAGAAATGTCACCCTGAATCAAAGTGATCCCATCCTCTGTGTCCGTGGTGGGTTCTGACTTACACACGGCCGCATCTGGGATAACCTTTAAATCCAAATTCCAACTTGGGGCTGCTGTCACGCCTTTGGAATTGGGGGAATTTGAGCACGAGGAGTTTCCCCCTTGCCCAGAGCAGCTCAGCTGCACCAAGTTCAGGGCAGCCCTGGCCGGGGCCGTGTGGGGCACGTGCTCCCTTCCCAGCACACAGAGCCAGAGGAACCCCTGGTTTCCCACGTGTTTCCCTTTTGCAAATCCCACCTCTCCAAATGTTTTCTGGTTGTGCTTCAGGACTGCGAGGAGAGGGAAAGGACTCGCTGAGCTCTGCTCTGCCACCCCCATATGCTTCTTTCTGTTGTGCTGCTCATGAACAGCCCTCTGATGACTCGAAATGTTGAGTTTCTGGAAGGCCCCTTGTTTTCAGCTGCTGGTGTGTGCCAACAAATCTGAATATTCAATCAGATGGAAAGCAGCAGCTCGAAAACATGCAATCTGCTCCAGGCTGGGACGCACAGCTGCCCGGGCTGGGATGCACATCCTTGGCTGCCACTGGGGCTGTCTGGGAGAACAAAAGAGCACGTTTTGAAAGCTCAGGACATTTTCTGTTTGGGCTTTTTTCTTCCCTCGCTTGTGAAGTGCTGAATTGGCTGCGCTGACGCCGACAGGTTCTTGGTTTTCCATGATTTAACAGGATGTAGAAATGCTGGATTCACTCGCCCTGCTGAGCCCTTGGTACCGGCAGCACCTTTCCTCCTGAGGAACACAAATACAACTGACTTTCTGCAGCTGCTGGCTTCCCCGCGAATTCAGGGAGGCAAGGGCATGCTCAGCAGCTCAAGGGCTGATCTCAGAGGCACCTGCCAGGCAGGGATTGTGTCAGTGCAGAACACGGGCACCCATTTCTGCCAACAACAGGTGAAATAGGCAGGGCCTGCTGCTTGCCTGGGACAAGCCCTGGCCAGCTCTTTGGTGAGAAACAGGTTTAGGAGTAACATTTGTGTGCAGCAAGGAGCAGCAGACCTGCATTTCAAGATGCTGAGGAAGCCTGTGGGCCAGCCTGGTGTTTTTTAATCAAAGCATCCTTGAAAAATGGAATAGGTACAGATGCGTGTGCTCAGACTGTACCCAGGGCTGATGATTTCTGCGGCTTGGTGCTGCTCAACAAAGCCCCAGTGGCTGCTGTGGGTGCCTCTTGCATAACTAAACTGTTTGCATGGAGAAAGAACTCTGTAGGAATATCTTATGTTCTGGTTATTAAAAATAACACCTGGATTTCTGCAAAGTTTTGAGCAGCCAGCCCGAAGACCCCTCTTCCCTGGACAGACCTGCATCCCACAAGGGAGGGGGGTAATGTCCGAGGTTGCAGTGTAAGATGTAACCAAAAGTTTGCATTCTGTTACCATCTCCACAAGCTGGTAAAGCAGGTGGGGCTGTCCTCGTTAGCCCCTACTGTGACTCACCCCTGATAACTCCCTCCGGGAGCTCTCTCTGCTTAATGGGCAATCAAGGATCCATCTCATGACTCAAGAAATTACATCAGCCTGCTGTGAGATGCTCCGCCCAGGGGGAGGAGCCAAGCATTCCCACCTGGATATAATCTGGGGTTTGGAACAGCACAAGCAGCCGTTACCTCCTGGATTCCCAGAGGACAGGAGCTACCACTGGACCTTCAGGTGAGGACCAGACCCTTCTACAGGATCCCGTCTTCGACAGAACCACTTCATCCTGGACTGCTACCACCACCCTGACCGACGGTGTCAGGCTGTATCCTGACTCTGTCAGTGTCCTTGGACTATTGCATTTATTTTAATTTTCCTATTAAATGATGATTCTGACCTGCGATGTCCCTCTGGTTTGTTTCCACACCAGTACAGCTGACCCTGCCGGATCAAGGCTTCCCCGTCCATCATTCCTGCTAGAACGACTTGTCCGCTTACTGCAAACTGTGGGATGTGCTTTTGTTGATGGGAATTGACACCAGGGACAAAGCTGAGTCCTCGGAAGTGCCAGAAACCCGATTCTCTTTTTTTAACCTCAACTTGATGACAGACCTTGCCGATGCACAGATAAGAGGTAACGTGGAAAATCTCTGCCCATTCCCAGCCCAACCCTCACAGTCTATGGGGAGTGTTTTGCTGTGGGCTTGATCTTCCCAGCAGGGAAGGAATTGCAGGAACTCAGGATTTCCAAGGATTTCCAAGCCCCTTCAGGCTTGTTTCTCCCTCTCCTGCCAGCAGCAGAACCTGCCTTGTTTGGGGACAGCCCAGAGTGACTGTGCAGTGCCACACTCAGCACATCTTGAACACCCAGAGCTGCTGCAAAAGGACCCTGGAGGGGCAGGAAAGGGATGGGAATGGACCTGACGGCCTCAAAAGCAGGGCTGAACATCCCTGGGATGGATGGACAGGTTCTCTGCTGCCCTGATGCCACAGGTGGCATTTCAGTGCCAGGGGACAGCGCTGCTCCCAAAACAGGACTGGATTCCAAAGCCTGCTCCCATCCTTGCTTCACATTGTAATTTCATTTGTGGCTGGAAAATCCTTGGCATCAGGATTTTATCTGCGCTGCAGTTTGGCCAAAGATTGAAAGGGAAATTTTTGGAAGTTTTTCTTTCTTCTTTTGTAGTTTCTGTTTATTTGGCTTGGTTTTGTGGGTGGGTATTTTTTGTTTGGTTGGGGTTTTTTTATTCTTTTGGGGTTTGGTTTTGTTTTGGTTGGGTTTTGGTTTTGATTTTTGTTTGTTTGTGGTTTGTGTTTTGTTTTCCTAAACAGACAGCATAAAAGTGTTGCCCTGCTTGGTGAAGAGCTGTTGCACACAGTGTGGGTGATGCACTCCTGCAGAGCCAACTCTCACCTCAGGGCGAAATCCTGTCTCCATCCTGGCCTCAGTGCGCCACTGGAGCTCAGAAATTCTGACAGAAGCAGGGAGGTGCTGCCTGCGTGGAGCAGATCTGAACCCAGGTGGTTTAAAAAATATATTTGTGTGTAGGGGTGTCCAAAGGCACATTTTGCAGTTGTGTGCACACACTTCTTTCACTTTTAAATCATGCTAAGAAAGCAAATAAAAAATGCTCTTGGTAACTCGGTGGGTGACACTGCTGTGTTGTCACGTGTTTTTATGGATGGATGGAAGGAAAATAAAAGGTACATTTCTTATTTGTGAAATCCTCTGGTTCCAGTAAACCAGGAATCCTGTGTTGCCCAGCTGGAGCTGCTCTCGGGGGTGCTCCTGTGCAGCTATTTGGGAAGAATGGCTTTATTTACCATTGCTGATGGGATATTTACAGATCCAGGCATTTAATTTCTGTTGTATTAGCCCCAGCTTCCCTGCATACTAAAATGTCCTTTATTCATACATTTATGTCTATGGATTTATACATAAATTGCATATACATGCAGATATACACACATACATGTATTTGTATATTTATTTCTGCGTAGCTGCAGTGTTTGCATCTATTTATTTATGATTCCATTGATAACATGACCTTGATGCTGTGGATCTGCCACATCCATTCCCGTTGCTCTATAATTGTCCCAAGACACAGCCAGAAAACACATTTAGGCTTGGAGAAGGGAAAATCTCAGCTGTATCCGTGTGGAACTGGGACTAAGACTCAGATTTAGAGATGCCCAAACATTCAGGGGCGTTGGGATTTTCAGGATCAGTTGGATTCCTAACCCACACAAATTCATCCTGGGGTTAAACCAAGTTTTTGAACAGCAAAGATATTTAAGTTCTTTTTTCTTATCAGGCCTAAGAGTGTCCTTCTGGTCAGGATCCCATGGAAAGTTATGTGTGGGATATTTGCAAATCTGGGTCTGTTCCTGTGTTTTTGCAATATGCCCACCTGCACATTTCAGAGTCCAAGTAATTTTTGAAACCCAAGAACATCCAGTGAAACCCCTCTCTAAGAAGAACCCCTTGTATGGGCACTTTTTGCAAAAGTTTTGGCATAAAATGTGCTCAGTACATGGAGCAGGTTTGTGTTTGTTGTTTGTTTCTATATTATTATTATTTTTATTATTATAACTAAGCGCTACTTTAAAACTGCGTAATTCAGTCCTTAGAGAACTTCCCAGGGCACAGCCAAGAGTTATCATTTGTTTTGTGAAGGTTTGGGAAGTTAATTCCTTCATTTAAAGACGTGCAGCTCCGGGCACTGCTGCTGTCTGAAGGGCCCAATATGCGAAAGATCAGACCCTAATTATTAATCTCTAAGCACCACTGACTCCTGAGTTACTTGCTCTGGTCATCCCTCACTCAGAACATCCCCGACCTTGGCTCCTTCCACTGATAACAAACTTGGGGAATGGGAAGAAAAAAGAAAGCCCAGGGAATGCAATTAACCTCTGCTGATGAGCCAAATTATTTACGGGAGGGCTGACCCGAGTCATCCGTGCGTTGTCCATGTGTTAGGATACTCAAGGAATAAAAATCTGGCAAGCGGGATGTAGCTTCAGCATAAATGAGATTGGTTTCTATTTCTTCTCCCCTTTCTCTCCACTATGATTGAAGCAAATATTGCGGTTATTTTCCATTCCATGATTGTTTTCTCTTTGACCAATGTGAGGGGGGAAAAACCCCACAAACCCAACCTGGAACAGGAATTCTATTTGAGATAAATAACACCATAAAGATGGTGCAAAAAAATAAATGTTACTATTCCATTGACTAGTACGGTATTAAAAATATTCCCTTTACTGTGCTACGTAAGTCTTTTGTATATTCTTTATTTACTGACCTCTTCTACCTCCTTTTTATTTGTTTGGCTTATGCTTTCAGGTGACAGTTGTTTATGATCAGCCCCTAATTAGAAATTTAAACTTCTCTGCAGCTGCAGTTATGGGTTCAGGAGGGTTCTCTGCTGCTGGAAATTGTCACTGTTGCAGTGAAGGCCAATCTTTGGTCTGGGGTTATGGTGAGAGTCAGGAAAATTAATCCACAAACACCAGAGGTTTGTGTCCAAAAAGGAGACAGAGGAGCCCTGTAACTTTATTTGAATAAAGGGAGAGGTCATGGGGCATTTCCCTGGGGTCTCTTGAGCTGTTGGAGGGCACAGCCTCCTTTTTATCCTGATTTCTTGGCTGCATTCCCCTCCCTCTTTCCCCACTGGCTGAGAGAGGTACAGACTTCCCGAATCACCCAATACAGACTCTTCCAACCTATATCCCCCCTTTTCATTTCCTATGGAATTTATGGTTGCTCCCATTGTTTATTTCGTCTCTCAGTATCTCTCTTTGCCTATCAGCACACCCACGGTTTGCTTGTAAAGACAAATCTCTCTCTTTCCTTTCAAGAGGATCTGGCAGGTTTGTGTTTGTACCTTTCTACGCGGTGAAACTAGAATGGATTCAGGTTTTTTTTCTCTGCTTCCTTAGGCAGATCCCACAGGTACTCCCGTAGTGCACGGGCAGCAGGGGAAGTTCTACAGGAATATATTTTAAATAAAGCCTCAGAGAATAGCTCTGAGCTGGGTCCTGAGCTGTTCAGCAGCTGTGGAATTGCAGAGCAGAGTTTGAATCATTTCTCTGTGACCAACCAGGAGCTCAAATCCCACCTTCTCAATCCCATTGATGGAATGGTTTCAAAAGGGACCTTCGTGATCATCCAGTTCCAAACCCCCACCATGGGCAGGGACATTTTCCACTGGACCAGCTTGCCCAGAGCCACATCCAACCTGTGCTTCCCAGTGTCCCATCCCACGGGAAAATTCCCCATCTCTATTCCCATTGTTCTTCGTCTTTTTAGTGGATCGAGCCCAATTTTGGATGCACATTTTGTGCTCTAAGCTTCCGTTGTCACCTGGGCTTTGTGGCCAGCTGGATCTCACTCGAGCCGAGCTGGGGACAAGCAGCTCAGCCTGGAGCAGTGATTGAATCAAAGCCAAATTCCCAGGCCCAGCAGGTTCATCCCTATCTAAACAAAGAGATGCAGCAACGCCTCTGGGTCCGAGCGGAGGAGGAGGAAGAGTCCTTTGAAAGTGAATCCAGCAGGGAGGCCGCGTGTCCTCACAGCCCGCGAGTTTTCCAGTGAACGTGTTTTTGTCACGATGGCTCATAAAAGGGCTTTGAGGATCACTCTGGAAGGCTTGAGGAGGATAAATCCCTCGTCGCCACCTCAGTAGGGCAAGTTTGCGCCCTCAGTGGCCACTTTTAGTCATCCTGATTTTCCAGCAGAATGGAGTTTGTCTCCTAAGGAGATAACAATCTGCGTTCAGCCCGGCACGTCTCCCCACAGAAAATCCTGACCTCAATGCCTTTGCTTGGAGGTGAAAACTGCAGAGAGAACGAGCAAGGGAAGAGGAATAACTCTGGGATTTTGTGTTCCAGCAAGGAAATAGGAATAATTGGCATTTTGTCTCTTAGCAAGGAAATTGGAAAAACTCAGGGATTTTGTCTCCTCGCAAACTCAAACCATGCAGTCCCTGCATTCCTTGCTGCATATCTGTGGGGTGTGTTAGAGAAATGTGAGGAAATTTGAAGGGAGCTGTAGACAGCTAAAAATAAAAGAGCTTCACTATTTTCTTATTGATTTTACTACAAGGTAAAGACAGAACAGACGCACCCCAGAAAAACCTCCAAACAAACAAAAAATAGCACTAAGGTTTCTTGAAATCATAGAATTCCAGAATGGTTTGGCTTGGAAAGATCATCTCATTTCACCTCCTGCCACGGGCAGGGACACCTCCCACTGTCCCAGGGGGCTCCAGCCTGGCCTTGGGCACTGCCAGGGATCCAGGGGCAGCCACAGCTGCTCTGGGAATTCCATCCCAGCCCCTCTCCGCTCTCACAGGGAGGAATTCCTTCCAAAATTTCTTATTTGTAGGTGCACCCCCTGAAATTTCTTCTATTCCTTTATTTCCAGCTGCTGCTTGCTTCAATTTGTGAGCTATTGATGAGAAATGGAGTTTGTTTGCCTGGGTTCCAGCAGGGAACTGGTTCGGTTTTGCAGCCTCTGGAACAGAGCTGGCACCAGTCTAGGAAGGGAATTTGCAGTTCAAGTGCCCCTGTGACTGGGAATTTAAACTGAAGCTCTATTTTATTAATTCAAGGTGGAGCACTTTGCCATTGCTCTGCGTGCAGCAGCTTCACCTGCCTGTTTGCCCAAACTATCTGTTCTTAATCATCTGTAATTATTAAAATGTTATGCTTTTTGATTGTGTATCTGCTCAGGAAAGCAAAGATGAAAGTCAACTGTGGCAACGTTTTCCTTTCAGTTTATTCAGAAGGCCTCAGGAAACTAATGAGATTTATTCTGTGAATTAGTTTATAATTGTGCTTTAACTGCACTGTGACATTTAATAATGTCAGAAGGATTTTGCTTTAGGCAAAGTGATTTCAGCCTCTGTAGAAAATTAATTACCACTTTCTGAATAAACTACTTTTATGTGCGTGTGTGTGTGCTAAGTGGTATTTTCAAGGTTAAGCTGCTTCCTCATATTTTGAGGAGGAAAAAATGCATTGAAGACAGGGATGGAGCTTCCTGCCTCCCTGACAAGCAGTTAGCTGTGTTAAGTCACTACAAACCAGATCCTGTCGTTGTTATGGGGTTTATTTTTCCAAATTCAGCCTTAATTCTTGTGTTCTCCAGCGCCCAGCCCTCGGGGCCTGGTTTGGGGAGATCCAGAGGAGCTGTGAGAGCTGAGGGAGCTCCCCCACTGTAGCCCCACCAGTTGGCCTGCAGGAATTTTGGTGATTTCTCCCCAAAACCTCTCCACAAAAGCGCTTGGGTCGGAGCCCATCATCCTACTCATTATGAATATGTGTAGTAAGTCAGATCAAAATAATCCTCTCATCTGCACGGCCTGGTGGGGCTGATCTCCAGCGGTCCATTCCCATCCCAGCCACCCTGGGACTCTGTGTTGGATGGGTCAGGAAGGGTATTCCCCCATTCTTGTCCTTCCATTTCACCCCAAAAAGTCACCTCTCAGTATCTGATGGGCTTGGTGGTGTTCCAGGCAGGAAGAGAGAAGCAGAGTTGACTCAGGAGTGTTTTTGTCTGCTCAGGAAAACAAAAACTGGGAGCCATCATTCCATGTCAAATCCGACCAAATATTGGTCTTGGATTGAGCCACATCCGCCCACTTTCCTGAGGTGCTGGAACTGCTCAAGAGGTGCTGCCCAAACCCCTGGGGTTCTCATTACCCGCCTCCCCCACTTTAAAATAGATGATTTCTCCCCAATCTTTAATCATTGGAAGTTTCATAATAATAACAACTTCAGGGTGCTTCCAATTAACTCAACAATAACTGCAGCTCGGGCTAATAAATGTTCAGCTGTGGGCCTGGGATTTATTAGCCAGGAAAATGGTTATTGCCTCATAAACAGGAAGCACCTCCAGGTGATTTAATGACTCGTGTTCCTCTCACCCTTCATAAATTGGATCCAATAAACAGCTGAGATGAGAGAGATATTAAAAGTATAAACCTCCACGACAGCAAACTTTCCGCTGGCAATTACTTAATGATGAAACCGGGTTAATAAATCTTGTAAAAGTCAGGTAATGACATCGCAGGATGACCTGAAGTTGTTGCTCAAGGAATTCACGCGGTGTTGGATAACTTTTATTTTACTTTGTGAAGAGTTGAATGAAAAATGTGATGTTTGTGCCTTTGCCGTGAGCAGGACGTCCTGCGCCCGTGCCAGCGGAGCTCACCCGCAGACAAAGGAGTTGGGGGTTGTTAATGAGGATAAAAACCTGCTCTTTTCATCAGGCAAAACTTGACGTGAAGGTTGTGGGCTCCTCGTTTTCTCTGTCATTTTTCAAATGCTGGGCAAGGGGCTACAAAAAAAAGAAAGCAATAACTCAGATTTACTGGGTTTTTTTCAAATGTGTTGTGATAAACTTCTCTCCTTTGGTTGTGCTTGAGGAGCAGCAGTTGGGGTGGGGACATTTTGGCACAATCTCAGATCTGTGATTATCTCAGTGGGGTCCTGCTGTGCCGGACCTGCAGCCTCTTTTCCCATTCCTTGTGTTCTCCTTGTCTGGGGCTTTCCTGGTGCAAACTGGAATTTTGTAGTTCCGTAAATTGCATGCCAAGGAGCACCGCGGCATTGAAATCCAACTTTCAGCATGGTTTAACCTCTCCTTGTAAGGAAGTTTAGGGCTGTGAGTCCCACAGATAACTCCATGCACGGTTCTGCGCGAGGTTTCAACATTAACCTGCTCTTATTTCAGAATAATGAACATTTTTTACAATCTCGTTTGGGAGCCTGAGTTTCCCTTCTCTGTTTCCCTGGGCATTTTAAGACCTTTCGTGTTGTGTCATATCAAACTCAGGACCGAAGGCCACTTTTGGAAGGTGTTTGGCCTTCCACGCCATGGAAAAGTGTCTGAGATTTTCAGAAAATTCAGTTTTAAAATGGAACTTTGGATTCCAAGAGATTTAGAAGCCTCTGTGAATTCCTCCCTAATCTTTTCTGTGCCTCAGCAAACCCAGACTTATTTCTGTCCGTGAAGAATAAATGATACATTTCAGAAAGTGCCATTAATATTGATGAGCTTTACATACGGCTAGTTAGTATTCAAAGTATTTCAATTTGTTAAACAGGAAGAGTTTCAACCATTAATTATGCTCCGGCCATTCCATTTTCATCAAATTGAATAAATCAATGTGTTGGAACAGAATGATGTGTTTGGACCAAAAATATCTTCACTTTTTTCTAAGTGGAAGCAGGACAAAAATGTCTTGCTCAGCATTTTTTCCTGCATTTGCATGGCCTCTATTTCACGAATTTATTTTGTTTTCCTGAGGTTATATACAAATTTCTGTCCAAGAGGGATATGCACGGGCTTTTTGTGTTGGGAATATTATTCCTGCTTGCTTAAAGATGTGGAACTGAGGCAGAGAGGGGCTCAGGTTTATAGAAATATTTAACTTAGAGCCACCTGATGCCGCCTCTGAGTAAATTAATACAACTTTCTATTTTAGCAATTGAAACGTATATAAATAAAGATTTTAATCGAAATCAATTGGTTTAGTTGTTTTCTAGTTGTTGATGAACTACTGATTGAAGATGAGGTTAATATGGGCTGAAGTGAGGGGTATTTCAGACATTGGAAGACAGAGATGCTCAGGCTCCTGGATCAGTTAAGCCCTTCTAGAAAGGTTACCCTAAATTAGCATTTTATGATGCCTATTGCAGCTGTGGAGAAAACGATCCTTTCATTTTTTCCCCTTTCCCTGAGCAGATGTCACTTTGGAGACTCAGGAAATTCCTGCAATGAGTCTCCCGCAAAGTCCTTCTGAAGTGACAGCCCTGCTCTGCCACCAGCCTGGAGTTAAATCCCAGCTCCCTTCCATCCCACGGCTCAGGGTTTGCCTCGTGGGCCCCGGGAACTGCTTCCCAGCCGCATGAGTCCCAGATTTGAGGCAGGATTTTCTCCTTCCAGCTCAAAGGCACCGCTGGAATCGCTGGTGCTGGGAGCGCCAAGCCACTCCGGCATTAAAAAAGCAGTGTACAATGGAGTGCTGATTGCTGGGGAGCACAAACAGCCCAGCAGAATGGGTTTTCCCTGCTCAATTATCCCAGTACACTTCCCCTGGCAGCTACAGAATGGGTTTTTTTTATTCCCACGCCCCCCAGTTTCTGAGCTCTCTGTGAGGGTCTTTAGCCTGACGCTGTGGTTGACAGCAGCTCAGCACAGGACAAGGGGCTGGAAAGGGGCTGTTACTGCTGCTCAGAGGGCAAAGGCCTGGAAATCCCTGGAAATCCTTGCTTGGAGCAGGGGCGTGAATCTGATGGCTCCGTGAAGTCCCTGCCAGCCTTGGATATTCTGTGACTGTATAAAACGTGACGGTGGAAGCTCATAAAATTGTTTGAATTGGAAGAAGTAATTTTTTGATGTGTTTACAGTTGGTGAATTGTTCTGCTGAAGGTGAAAAACTGGTGAGGTTTGTTGACATCAGCAAAGCCATTTTTCCACGATTTATGTAGGTTGCTTCTCTCAGATCAAAGCTGAGACAATTACCAGGAGCCAGGTCCTTTATTCTAACCCAAAAAACAATTCATATGGTTTTGTTTCACAAGTGGTGTCACCAGGCTACGGGGTATGAGGATACTCCCCAGTTTTTCCTGCTTTCATGTTTTTGGAATGGCTTGGAATGGGTTGCATTTCACAGACTTTGAGGAGTCCTTTTTATTCCCCTTTCCTGCAGTCAGGTGCCCACACAACACCTGTGGTCGGGTAGCCAGGTCTGACTTGTTTTCCTCAGTTATTGATTTGAAAAGTACAGATCTGAGGTGGTTTTCTGCACAGTGTAGATATCTTGGGGGCAAGAAGATGATTTAAATCCCGTAGAAAGGCTGTGGCTGTGTTTTGGCCCCTTAAATCTGCCAGGTGAGGCTGTCAGTGGGTGCCAAGATGTGCCAGTTTCGGAGGCTTCTTTCCCTCCAAGATGCCATTTTCTATCCCAGCTCCTTTTTCTGTGAGGTTCAGCTTTTGGGGCTAAAATTATAATTCCTTGAGATGGCTTAAAACTTGATTTTTGTGCTGAGAAGGAGCTGCAGGCAGCAGGAACAGCTGACACTGTCGGGCTGCAGTGACCCAGGGCTCAGTCCAGTGTCTCGTTGGTTTTGATGCCTAAAGATTTCAGCTTTTACACATTATTTCATGTCTAGTGGTTATACAGCTCCTGGTGTTTTTCCTACCCTTTCCCTTAGATTTTAGAGTAATAAGTGAGCCTTTTAACACCTTCCTGAAGTACTGTTTAGCCTTATTTTCAAGAAGAGAATCTACAAGAAGAACATTTTGTTTTCTAACCAGAATGTAAGACACAACAAGAAATGGGGCAAGGGAGCCCTGGGCCAACTCCAGTGGGGCAGTGCCTGGGGGAGAATTACCTAATCAACTGCTCTTCTAATTGGACAATGTTTGTTAGAGATGAGAATTTGTTAAACTTATAACAATTTTAGAAATCCGATGCCAATGTGCCCATGACCACTGGGACACCTGGAATTAAGGACACCTCCAATTAAGGCCTGCTTTTTATTTTACTATTCTAACACTTGTTGCAAGGGTTTTTCTCTTTTGATATTAGGCAAGAGTTTAAACAGCACCAGGTCTGGGCCATGTCGAGACTGATTCTGTGAAAACTGAGAGTTTCTTTTCCATTTCCACATGGATCTTACTTCCAGCTGAGGGGTTTGTTCCAGTCAGGAGCTGAGGGGGCTCCAGAGACTCTTTTATCCAACCAGTCCTTCACGTCCCAGCTCGTGCCTCCCCAAGCAGCTGCAGTTCAGCTGCATTTCTCCTGACAAACATCTCTCCGGTGGGAGGAGATGATGGAG
>WEIT01024672.1:0-12983 GCA_013389985.1 Dryoscopus gambensis | reverse complement strand
ACATGTGGAAATCACTCTGGGGAGGCAGCAGGGTATTTAAGTCCATTGTTACCCTGATAGACTCTAATGCTCTTTTAAGAAAAAAAGCCACTTCCAGACAATTTTTGAAGACATGATATGTACAAGTGACAGAGAGGAGGCTGGTGTGTAGTCTCTGGAGTATTTCTGTAACCTCTTGAGGCCACACATGAACAGAAAGAGAATATTTTCCTTAAGAAGCTGTATCACATGGATTTAAGGTGAGCAGGATTATCAGAAGAAAAGTAAAATTAACAAAAGCATGAAGTGAGCTAGTGAGTGAAAGCATCAGATTCACAAGTGTCACATGAACAGATTGAAACCGATAGTGATAAAACGGCACCAGGAGGCTCTCAGGCTTTTCTTACTACTCACTTGCATTATATGACATCCTACTTGTAATCTTTTGAGAGCCACCTGACTTTTTGTATAATCTGACATGATCCTTAACTGTTTATTCACATCAAACATAACACATGAAAGTGAAAAGTTTGTATCATTTTTAACAAGGCCAGTTTCCTTCTCAATCTGTACTTGTTAAGAAGATGAGAGACATGAAAAAAACAGTGGTTGCTAAAGAATTCAGACGGCAGAAGTGGTTTTATTCCCTCTGAATGTCATCTACAGGCCACACTTCAGTATTTTTATATGTGGAGAGACCAGGGCACAGTTACTACATGAATCATAGACAAGGTACTCAGTATAGACAGAGAAAATTCCCTAGCGTACTCTCAGATACAAGCCATTCTTTTTGATTTCCATGTATAATGTCACTGTGTTGCTAGGATTTACAGCGAAATTTATTGTTGATACAGAAATCAATGTGGACTAATGTATAAAGCAAGAGAATGTACCTCCCTTCCATACCATTTTAACACTAGCACTGATGAGTTATTCTATAGGCAATTAAGAGAAATCTCTGGATTGTTAGCCCTTGTCCTTGTGGGAGACTTCAACTTCACAGACATTTACTGGAAATACCATACTCATGTGACAAGCAAGTCTGGGCAGTTCCTGGAGCTGCTTGAACATCATTTCTTGCACAAATCCTCCAACTAGAAAAGATGCCTTCTTATACATATTATTTGTGAATAGAGATGTACTCATGCATGTGATGGTAGCTGGTTGTCTTGGCCACAGTGATGATGAAATGCTTGAGTTTAAAATTCTTAGTGTAATGAGGAAAAAGTTCAACAGAGTTTCTACTGTGTATTTCAAGAGAGCAAATTCTCAGCTACTCAAATAGCTACTTTGCAGTGTCCCCTAGGAATATGCTTTTGAGGCCTCCATGGATGCTGGTCAGTCTTAAAGAACCACTGTTGGAAAATTTGGGAGCAGGCCAAGTGTCACAAGTCAAGCAAGATGGACAGAAGACCAGCCTGGCTTAGCAGAGAAATCCTCCTGGAACTCAGGGAGAAAAAAAGATTGGATGATATCTAGAAGTAAGATCAGAAATTGCAGGAAGATCACAGATGTTCACAAATACAGGAGATGGCATGCAAGGCCAAAGCCCAGTAAAAGTTGAAAATAGCCAGTGTTGTGCTCATCAACAAGAAAGAACTTTTAAAACATGTTAATAGCAAGAGGAGGCCCAAGGAAGACACTGGGCCTATACTTGTTGAAGATAGTCCCCTGACAAATAGGAATGCAGAAAAACTGGAGGTATTCAGTGCTTTTTTTTGCCTCAGCCCTTAATAAAACGGGTAGACCTCAGAGTTGAAGGATCACAACTGCAGGAGCAGTGGCTCTCCATTTGTGCACAGAAATTGTAAGGCGCCAGCTGTATCACCTGACTGTTCAAACAATCATGAGACCTGTTGGGATTAATCCAGTTAATTACTTCAGGAGCTGTTGGGTGTGACAGCAGGATCCCACTCAAAAGTCATGCATGTCTGGGGAGGTCCCTGCTGAGTGGAAGCTGGCCAGTCAGTACAATTTAGAAAGGTGTGAGGGAAGACACAGGAAACTACAGTTCTGTGAGTCTAACCTCAGTACCTGGACAAATTATGGAGAAGATACTAGTGGTAATGACAGGCATTTCAAGGAAACACAAGCATCAGGCACAGCATGGGTTCACAAAGGGAAGCCCTGTCTGACTAATCTGAGATGCTTCTACAGTTAGATCACTCGCCCAGTGGGTAAAGAGAAGGAGGTGGATGTGGCTTTCCTGGATTTTCATAATGCTTTTGATACTGTCCCTTAGAGCATCCTTTTGGACAAGTTGTCCAGCTGAGAGATGAGCAGGTGCACACTGTGCTGGGTGAAGAACTGGCCTGTTGACATTCAGAAGCATTTCGTTTCTGAGAGGGTGGTTGCACATTCGAAAAGACTCCCTAAACAGATGGTTGATGTTCCATGCCTGACATGTCCCCTGGTGCCTTAAAAGGAGGCATTTGGACAACGCCCTGAATAATTGGCTTTAACTGTTGGTCAGCTGTGTTCAAGCAGTGGGACTAGATGAGAGTTTTATGCCTCTGCCAACTGGAACTATTCTATTCTCTCCTAATTAAAAATTTGTGAAAGCTGCTGGATCAAATCCAACCAGGAAGTAAAAACCTTCTCGAAAGTGTTGCTCCTTTGGAGACGTTTGCTGTGTTTCCCATTGTCAGTGCTTTCTCTTCCAGGTCTTCAGCCAGCATCCCTTCACGGGCTTGTGACTGTTGTGCTCTGGGTTATGGCCACTCAGGATTTGAAGACCTCCAGGCTTACAGATCCCACAATCTCTCTGGGCAACTCACTTCAGTACTTCATGATTCCTACTGCAATTTTGTTTTGATTCCTTATCTCCAGTTTGAAACTCTCTAGTTTCTGGAGATGCCACCATCTCTCACCCTTCCATGAATTTGTCCCCACCCTTTGATGGGGGATGTCCCTATCTTCAGAAAAACTGGACTGTGCTGTGAAATGTCCCAACACCTTGTCTGCTCCATGTTGAACCAGCCCCAGCCTCACAGAGCATCTTTGCTTTAAAGCATGGAGCCTCTCTTGTCAATCTGAATCTGAGACCCCAAAGAGGACGTGGTGTCTGGATGAGGTCTGATGCATGCTGAGCAGAGGGAATCACCCTTATGCCTTCCAGCTAGAGATGAAAGATAGGAGCAAATGTGCAAGAGCAAGCCAAGTGCTGCCTGTGACGCATCATGGGAGAAAGCAGGCGAGCCCAAAGGGCTGGCCAGCAGTGTGGAGTGTTTGGACAGCCTGTGGGATTTTGTACTGCAGCCTCCCAGGGAGGCACAAGTTGTTGCTGAGTAAGCCCTTGTGCTGCATGTGCCTGGAGCTGCATGTGTCTGTCATGGCCGGAGCAAACTGGCAGGACAGCCAAGGCCTCAGTGACTTATCTTATAACATCAGTGCCGAGTATAAGATGAGAGATGGGGAATGGAGTTGGCACTGGTGTGGCGGTAACCCCAGATACGTGTAGTGAGACAGTATATCATGGGTGTTGATGGCCCATTGTGATATCCCCTAGAGATGGATTTTGATGCCCTTGAAGGATGCATTGTGACTCAGCATCCCTCATTGCTTACGGCTGAACACCAAGTTTCACCCAGCCAGCTCATCCCCAGACACATCTGAAGGACAGGATGACATCTGTAGGGACCTAGACAAGCTCCTGAAATGGGCCCATGGGAGCCTCATGAGGTTTAACAAGACCAAGTGCAAGGTGCTGCAACTAGGTCAGGACAAGCCCCAGTACTAAAACAGGCTGGGGGATGAACAGATGGAGAGCAGCCCTGGGGAGAAGGATTTGGGGGTGCTGGTGGGTGAGAGGCTGGACAGGACCCAGCCATGAGCACTCACAGCCCAGAGAGCCAAACGTGTCCTGGGCTGCAGGGCCAGGGAGGGGATTCTGCCCCTCTGCTCTGCTCTGGTGGGACCCCACCTGGAACACTGCGTCCAGCTCTGGAGTCCCAGCACGGGAAGGACATGGACCTGTTGGAGTGAGTCCAGAGGAGGCCACCAGGATGATTAGAAGGATGCAGCACCTCTCCTGTGAGGAAAAGCTGAGGGAATTGGGGTTGATTAGCCTGAAAAAGGGATGGCTTTGGAGTGACTTTATTACAGCCTTACAGTGCATGAAGGGAACCTACAAGAAAGATGAGGCAAGACTACTTACAAGAGCACAGAGTGACAGGACAAGGTGGAAAGAGTTCAGACTGAAAGACAGTAGGTTTAGACTTAGGAAGGAATTATTTGCTGTGAGAGTGGTGAGGCACTGGAACAGGTTGTCCAGGGAAGTTGTGAATCCTGTGGATGTCCCTGGAGCTGTTTGAGACCAGGTTGGATGGGGGTCTGCATAACCTGTGCTAGTTGAAGGTGCCTCTGAGTATGGCAGGAGGGTTGGAACCAGATGATCATCAAGGTCTCTGTCCAACCCAGATTGTTCTATGATTCTATGACTCTTGCTGAGCATTTGGCAAGGTTTGAAGTGTCAAGTGAGGCCTTCGATGTTGTCATTGTGCAAGGAGGGTTGTTTGTTGCAGCTCTCTGTGCTCAACTCCCGAGCCATTGGAGGATTTTCCTCCTCCCTGCCAGGTTCAGGCATCCAGGACACCTAGGAGGTGCACTTGCAGCAGCAGAGATGAGCTGGGAGGTGAAACCTCCTGCTGGGAAGCAGAGATGGTTTCCTTCCTGAGGGAGTGGGGCATCTCTATCACCTCTCCTGGGTCCAGGCAGTGGCCATGGTGCTTCTTCCCCTTCTAGAGTGAAACCTGCTGCTGCAATGCTGGTGAAAGGGAGCAACTCATAACCCCAGCTCCCCTCAGGCCACTGCAGAGAAGAACATGGCCACAGAGAGGGACAGCTGCTGTCCCATCTGCCTGGACAGCTGGAAGGAGGTCAGCTATCTATTGCCATGCCTGCACCAGTTCTGTTACATCTGCATCCTGCAGTGGGCAGAGAACATGCCCAAGTGCCCCCTCTGCAAGAGGAGGATTCTATCCCTCTTGCACTCAGTGGGGACAGAGAATGGCTATGTGGAGCATGTCACTGCACCATCTGAGGCGCCATCCGTCATCATCCACCAGGCAAGAGGAGACCCCAGACACCTTGACCTCCATTTCTCTGGAGTATCCCAAGCATGGGCTGCAGAAGGAGTGCCCAGGCATCCTGTGAGCAGCCTCCAGCCTGGGGAATGGGTGGTACTTTTCCGGGACCACCCATGCCTCCTAGATACCCTGGTGCTCTGGGTCCGACCAAGGCTGAGGCAGATCTTCAGGAACAACTGGATGGAGGCAGACCTAGTGGAGGACATTGTCATGGACATCCTGACCAACCATGGAATTGATGAAGACCAGCTGGTCCAGATGCTGGGGGTCTCCCTCCAAAATCACGCAGTGACATTCGTGCAACAACTTATCCGTGTTGCTGTGCGACGGTGCAGCAGGGAGGCCTGCCGTCTGTTGGCCCACCAGCCCTGTCTTCCTGCCCAGGTCCCACCCCTTCTGACAGCCCTGCAAGATGCACCATGGATGAGGTGCCCAACACCTCCTCTACTGCCATGGATGGGAATTCCAGAAGCTGCGCCTTTGTACCCATTACCATTACTGCTGGAGCAAGAAGAGCCCCAGGAGGAGCCAGAGGAGTCTGTTCCTGGGTCCTCCACTTCCAGACAGGGCAGTGAATCTTCCCCTGAGGGGCCATGATGACCCCTGAAGAGGCAGGCAAGCAGCCCTGGGGCATCTTCAGCCACCCCTGCATCCATGACTTTGGAGGATGCCTCAGGGGTTAGCCAGACTGGGACTGGGCCACCAGCTGGGGCATGTACCAAACCTCTAGGGCTCCCAGTCCCTCAGATCCAACTATCCAAATAAAATAAATGCATGGAAACTGAAAAAAAGTCTGTGTTATGAACAGGTCAGGTGGTATTGCTGTCCTTGTTGTACTCCCCTTAGACAAGTGCTGGCCAGCTCCAGGCCCATTCCTGTAGCCAGCCCCACGGCAGATATTTCTAGCTGGGGTTCTCCCGGTCCAGATTGTGCCCCACCACTCATCATCCCAGGCTGCTGATGAGCTCTTCAATGCCAGCCTCTGCCCCCACATCCTGGTTCTCTGCTCTCCTACCAGCCTGTGCTGCCTGGTGCAGCCTCAGTATGGCCACAACCAATTCTCTCCCCCTGCCTGGAGTCACAACTTGGTGTTGCTCCCCCCAGGGTCATACCCTGCCAAGGCCATACCTCCACGGAGTTCACCAAGGAGAAGTGCCTGGGAAGGGACAATACCAGACTGACACTTGTGTCAGGCTGCCCAGCTGGTGAGCAGCCAGGGAAGGGCGACCATGATGCCCTTAAGGACAGATTTTCCTCCCACTCGTCCAGATCCAGCCTGGGTGCTGGTATTTCTTCTGCTCTGCTTAGAAAGGGCCTGTCTGTGCCAGATGGATGCCAAGCAGCTGAGGACTTTGTGTTTGTCTTGTTTGGAGAGAAAGAGCCTGAGGGGTGACTTCACTGCTCTCAACAGCTTCCTGAGGAGAGGGGTTTGCTGATCTCTTCTCCCTGGGATCCAGTGACAGGACATGTGGGAATAATTCAAAGCTGCAACAGGGAAGGGTTAGACTGGACATAAGAAAATATTTCCTCACTGAGAGTGTGGTCAGACACTGGAACAGGCTCCCTGCCTGTCAGTGCCTTAAAAGGAGGCATTTGGACAATGCTCTACATGATGGGCTTCAACTTCTGGTCAGCCCTGAAGTGCTGAGGCAATGGGACTAGATGATCATTGTAGGTTGTTGCAGTGACCCAGCCCACTGGGGGCTATGGCAGGAGATCTTCCCCCAGGCTTGAGAGGCAGGCTTCTCCTAAGGACATTATGTGCCCCAGTCCTGCTCCTTTGACTGATCCATTGTTTCTCCCTGCCCCCTTTATTCCTTACATGTATGTTCTCCCTTCCCTGCTTCCCTGTTGACCCTGTACCTCAGTCCCTCCCTTGCCGTAGTCCTATTGGTCCCTTCCCCTAGCCCTGTCTCTGTACTGCCCCTGCACCCCAGCATCCTCAATCCCGATGTTTGGCCTGCCCTGCGAACCTCCTATGTAAGGTCCAGGTCCTTCCTCCATCTTGTTCTTGGCTCCTAACCTCCCCGGCCATGAGGTTCAAATAAATCGCCTCATGTGCAAGAACATGCCAGAACCCTTCCCGACTGTGTCATCATCCGCCTGCGTGTGTGCGTGTGTGCTGCTTCTCTGACTAAGCTGATGCTACCTGCTTCACCCGTATGGGAGTCTGACCCCTGCAGACCTGCTTCCTCTGGGAAGCCACCCAGAAATGGAGGCTCGACGAGCGGAGCAGACCGGGGGCCTTGGTGCATCCGAGCTTGTCAGCTGGAAGGGCAGCGGCCCCGCAGAAGCAACCCCAGACCTCGTGGAGTCTTTGGGAAGGTCACGGCACCCTCATCCACCACGCCACAACAGTAGGTCCCTGATAACTGGAAATATTCCATTCTAATACCTGTCAATACCATCAAATAAGTGCTGTTTGACCTCCCCCTGTTTATTTTCAGTGACATAAATTTTATGTCATGAAAGAAGCTAAAGTTTGCATTTCTTAAAGTAATCTCATTATGCTTACAGAAAATGAGAAAATGTAAACAATTCCTTCCAGTCCCATGCAATACTGATAGTTCATATATGCTGTCTGTTATTGCCACTTGTCCAGTATAGTTTTGCTTACACAAATATTTTTGATGTTTGCTTGTTCACATTTTTAACCATGAGGTTTTTTAGAACATGTCACTAACTTTTTATTGAGAATGAGGACTTTGAGCACATGTATTGTCTATTCATGTGTACAGTGTCAAGAACACAGAGAAAGGAAAACAGTGTTATGCTACAATGGCCCTCAATGCATTTTATAATCTTTTCAGCTATTTGATGTGATACAATATTATGCTTTGATATTTTCTGATTTTTATACAAACCATTAATATCTCAGCTTTCAGGGTTTCATAACACAACTGCCATGGAAATGAATACAGTATGTTCTCAGTATATTTATATACCAAATTTAAGAGAATTTTTGGAGGTCCAAATTGTTAGAAACTTGTTTAGTGTCATGCCTCAGAATGTAGACATAATGGATATTGATGCTGGCACATACGGGAACCAGGGTAGCCTGATTGTTTTACATGTATAAGTTATTAACTGAGGTGCCCATTCAAGCATTTGCACATCCAGGAATCTGAACAGCATGAAAAAGTCTAACAATTGGCTAATGTTTTGAGTTGTGCATGGATTTGTACGGGCATGAGGGATGGTGGCGGAAAAATTGAATGTTGGTAGTATTAGATGGCCATTTAGCTTCCTCAAAACATTTGGACTGATGCAGGCTTTTTCAGATACAATCTCTTTCAGATGCACTAGAAGCAGGAAGGATGCTTACATGCAGGAGAAAACCCACATCAAATCGTGGCAGAACGGCATGCCCTGCATTTGTTCCTCCCAGGTACTTCTCTTTGTAATCCTTTGGAGCTCCATAGTGTTTAAGGAGAAGGAATTACCAAAACTCTAGTGACAGCCATTGTGATCAGCACACAGGTAATAGCTGGTCAACTCATCAAAAGCATAGATGCATTCCTACTATTTTTTGGAGTCCTGAAACAAAATGTCTTCTGACACTTTCAAGCAAATAAACACTGTGCCTCTACTCTGACCTTTTGCACCTAATTCGTTAAGTCATTCCAGAGTTGTCATTGAATAAATAATAGTTGAGTATCTGGCTGCCTTCTCTTTCGTAGTGAGGAAGTCCTCTACTGCTCCAGTGATATGAATAAAGTGACTTACATAACACTGTACTGTCATGAGTTAGCCTTAGAGATAGAACAATCAGTAGGAGTCTGTGCCAGGAGGGAACTGTGAAGTGTCTATCCTGGTGATGTTCTCTTGAATGAGTCCCTTATTGTACACAGAAAAAGTCTACTTCATCAAGGGAAGTAGAATACAACACTGAGTTAAAAGCCCTAGGATTCTGCTTACTGTTTTTAACTTTTGATTTGGCACTGTAATGGAACAATATGTGTTACTTGCTCTTATGCAAGAAATACCAAAAATTCTTTTGTTGTATTTTTGTAGTTACCCACCTCGTATTGTGCAATAAGCTATAAAAGTATTTTTAAAACAATATGGTAATAATAAAGGCCATATTAATTGGATTCTCTGAGTTTCTTGCTAAATTAATTTTACATAATTTTCAACAGCATGTTTATGCACTAGCAAGTAGAAAAGATTTTGAGGTTGGTGTTTTAACCAAACTTCAGGAATGTGTTTATTGTACAATTTCGCATTTAAGTTCAACAGATGTGGTTTTGGTCTCATAAACTGCTCAAATAGACATTAGGGAGAAAATAGTAAGAGAAGAATAATCAGGAATTGTCGGTTACCTGTCTCCTATTCATGAACAAGGGGATATTTGGCTGTACGTAAATATTAATAAAATTTGAATACATCACATGCATAATTTTTACTGAAGGCAAAAAATTGAGAGTATTCAGAAAATCATGTTTGGGCTCAGTACATGTATGGGCATTTTACCTCTATCAAAGTAATGGCATTGATAGAACATGGGGCTATATTACTGTGTTTATACGTAATTAAGTTAGGCAAATTTAACAAAGGAGTTGTACCCACACTTCACAGTGTTATTTAGCCACTAATTGATACCACTAGGAAGAAGTTTATCTTGCTAATTAACAGTCATTTTTCAGACTTTTCTTAAAACTTTCCATGAAGCCCTTCACACTAACAATTGTCATAAATGAGGATTTGTATTGGTAAGTCTCTAAGTTACCAGTTTCTGTATGTGGTCTTCCTTAACATTTGCATTTGAAGTCACACTAAAACGAGAAAGATTCCTCTTTTGCCATGTTACATGTTGTTTTGCCAGTTAATTGCCGAGTTTACAAGAGTTTCTTTAAGTTAGAGGATGTTATGCCAGTTTATACACACTTAGATAAAGTCCATTTTGTGCTCAAAACCAACCTTCTGACATCCCACTGAGAGATTAGATGACCTCTTTCCATGGAGGCCGATTCTGTTTTGTGCAGTGCAAGGAAGGCAGGTTGGAAGAGCACAGCTATCTGGTCCTACACTTAGATAACCGTGTACCAGCTGAAGGCTGGAGCAGGGCAGTCCCACTGCATCTCTCCCTCCCCAACCCCACAGGGTGACACTCCATCTCTCCCATTTCACACCCCAAGGGGAAGCAGGCTAAAGATGGGCAAGGAGCATGAGGGCTCTGGGTGAGGAGGCCATCTACACAACAGTTACTGCAGTTGAGGGGTTCAGGGTTGGCAACTGTAGTCAATAGTGGGGCTTTGCATGTACCACCCACACTCCTGCAGTTTATACCTTTAAGAGGTATGTCAAAGATATTCCAGGTATTAGATGGAGAAACAGCAACTTCAGCACGGGAATTTTTGTCATCATCTTCAAACTAATGCCCCTGTGGTAGACTATGACGATGAACATAATAGAAAAGCATGTTGTAGGTTAGATCTGGTTTTGAACAAAAGACAAATTATTTATTTCTTTCTTCAAATGAAGCATAACACTAAGGTATAAAGGGAGTATAAATAACATCTGATTGTGCTCCTAAGCTCCATGCTATAACTTTCTTGCAATGACATCCTTCAACAAATTAACTACATCATTACTGTTAAGTATTAATTGCACAAAACAGATACACAAAATATATAATGAGCTAGAAAGAGGACAACATTCTTCCATTATGACAAACAATTCTAACAAGAAATGGAAAAAAAACCCAATAGATCTAGGCTTACACTGATGGCAACACTGAGAGTTTTAAGTCCTCTCTTTGAACACATTACATGTGATAAATAATATGCAAAATATTTAAAGAATTTTATTGTTGCTTACAGAAGATACTTAGCAAGCAAGGAGACAGTAGCAATCACTGCCTCATGTCTCATATCCCCATCATTCAATGCAATTTTTTACATTTCATGCAATAATCCTGAGCTTATTTTCAGTAACATTGAAATGTCATCTATGTTAATTACCAAATACATACAGAGCCCAGTTATGGGGTCTATTGTATTATTAAGGCATGAAAAAAGAATAGCAGTTTATCAACTCTGAATGCCACAAATACAGCACAGCAGTTAGAAGGCTCAAAAAAGCTCAGAAAGTACCAGTGATTTCTGTGCAAAGGTCCTCCCAGAACACAACTGAATCATCAGCTCCTGAAAAGGCACAGAATCAAATCCTGTCCTCACTGACATCAGGGAGTTCTGCCATTGCCTTGACTGCTGGACCAAGCTTCAGAGCTATCAGGAGTGACTCAGACTCCTCTTCATATCCCCAAAAAATTGACAAACTTCCTCTCACTCAAGTCAAGTATGAATTTAAAAAAACAATACCTACATATTGTTTTGTTAATTAGCATTTTAGGCCTATGGAAAGGTTCAATTCATTATGTAGTATGGCAATTAATAAAAAGCCTTTTCAGAAAAAGCTTATTTGTTAGTCTGATTTATTAGTACACTAAAAGAAGGGAGAAGTATCATGAAAAGAACCTCTGCCAAGTTTATGCTTTATTTATAAATGATTTTTAATTTTAAAATGAAAGATTTTGGTAAGCCAAACCAAGGATACGTGATACAATTCTAGACTCCATGGTTCAGTGGCTCTTCTGAAAGACAAAGAGCACCACAGCCCTGTCCAGTCATCAAGTGAAGAACTCATCATCTGCATAAGTTGTAAGGGGCTAGCAGTGTCTAGATTGCGTAGTTCATCACATATTTTACATTTGAGAATGTAAAATCTTGCAAAATGCCCTTTAACAAGCCAGGGTATTCCAGTTCAGTTAATTAAGCCATTGAAACCAGGGACAAATTGCTGGCAAGACTTACTTCATGCATAATTGCATTATGTCCCATTCTGGGAGCTAAAATAGCAGATGATCTCCTCTAACTGTGCAACTGCTATTGCCTAGCCTTTGTGTAAGTATTTACCTAGCTGAGCTCAGTTTACAAATCCAGTAGCCTTATACTTCATCTACAGGTGGCCCACTGTCTGCTGTGGACAGAATGCTGGTATGCAAGAGGGGTGGACTTCCATGCCTGCACCCCTTGCAGACACAAGCCATCCCTTGGCAGAGATGGTGCTGTCCAATTCTGTCACTGCAAGGCTCTTGAAACTTTGCAGATGCACAAATCTGACTTAACTAATTTCACCTAAAACACCAAGTTATAATATTGAAAAATTGTTTGTCACACTAAAACATTACTGTCTCATTTGAGATTGAAGGAGAAAAAAAAGGTTGTTGATAATGGTTACTGGGTTAGAATTTGCAGGGGTTTTGGTTAATTTCTACTAACAAATAAGTTAAAGAAGGCTAAGGCTATAAATTGGTACTGTGTCATTTATAAATATTCACTTTACTTCTCTTCTAAAAAACATGTTAAGGAAAAAAGGTGGCCAGAAGGATCACACATGTTGTAAATTGTAATTTGGTTGTTAGGCTGTAAAAACCAAAAATGTAAGCAAAGTTGAGCACAGTGTAAGAAAAAACCCAGTTTTTAATTAACAACTTATTTACAAGTTCATAAAATCAACTGAACTGGAGTAGATGTTCTATGTTTGTCACCAATATTTTATTGTAACTGGTAACTTGCACGCTTTGTAGTAGAACAAAAAGAAATTAAAGTTCACTATATACAGCCTTTGTACAGGCTACTTGACTATACTCAAGGCATAGTGATCATAGCACAACCTAGTCTTCATATTAATTTGTGCACAAAAAGACACCAATCAGACATTATGTGAACATTACAGTGAAATGACATCACAAGTCCAGTGAAAATTCAGCATCATACAAAACATATTGATCTACTGCAAATGACATCCTTTAAAACAATAAGCCTTTATTCAGTAGTAACTTAACCAGAGTCTGATGCAGAGATTTGTGTAGTTATAAGTCTTTTAAGTGAAGCAACCTCTGCAGATAAGTTT
>WEIT01024670.1:31188-47167 GCA_013389985.1 Dryoscopus gambensis | reverse complement strand
AACTCTTCTTTAACTGTACTAACTGTACTTTAACTGTCATTCTAAATTGATAACACCCAGTTCTTCATGGATTTACTGGAATTCTTCATCTGAAAGGAGAAAATATCACTATATATCAAATAAGACCTTAGATAGCACATGTCAAAATGTCATGTCCACACAAAAAATTCAAGCTTTATTTTAAAGTAATATAGAAATATGCAACTTTACTCTTCCAGTTTACTGTTCTATTTCACATATGTAACTTACTAAAAAGAGTTGTTTTGGGGCTAGACATGAACGGAACAGCATGTGTTTATTTTACTAACATTAATAAACTTCATAATTAGGAATAAGCCTCTCACTAAGTTTGTTCCAAGAGTATCCCATACTGTGGTGGGTTGACCCTGGCTGTATCTCTTCAAAAGAAAATACAACAAGAGGCTTTTGGGTTGAGGTAGCAGCAGGGAGAGGACACTCTGTGCTATCATCACAAGTGAAAAAAAAAAAAATAGAAAAAAGAAATCCACCTGGGGAAATTTATTATCAATCAGATCTAAGAAGGGCAATGAGAAGTAACAACACAAACCTTAAAATACCTTCCCCCTACCCCTCTCTTCTTCCCAGGCTCAACTAAAAGTACATTGAAATAATGCCTTTTGTACCTCTACAATTACTTAAACCAGATTAAATATTCCAGAGCATGTAATGCACAATCATGAGCCTGGGGTATCTGATCTTGCTGTAGTCCTTGATTTCAGAGTAATCCTAAAAAAGTTTAGGAAGCTATAGACTATTACAAGATTCTAAATTGCTTTGTTTTGAGACTACAGGTTATCCTAAAAGATGATGAGGAGACAGAGTTAAAAATGTTCATCATATTGCAATGGGACAACTTTCTGCTGAAATAATGAAAAAGATAATAGGAAAATTATTGTGTATATATCTACCCACACCTACACTTTTCATAATGGAAGATTAGTATTATTGTTGAGACAAAAGAAATCAGTGGGTTTCAGTGATTTCTGCCAGCTCTCTTTCATCATTTTCATTTATTCTGTGTTCTTTGTACGCACTTTGTTTGTCTGTAATAATTAGAAACAATCTATTACATACTCTTTTTGTTTACCTCAGGCAAATTACCTCATCTCAGCAGTGATACGGAAATACAAATGAGCAGTATAAATCTTCTTGAAAATAATTTAAAGTAGATTCATAAGGGTCCTGCTTCTGTGAATATGAAACAAATGAAAAATACGATAAAAACTGCAGGAAAAAAATTCATCATGGTGAAGCAATATCTCTGTTGTTTCACAAGCAACACAAGACCGCTCAGAGGCTTGGAAGTCAGAGATAAATTAACACCTGGGGAGCTTCTGAAGTCCTAAAATTATAAAGTACATGACCCTTACACTTCAGCAGAGCCACTGAATCTTCTGACTGAGAGAAAAACAAATTTCACAAAGGAAAGCAAAGGAAAAACAGTATAATCCTACCTTTTGATATCTGTGCTGTGCAGAGACAATGGTCTGATAAGCACAATCTGTCCTAAGACAGAGATTGTTTTCCAATTGCATCTAGTGACTTCAAACTCATCACATCAAGGTATATCAAATAAACACCCAGTCTTGTTTGTTTGCAAAAAAACCCAGTTGCATCTCTCTTGCTTACAGAGCAACAGCCATTACGGACTTTAGGGCAGATCTTTGCTTTCTTCGGGTTTAATGTTCATGTATATAACACTAAAAGCAGACAATCCTGGCAGCAAGACATAGCTCCACAGGCAAGATTAAGAAATATCTGAATGAGGTGTGGTGATGAAGTTTTGCTGCTCAAGAAACTGCTTAAGATTAGTGAGCCAAAATACAGTGACAAAAGGTCACAAGATCAAGGCGCAGAAGAAAAGTTATTTTTTAAGTCCCTTCCCTTCAAAATGTCTCATCAAGCAAATGTTTTTGTTTAAGATTTATCTTTTGTTATATTTATTATACGACATCAGAAAAAAGAAAGGTGTCAAATTTAACTAGGTTAAGTTTTCACTTAATTATCGCATTAAGTACAAGACCAAGAGGAACCTCCCTTCACAACAGTATGAAAAGCACATTATGTTTGTGTTTATGAGGCTGGATTCTAGGTGGGATCAGAGTTTTCTTGCTACAGGATGCCCCTGGGTTGTACTGTTTCTGTGGTTTTTTCCTTAAATGTATCCTTATGCCTGAGAGGTGCGAGCCTGTGAAGGAGGCACAATGAGAGCAGGAGGAGCACTTTTGCTTTGACCATTGAGAAAATGCTATGTCAGGTCTTAAAATGCTCAAAAAGGTGCTCCTTGTATCACACCAGTGTGTAATTTTGTGGTTGCGATTCACTGTGGAAAAGACAAAAGGCTTTGTGAACGTAAAGTGGCCTTTACTACAACCTTAAGAGTGGATTTTCTTTCCTTCTAGAGCAGGAAGACCTAAGGTTTTCAGGCTACAAATCCACCTTAGGGTTGCTCCCAATCTTCCTTAGATAGAGGAGGTTGGGAAAATTTAAAAACTGGATGGAATCCATTAAACAAAGTGTAAACCTCTGTTAGCCCTTCAGGAATACCCTGGTGACTACAGCTCTGAACTGTGTCACTTTGTGACCTGTCACCTGCTTGTCTGAGAGACCCAAAACCAGGAGCACCTGCAGTGCCTGGGTGTGAGAAAATGGGGTGGATCTACCCTACATAAAAATGGCAAAATCTGTGATTCATGGAATGCTCACTGCATTTGACGATTTTCTGGAGCTACTGCAGAATTTCATAAGGAGTTTATGACTTCATAACCCACTCAGTATTTAAAATGAGACCTTAAAGTTTCTATTCTGGAGTATTCAGAAATTATTTTAATATTTTTGGGAGCAAATTAATGGTAAGTGTAGTGTTTATGCACAAGGTTACACATCCATATCTACATCCATATCTATACATACACATATCTATCAGTGGAAAAAGGATATGCCAGCTGCATGTGAATTGAATGAACCCTTGCTAGTGAAAATCCATTTATTTCCATGGATTTTCTCAAGGGCAAGTCCTCATGTACCGAAGAGATATTCCTCTGACATATCTAACCAATATTTTGGACACCAGACAAAGAATTTAAGAGTGATGAGGTGAAGGCAGCAAAAAGTAAAACACTACAGACTAAGTAATCATAGGGAAATACCTGTTTAAAATTAAAAGCACAAAAATGTGTCAAAGCAGCTTGATTCTTGTCTTTGAACTAAATATGTGTTCTTTTCCTTGGATCTTCTAGTGTTTGATGAGTATGGATTTTTTGAGATTAAAATGTGATGGAAGGATATTTTCAGAGACTGGTAGCAGAATTGTAGAAAGCTCTTTACTTATACCAGAAGATCTATTTTTTATAAGGTTAGAAAATTTAGTACATGGTTATTGGTGAAAACAGGCAGCAAAGTGGTTTCCCAGGGATTCAGAAGGATTTGGGGGTAGAAAATAAAACTGAAACTTAAGATAAATGAAGAGGAAATCTTGCTAATGATCCTGTTGTATTTGAGTTCAATTCTGGGCTCCACAGTTCAAGAAAGACCACAAGATACTGGAGAGGGTCCAGAGGATGCCACAGAGATGATTTGGGGTCTGGAGCATCTCTGTGATGGGCAGAGGCTGCGGGAGCTGGGCCTGGCCAGGCTGGAGAAGGGAACGCTGAGAGGGGATCCCATCAATCCATACAAACACCTCCGAGGGTGGCAGGGGATGGGGCCAGGCTCTGCTCAGTGGTGCCAGGGACAGGATGAGGAGCAGTGACCATAAAATAAACCACAACAAGTTCCAGCCCAGCAGGAGGAAGAACTTCTGTCCGTGGAGGGGCAGAGCCCTGGAGCAGCTGCCCGGGGAGGGCCTGGAGTGTCCCTGTCTGGAGACATCCCAGCCCCAGCTGGACACGTTCCTGTGCCACTGCTCCAGGGCACCCTGCCTGGGCAGGGGTGGGACTGGGTGTGCTCCAGAGGTCCCTTCCAATCCTGATGATTCTGTAAAAATCTGAGGAAGAGTGATCAAAACAGAGAAATATAGAGTAAAATACAGAGTTTCTCCCTTAAACATGCAGAGACATGGTGATCAGAGAAAGAGCAGATGAACTGTAGAAGCACCATTAAGCTCAAGGAGCAGGAAAAATATCTATTCCTGAAGTAATTGTGAATATCACCAATGTGCCTCACCAAATATTGATGGATGCCCAGGATGTTCCTCAGTAGTAAAATACACAAGAGGACTACTCTAGGATCCATCTAACTTTTGTGGATGCTTTTGTAACTCCAAGGCTTTGTAGTGCTCCAGAAGATGAAAAAGGCGTGCTGCTGCAGGACAGTCAGTGAAAGAAGTGCTTGAATATGCACTTGTACTTTTAAACTGTAAAATCACAGAATCACAGAGTGGTTTGGGTTGGAAAGGACCTCAGAACTCATCCTGTTACAGCCCCTGCCACTGATTGGGAAATCTCCCACTAGACCAAGCTGCCCCAAGCCCCGTCCAACTTGCAAAGAATTCCATACCAATATTTAACTTAAACCTATCCTTTTTCAGCTTGAAACCATTACCCATTAAATGATGTTGTTAATTACCCAGCAGCAACAAATAATGGGAACTACAGCGAAGCTTTTGTTATATCAAAGCAGAATTGTCTTGGACACAAGGACCATAAAGATATTTTGTTTCTGTTCTGCCTGTGGGTCAGACCTTGTAGATTTTCAGGTGTATAGAAAGCGTCAAGAGGCTGATATTTTTCCTCTGTACTTAGAAGCAGAAAGGATGTAAGTTTATGGCATTCAGCCAAATCACTGAGAAAATGGTTCAAAAATGCATTAGCATAAATGAAAAAACTTAAAAAGGCATAAATGATAAATATTGCATTGGTGTTGAAAGATAAAAGAAGCGCAATAACAGCTCAAAAAAAACAAGACATGAGGTGGCTGAGGATATTGATAGGAAAAGACTTAATGTTACATTTTGTCAATTTTTCTTTTTAGAAAAATGAGTAATAAGATCCTTGGAGACAGAAGGAGAGAAAGAAATGAACTGTCTGAAGTTTGAAATTATTCACATCACAGAATCTGTTGGGATTGAAGGTGAGGCATTAAGCAAAATTAGAAAAATTCTTGCTTACAAATAGGTAAAGCAGAACTCAAAGCCTGAAAGGACATTTTCTACTCCTGAAAGTCAAGCTGGTTTTTAAGTGAATCACAGCAGAGACCCTACAGTCAGAGTAAATGGCCTTACAATCAATTAACCTAGTTTAATTAACCTTGAAGAAATGTTTAATTTATTACATTTACTATTCTTACTTAACTAATGCATTATCTTGAAATTAATTCCTTTATCAAGCTTGTTTTATTAAGTCTCAGGGTTTGAATTCAGATTTTAATTTGGTGGTGTGGGTGAAAAATGTGGGCATGCAAATGTAAAATAACATGGTTTGATGTTTAAAACAATTTACTTAAACGGATTCAGCACAGAAAACGTATGTTTACTATTTCACAATTGTAACTGCAGAAAGCTTCTATGACGAATTTGAAAAGCAGCTCATATTTTAACAGCAGGAAAACACTGCAGTCTCCAGATAATATTCTCTGTTTAAACGGAGACTTTTTTTCCTTTTTAGCAAAAAGAAATTACAAAAAAAAAGAAAGAAAAAGAAAAAAGAACAAATAGTATTCTAAACTTTTACTCAAGAAACAATGCTGAAAACTGTGGCTTTAGCACTTATTCTTTATTGCTCTCACCTCAGGCAGCACAATTAAAGTTGTCAGGCAGCTTTCTGTGGCTTGGAAACCGGGCTAAATTGTTCCCTTCAGCAAACAAAAGTCTTACTGTGCATATGTTTAGATGATTGAGTGGCCTGGCCCTCTTTGAATTCTTTTTTACCCCCTTCTCTGGTGTTAATGGATTGAAGAATTTTTTTCATACAAATCTAGTCATTTAGAAGAAATTGTGGCAAATAGCTGCTGTGACACTCACCCAAGGCTGCAGAAGATGCAATGCCCCTGCTTAACTTACTCTGAGAAAAAGGATTAAGGAGGGACCTGGAGCTGCTGGAGCCAGGCCAGGGCAGGCACCAGGATGAGCAGAGAGTTGGAGCAGCTCTGCTGGGAGCAAAGGCTGGGGGAGCTGGGATTGTTCAGCCTGGAGAGGAGAGGCTCTGGGGGGACCTCACTGTGGCCTTGCAGGGCCTGAAGGAGCTGCAGGAAAGATGGAGAGAGACAATTGACAAGGGCTGGAGGGACAGGACACAGGGAATGGCTTCCCACTGCCAGAGGGCAGGGCTGGATGGGATATTGGGAAGGAATTGCTCCCTGTGAGGGTGGGCAGGCCCTGGCACAGGGTGCCCAGAGCAGCTGTAGATGCCCCTGGATCCCTGGCAGTGCCCAAGGCCAGGCTGGACATTGGGGCTTGGAGCAGCCTGGGACAGTGGGAGGTGTCCCTGCCATGGCAGGGGGTGGCACTGAATGGGCTTTAAGGCCCATTCCAACCCAAACCATTCTGGGGTTCTGTAATTTGATAAAGAAGAGAAGTTGCCATCCTCTCATAACTCCAGTTCCAGCTGTAGGCATTGGGGCACAATCCTTGGCTTCTGCATGAGGGAGAAAGAGGTGACGGCCACAGAGAAAACCAGCAGTACTGAAACACAGGCACCGCATCTGTGCTGCTACCATCAACCAACCCAATTATAACACACTTCACTTCCCAGGTCCTCCTTGCACCTCTGAACTCATAGGAATTCATTTTCTACTGCTAAAAATTGGCCAGAAAGAAGTATCTGAAACCTTTTATTGAAGAATTGTTTTGCTGCACCATAATTAAAATCTATGGTTGAAAAAAAAATTGGCTATGAATTTTTTTCAGAGAAAGGACTTGGAATTTCAAAACTGCCAGGCTGTGCATTTTAATACTTTTGAAATTAAAATTGGTGTTCAATGTCGCATTATTCTATTTTGAAATATGAATTTAATAGTATTTTAGGATTTTAAGCAAAATGCTAAAAGAAATCAAGGTATTCCTATCTAGAAAAAAGCAAAATATTTTCTCTCTAGGAGATACAATCCATGCTAGCATTTTTGATAATCAATGTAGATTATTGGTTAAACACAATTTCCTTTACAATTATCTGTACACTGCTGTCAAAAAACTTTTTCCCAGCTCTTTGTGGCAACAGATTTTATGGTTAAATAAAGATAAAAATGTTTTATTACAGCTCAGTAGCCTTTCACTCTTCCATACATACACACTGTTGATGAATCAACTTTTTTTTCCGTTGTTCTTTACACATTTTCTCTGTGCTCACATGCATAAGTATATCCCTTCTTATGCTTTTACACAATTACGATTTTATTTCTTCAGTTAAGAGAAGTGGTTTTAGTGGCACAATAGTACTTTCTTCATGTATTTCAGATATTTTTGTCATTATTCAACCACGACATAAAGTGACCTGGAGCATGAGCTCCTTTGTGCCAATACTCATGAATGTATCTAACTGAGGCTTGGAAGCCATCACATTTTCAAAGGTCATAATAATTATTAATATTATCCTTCAATACAGTGAAAATATATTTTTTTTTTAAGCTAGAAGTAAAATATACTTCTCCATGGGTGACCCCTCCCAAGACCTGTTTTGCAATCGGCATAAAAACTCAAATGATGAGAAATGGTCATAACTCTATGTTCATACCCAATGTCAATAATAATTTTCAGACGGTCTTGTGTGAAAGCCCATAACCTTGGATACAAGTTTACAACAATATTTCTCCAGGGAGAAGAGCTAGATAGAGTGATTTACTGAACTCTAGGCAACTTTTCCAGTTACTGTCTCCAAACTCAAACAGCTAAATCTGCTTTTTTTACCCTGTTCTGAGTTCTATTTTTTACAGTAACATCCTCAGAAAGAGATTTGAAACTAAAAATGTGTCTTCTCCTTATTCACTCATGCTAGTTGTGCAATGGCTATGTCACAACCTCCTGCTAATGTGCAGTAACCAGACATCATTAGTTTTTTGTTTCAGGAAGGGGCAGTGCTGCTGTGTTTCCAAATAGCAGAGAAAATTCTGTTTTCTATGGGAAAACAATATTCTCTGAAAAAAACCCCCATGTTCAGTCTTATACCTGTTTAAATTATACTGCACACTGACTTTCTAGCATGGCAGAGGAGAAGCTTTAATTTTTTATCCAACCTTAAATTTTGCTAGATAATTTTATTTTCAGAATGATTTAACCATAATTTTAAAGCATCATTCATTTCAGTTTCAAGTTAGTTATTTGAATTATCTTTAAAGAAGGCTGAAATTTTCTTTTTTTCCCCCCAGAAAAGTTGCTGTCTCCTTGTGCTCTGAAATAATCTTTTTTTTTCATGATAGAAGAGTGAACAATTTTACAGATGATAGCTAGTTATGTCACTATGTGCCATTGTCACACTCAGATTTAAAAATGCAGTGTTAGATGGTCTAACAATATGCCTCTAAGCCCTACTTTAGCGTTCCACAGGCATTGCAAGGTTTATCTATCCATACAAATATGTATATCTATGTTTGAAAATATATAATTTTTGTTTTATGTAAACATAAGAGGTCTAGAAAGCAGTTTTTACTATGACTGCCTTCTTACCATTCCTAGGATGCCAGTTAAGCCCTTAGAGAATTGGTCTTTTTTGACAGCCTGGTTTGAAACATCTTAAATAATTTTATTCAATATGAACTTTTAAGAGGTAGATTTTTATGTGAAAAACATTTAGAAAAAGAAAGTGGAAAGCAAAAAAATCTCAATGAAGAGTTATCATTCTCACATTTGGCATTTTTCAGCAAAGGTAAAAATACAATCAGCAGCTTAATAATTCAGAGGGGAAAAAAAATCACTCCTATGGGGAAGAACCCAAAGATCAAGGAGAATTAAGACATAAGTGTGCATTCACAACCCTAAAATGCAACAGCTTCTTCTTCAAAAAAAGATGGTTTTGGGACTCAACAGCAAACTGATGCCCAGCACTGGCCCACCATACCTTAAAAAAATAGAAGTAGTTGTATAGTGGAATAAGAAAGGTGTAAAATGAGGTCATACTGGTATTCCCTGCAGCAATAAGTGACTCTTGGAACCAGCGAGGAATTTAGTGGCAATCAGACAATTTCAAATTAGAAATTATTTCCTAGAGACAACAGTGAAATGGTTTTACATCTGTCAGGAGAGATAATAAGGCATGCTCCCTATGATATCTGTACATCTAGCCTTTCTCATTTTTATCATGAAAACCAGAGGAATAATTTTCTTATCCAAATAGCAAGATATTGTATTTTGAGCACGAGATGATAATCCAAATCCATGCTCTTCAGAAGGCAATCAAAATCCATCCCCCCATTTCAGATAAATTTTCAAATGTCCATTTTTAGGTGAATCACAATTAGCCTTCCCATTCTTCTTCACGTACACAAGAAAAAAACAGTGAAAACCCAGAAAGTGATCATGCATGTATCTATCAGTCACTCACTAAGTCTGACTTTTATGTGATAAAACAAATCTCAGGGTAAATGTCCTTGCAGTTATTCTTAATATCACTAAATCTCCAAAATCTGAAAGATAATCACGTAGGTTTTGTCTTTACTCAAATGCAAAATTAATGGACCAAGTAAAAATTCAGAAAACAATATCCTTTTTCTATAACATATCTTTACTGGAGGGGGGAAAAAAAAGTGAAAAGCCTTTCACTTGGAAAATTTAAGTTATTCTATCTTCTAGCCAAATTGAGGAGCTAAAATTTGGCTCTTGTATGAGATATCAGTGGGGTATTTTTTCAACTCTTAGAAATGATATGAAATTCAAAGATTATTTTCTTATTAATGAGTTTATATTGCTTTATTTAGTATATCATTGCCTGAAAAAATATTAAGTCACAGCAGATTATCAGAAATATTACTGCTAATGACTCAATGAAAGTAATTTTTCAGTCACATCCTGCTGCACAGACTTTGAGACCTAAACTTATCTTTTTATAAATAGACTCATTTACAGTGGATCTGGACTCAGTTCAGAAATCCAATGGCAGCCACATCAGCAAATTATAAATAGGGAGAAATCACAATATAATACATACCACGTATGTCAAATTTAAGGCCAAGTAATGAGCAGTAGAGAGTTTAATGTTCTTCAAAAAATTACAATCTCAAAAATAAAGGCCTTATGAACCAACCAGTCACAAAATCCTGAGGGTTTTTTTCCCACTAAGTCATTAGACTGTGAAATTTCAAAATCAGTTGCCTTATTTAGAGTTGATAACACTATAATACCTGACATGTAATTTGGGGTTTGGGTTGTTCTGTTTGTTTGCTTTTTTCCAGATAATTTTCTTGTTTCTCTCTTTCTCAAAACCTTGAAAAATCTCTAATTTAACTTTAAAAAGTTATTGGAAATGAATCAATGCTTCAAAGCGATAATATTTGAAAAAATTAATATTGGAAATAAATCAGTGATCTCTTTTAAACATGACATATCTTGAGATTTTTTTTCTGTACTTTTTAAAATCCACCTGAATAATTTATGTACCTGAACATGGGATAAAGCCTTGGCATTGTAACTGTGCTTTACTTAATAACCTAATTAAAAATATAGGGCTAAAGATAATTATCTCTATTTCACATTGAACTGAAACAACACGATACTCAACTGACAGGAAGTTAGATTTTTNGAAGTTAGATTTTTAAATCCAGTTATTAGCAAAATGTCTTCATTCACCTTTGATGACCATTTTTGGCAAGATAATTATCAATGCTTACACTGTTGCTGCCTCTGTGACTGAAGCCAGAGTTTAATCTTATGTTCTGGGGTCTGAAGAAAATTTTTTTATTAAAATGAAGGGAAAAATGACACCAATATAATAATAATTCACTACAGGTGAGGTATACCTAATGAAACCAGCCTCCAAATTGCCACATACCACAGCTAGTATTTGCTTAGGTTCCTTAAGTAAATATCTAATTCATTTACACTTCAAATAAAAGACCAGACCAACTTAAGAGCAAAACCAAAAGTCTCTTTAAACTTAAAAGAGTAGCAAAAGATAAAATTTCTTTTTTCTGGGAGTGTCAAAATATTTTTGTCTTAGGAATTATCATGAGAAACTGCAGTGTACTTACAAATGGAAAATAGTTATATAATGGATTCTCTAAAGAATTTTTTTTAGGAAATTAATTTCTGACATAAAATCTCATGAAAGCAGAATATTTTCTTTTTAATTATTTACACAAAAAATTAAATATTTTGCAGTAATTGGCAGAAAATATCAGAGAAATGAGGAAATCTGACACTACTTCCAAAGGTGAGGACTGTCTAAAGGAATCTAAGTGTACCTCAGTTCTTAGACAATCAGTAGTAAGAGTGATTACTTTACTTAAAGTTATTAAATTTCTTTAAGAGGATCATTGTGTAAAAAAATAATTTTGAGCTGCCCTAGTAACATCCTTAACTGACCTCTGTTTTTGCAAAGAGGTTTAATAGAATGATTTAATAAGTTTTAATAAACAGACTGCCAAATATCTCCCATCTAGTGGTAGTGGTGGTAAGCTCCCCACATTTCCATAAGACATGAGTCTTCCACATGTGACTTTATCTTACTTATTAGCTGGATGTGTAATTACGGGTTGATATTCTCAAGTGGGAAACGCATTTGAAGAGGATAAAGACTATAACTTGTCAAGTAAATAAAAATGCAAATCCTCTCCTTTTCCACTAGNATCATCTCCTTTTCCTGTAGTCATTCAGAAACTGCCTCATTAATGTTATAAATTAAACTGAATTAAACAGATGAATTAAATGTCTCATATGGGTAAAAGCAGGAAACCTGTTATTGATTTTTTCATTTATAAGACCCAGTTCTGGACTTTTTAAATGCCTGATGTCAGATTGCGAGAACAAACCGTGAATTCAAACAGAAGTTAACAGTCTTAAAGAGACTGAGGTATGGCTTATCACGTTTATTTTTTCTTGCTGCCATCATAACAAAACTAGATATTTGCTGGCTTATTATACTTTAACTGTAATGGCAAAACTGTAGGGAAGAGGACTACAGTACAGCTGGAAAATTCCCTGTAGGGAGTCAAAGTAAAGAGAGACCTAGTGGTGCTGGTAGACAACTGACTGGACATGAGCCAGCAGTGTGCCCAGGTGGCCAAAAAGGCCAATGGCATCCTGGCCTGTATCAGGAATAGTGTGGCCAGCAGGAGCAGGGAGGTCATTCTTCCCCTGTACTCAGCGCTGGTGAGGCCGCACCTTGAGTGCTGTGCCCAGTTCTGGGCCCCTCAGTTTAGGAAGGACGTTGAGATGCTTGAGTGTGTCCAGAGGAGGGCAACGAGGCTGCTGAGGGGCTTGGAACACAAGCCCTGTGAGGAACGGCTGAGGGAGATGGGGCTGTTTAGCTGGAAAAAAGGAGGCTCAGAGGTGACCTCATCTCCCTCTACAACTCTCTGAAAGGTGGGTGTAGTCAGGTCAGGGTCAGGCTCTTCTCCCAGGCAACAACTGACAGAACAAGAGGACAAAGTCTAGGCTACGCCAAGGGAAGTTTAGGTTAGACGTTAGAAAAAAATTCTTCACAGAAAGAGTGATTGGGCACTTGAATCATGTGCCCAGGGAGGTGGCAAAGTCACCATCGCTGGACACGTTTAAAGAAATACTGGACGTGTCCCTCAGTGCCATGGTTTAGTTGATGAGGAGGTGTTAGGTCATAGGCTGGACTAGATGATCTTAATGGTCTTTTCCAACCTAGTTCATGATTCTGTGATTCTGTGTGTCTCTGTGAAACACACTTTCACTGTGTCCTTGGCAGAACTGACTAAAGGATTCTTACAGAGAAAAGGTGAGAACAGCACTTTTCCAATCTAAATGATTCTGTGATTCTGTGAACAAAGTAGAATCACGGAATCATATAATCATTAGGGCTGGAAAAGCCCTCCAAGGCCATCCAGTCCAGCCTGTGCCTGGTGCCCACCTTGTCCCCAGCCCAGAGCTCTGAGTGCCACCTGCAGCCCTTCCTTGGACACCTCCAGGGATGGGCACTCCAAACCTCCCTGCACAGCCCCTGAAAAGGCCTGAGCACCCCTTCCATGGGGAAATTCCTGCTGATGGCCAACCTGAGCGTCCCCTGGCCCAGCCTGAGGCCGTTCCCTCTCCTCCTGTCCCTGTTCCCTGGGAGCAGAGCCCGACCCCCCCGGCTGCCCCCTCCTGTCAGGGAGTTGCGCAGAGCCACAACGGCCCCCCTGAGCCTCCTTTTCTCCAGGCTGAGCCCATTTCACAGCTCCCTCAGCCGCTCCTGGGGCTCCAGCCCCTTCCCCAGCTCTGTTCCCTTCCCTGGACACGCTCCAGCCCCTCAGTTCCTTGTCGTGAGGGGCCCAGAACTGGACACAGCACTCGAGGTCCCTCAGCAGTGCCCCCTACAGAAGAACAATCACTTCCATGGTCCTGCTGGCCAAGTAAGAACAAAGAAGCCATCTCTTCCCAGCCTTTGGGAAAGAGCCAACCCTTCTAATCCTTGAGACTGAGCTTGAACATTCAGTCCTACCTGAACACAGGCTGAGCCATGACAGGTCTAGATCTTCACCCCACAGGAACCTTCACTGAGCAGGGACGACCTGTCCTTGAGTGGTGCAGAGCAAATCCTCTTTCTCCAGGTGAACAGGAAAGTAGACAGGGTGCTGGATGCTCTGAGAACAAAAATTCTCTGAATACGGCTTACCTATATGCTTGATCTAGCTCCACAGCAATTCATCTCAAATCCTTCGGAAGGAAAGTGACATTTTATCTGCTTTGGAAACACACTTAAACATTCAGAATTGACCTGAAGTGGCTTTAATATATTTTCTCCTTGAAGGAGAAAAACAAAGTTAGGAGTAAATGGATATGATCCATTAAGAGTTCACAAATCAATTCTCTTGTGCATATATATAACTTCTATTAATCATGATTTAAAATGAATCTAAGAACTTGTGATCCTATTAGCTTACATTTTTGACCACTGCACAACCAAGCAAGAAATATTAATCAGCAGATTTTGAGAACTGAAAATAGCAGCATTTTCTTAAAAGCAGCCCCATGTCAAGAAACCAATACCCAAAGAGCTACCACTAAATATTCGTTATTCATGCATTACTTTGGTGCATGTGGTTTTGATTCATTTGTGCATTTTTGCATATAATTGTCAATTATTCTGTTTTTATATTTGAAGAAAAATTCTAGAGGAAATTTCAAAACAAGGGTCCAAAAATCTCTAAGGGCCAACTTCTACTTCAGAAAAAGTTTCTTTTACTTCAGGAAATAATTCTCACTTCTAAATGAGGTCTTCTTTGATAAATGGATTGAAAATCTAAATTAAAAATTGAAGAGCGTATCAAACATATCATAATGTGATATGTTATATGATTAATGTGAATTTGATTTAAAAAACTTCTCGTACTACTGCTAATGGACTAGGCTTAATGAGAAGCCATTCACATTTGTGCTGGAAATGCAGGTCCTATTGCTGATGGCTCCAGCTCCATCAAAAGTTACTCAAGTCTATATATTTACACCTGCTTTCCTGAAAATCACATGTTTTGCCTGCCAAGTGGCACAATTTGTCACACTGTAGACATCTATGGGTTTCCACTTTCCATTTCACAAACTGCTTCCTCCAAGGCAGCATCACTCATTGGCTGCTGGCACTCCATCCTCACCTCTCCTGTTGCAGGCAGCTCTTCAAACACTCTTCGTGGTGTTCCACGACTAAAACTTCCAGTAACAGCCACAGTCCAGAAGTGTTTGTCAGATCAGAAAGGCTGAATTTACGAGCCAGTATAATTTAAAGTGCAGAATGTTTAATCCCTTCAATGCATACATCAAGGACCTTGGCTTGACTCATTTTCAGGACTCATTTTGGTTTCTGATTCTATACTGAGTCCTCTGACTTAAACTTTCACTTGAAGATTAGGGGAGGATGGGATTTTTGATCAAAGTTTTATTTGCCGAAAATATCGTGTCTGCAAAATTGAAATCTACAGTGGTAAAAAGTTCTACTTCATGTTTCTTGCACTGTGAAACACATTTTTGGTGGATAGTATTATTTACACATGTATATATGAATTTAGTAGTGTGCCCTTTTTGGAGGGATTTTATTGGATTGGATTGGTTTGGTTTGGTTGGGTCAGGTTTGGTTTGGTTGGGTCAGGTTTGGTTTGGTTTTTTTGGTTTGGCTTGGTTTTGTTGGGGTTTTTTTGGCAGATCAAGCTGAAACTATTCTAAAGTTTAAGTTTTCAGCTTTCAATTCCTCCAGCTTTCAATCCTTCTTATGTTCAATTCCTTCTTGCCTCTGTTTTTCTGGAATGCTCAGTCATGTAATGCAGATGAGCTTGTTCTCAAGTTATTATTACAAAACCATAAAACTTTACACAAAACAGCTATCCAATTCTGTAGAGGTAAAAAGTTGAGCTCTTAACATTTCCCACTCAGGGCAAGAAAAAGACCTTTAAAACTTTTTGTAAAGCCTGGGTTGCTCAGGCAAAGCCAGACAGTTTAATGAATTGGCTGGTTTCAAGTGAAGCTGATGTCAGATTCCATTGAGCTTGTTCGGTCTGGGGCGGACATCATCCTTCTGCTCCCCCTGCCCTCTAACCCTGCCATGTCTTCTTTCCAAATCATGTTTTCAGGTTTGCAGGCCACAGAAAGCAAGATTTGATGCATTTCTCCTTCCAACGCAGAGTCCAGACAGTCACATTTCAGATCTTGAAACGAGCCCGTGGAAAAACAGGATTTTTAGGCACAGATTTAGGCACCACTCTAATGGTGTCTAAAACTATGAATCCCATCAAAATTAGGAGTTATATGTGTCTATAAGTGAGGACATGGACCTAAGTAGACCAGAGCTAAGAAGCATCAATTCCATTTAACAAGCGCTGTGATGGATGAATAATCCAGCTAAAGGAACCTGAACAACTTTTAAAATAAAGTACTATTCTA
>WEIT01024669.1:1166-32197 GCA_013389985.1 Dryoscopus gambensis | reverse complement strand
ACCACTGGAAATGCTTAGGAAAGATTGAGAGCTAGGTCAGCAGCCAAGATTGACATGTTAACTTGTGTTAGAATTTTAAATTCCTATGGTACCATACAAAGTATTTCAACTTTATGCCACAGAAGCTACAGGAAAAGACTCAGTTCCCACCTGATTAATGTGCAACATATCAAAAAAAAATGCAAATGAAATATAACTACTATAGGTTTTGTGTGATGACAGTACTCACAGTAACATAGTAGTAACATAATTCAGACCCCAAGACATCCTCTTGGCATTTGTGTGCCATTAAAGAAAAAAAAAGTTTGTAGCCTCTGTGCCTATGTTGTTGTTGAACCTTGCTACAAGCACTGAACTTAATTTTCATTCTTACTGCCCGGTGTTACTCCTAATCTTTCAGATACTTCCTTTGATCTTTCCTCTCTCTTTCAAAGCACGTAAAGTGTTGCAATGTTCAAGATCAAACCAACACGATGGAGAGGGTTCAAATTTGGTGAAAAGCATACAGTTGTTTTCAACAACGATAGAAAATCTGATGATAGTCATTATTTTTGAAACTGCTGTATATATATCAGAAAGGCTGAACTGTTCTGTGATTTTATGAATATTAGGTATTATAAAGCAATGCTTTTCTTCTTGGTGAAGTTCAAATGTCAGCATACTTTTGTGATGTTAAAAGCTTGTGTTTTTTCTGTGGAAAGCGTAACAGATGGGTTTATTTTCAATTTTTTTATTCACAAAGGCATTCAATTATTTATACGCTACTTTGCTTCCCATCATAAAGCTGCTCAATGAACAGATTATGAAGGCTGTTGAGTTTGTGGAACAGAATTCTGTTCAGTTTTTCTGTTCTTTTATCTCAAGCCTCTCTTGTCTCATCTATCCTTATTACTGCTGCTTCTTGCCTTACTACTGCTGCTTCTCCTGTCTGGTGCTCATGCCTTTCTGGCCATCATCTTCGGTTCTCTACTATTTCTTTTCTGTCTGTAGAAGTTTTCATAACCTTCCATTGCCTAATCATAGTTTTCACATTTTATTTTGATTCATGAATTTACAGAAAAATGGCAAATTTTCATCCACAAAAATGGAGGCAGGTAGAAGTAAAATTCTTGTTCTCACTTAAAACATCCATAGATATTCATTCCCTCTTGACACATCTGCTGAGCAGCTGGACATTCAGTTGTCCTCTCTCTTTAGAACTGGTGTTTCTTTGCTGCTTGTAGCTTTAAGCAAAATTTCTTTATCCTGTTGGCATAAATGTCCAGCATGAAATACTGCCATTAAGACAAAAAAGTAAATGATTCATATCTTTCTGTATTATTTATTTTCTTTCTGCAGTTTGACAAACTAACTCTCAAGAATTTCTAGTAAAGAAATTAAATGTCTCTGAAGGCTCTGCTGACCTCAGAATTAATGAAGTAAAACCATTGATTTTACTGGGGATAGTGCCATGCCAATTAACAAACAAATTACTTTGTTGTATAGATAATCTGAGGACAGTGAGAAGGTCTAAAAGAAAAACTCAAGTTGGTAATTTTTTTCTCAAATCGGGGTATATAGCAGTACCCACTAATTAGCACATAAAATTTTTCTCCTACTGCAGTACATTGATGTTGACACTGTGTTGAAGTATTTATAAATGTGACTTAATTTTTTGGTAAAAGATGAAAATCAGGAAGTTTCTGTGTGTGGCTATCTAGAATCTATGTGGTACTGATATTTAGAATCTATTTGATTCTGAAATGTATGCACTCACTAATGAGAATTCCCTTTTAAACGTGTTAAACACACATGAGGCCTTCTACTGTATCTCAGAGTGTGAGAGATAATTTCAATAAGGTGTCGTTGATACTGTTGCCTTTTACTGGTAATCCATAGAAAAGGTTGGCAGCAACATCACATATTAGCATATGAGTTTGCTTTGGTTTTCCTTGTATTGAGAAAACCAGTAGTTCACAGTTTGATCTAAAACCCATAAATTGTTGACAAGTTTTCACTGTTCTTATGACAGAAAATTAATCAGGACAAATCTTGTCAGACCAGTGTTACAAGTTAGAATATTTTCTGGGTGTGATGGTTTGTTGGGTTTTTTTCCCCAAAGACATTTGCAAAAGAAGATTGGCTAGCTGGAATTGGGAAAAGATTTCTCAGCAGTCATAGAATGGTGAAAATCGAGCTAAAGGTAGGAAAAAAGAATCTACAATAATAGTTTGACAATGTAGTATATTGAACAGAATTGAATAATATGAGAAGAGAGTCATATCTTAGATTTGACACACAGTGCCTGCAAAATGCAGATGCAGGATAGAAAAGTGCCTTAGAGGAAAGCTGGGTCTGAACCAGGATAAACCAGTGCCATCTCCTAATCCAGAAGCTCTAAATCTGCTGAACATGGAATTTTATTTAATAAAATAGATATTTTACTAAATAAGCCTCTTAAGCGAGAGTTTAGTTGGGTTTAGCATGTATACAGTTGAGATTTATAAAAAATTAATGAGAGCAGTTTAAAATTGATTCAAGTTGAAGTAGTTCAATTTCTCATGAAGACGGAATTTCAGATGGGTCAACTACTGGAGCAAGAGATTAGGACAAGGTTTTTACCCAAAGAGAATTTCCAGATAGTTACCAGTTAGGAAAATCAAGCTTCATACTGGTGGTTAAATCAGAGGTACAAACTTTGTTCTCTTTTTCTCTCTTCGTCTTAGTGACTTGCCCAGGGTCATTCTGTGAGTCAGTGTCTGAGCTGGAAGTAAAACTGGAGAATTATTACTCCCAGTCACAGGCACTAACCACAAGACAATCTTTCTCCTCATTTCCTTTTTAATGGACTGCACTTGCATTGAGCATTCCATCCCAGTCAACAGGGGAAAATTATTGGCTACAGTTAGACAAGCATACTAAAGAGTACCTTGGAGTTTATGGATGAAAACAGCTATAAAAATGCTCAGTTTTATTATTATTATTTATTGTTTGCAAACATGCTGATTCAATAAAAGTTAACAGATAAAGGAGGCCCAGTGCAGGACTTAAGTTTCCCATTACTTCTCTTTTGTTCCAAAAGCAATATGCATTAAAATATTTAGTAGAAAGAGGTTGTTGCCAACATCTTTTTTTTTTTATTCTTGGAAAAATATATTAAAATGTGGAAGAACTCATTATGAAAAATTATCTTAAATTATCCTGTTTCCATTCTTAGCTTCTCTTCTTCACCTAATAATTGTTGCATGGGTCTCTACTAAAAATATAAAACAGGACCTTCTCGTGAAATTAAGAGTACTTGTAGTCTTGAGTAATCTGTGAAAGGTTTTCTTTCATCGCCAGATCATTTTCTTTTTTCTGAATGCCAGATCAGTTCTCCACACTGAGGTCAGTTCTCCAGTTTTTTAGTTGATTTGCCTTTCTGTTTTTGCCACTCAGTAGCAGTGAGTGGTGCAAGTGAGCTGTATTATCAAGTGCCACACAACATGGGCAACCAATAAAAAGTAATGGCCATGTTTTTCTTTTGGGCATTCCATTAATTTAAATGTGAATCATATTTGACAGCAAACATTTACACCATGGGTTGAAATTACTGGGAATGGAGATGAAAAGCTAATGAATTAGTAGATTATGAAACTTCAGTCTTACTGCACAAGTTTAGCAAGGATATCACAGCATGGCCAGCACACTGGGCACACACACAATGGGTAAGACAGGAGAGAAGAACTGTCTACTTGAAGACTTAGTCACAAAATAAAAGAAATGGATTGGCATACCTGGCAGAACCTGGCACAGGTTGTAGGGCTGCAACAAAAGCAACTGAACACCAGGCAGCAAAGCAGTGTTTGGTTTGCATATCAGCTGGCAGTCCTGTAAAGGGGCTGTGGGGGTGTGCCATGCAGGAAGNGCTTGCTTGATAGCTAGTGGTAACCTAAGGTAGCCTAAGACAGGAGCTTCACAGGTTCAGGCTAAATTCAGCAGAAGTAGTTTACTTCTTATCCTACAGCCAGAGAGGGCAAATGCAGAGGGTAAAGAATCCAGGAAAGAGGAGGAGAGAGGAGAGGAGGTGTGTGATAATGGGGCTTGAGGGCAGCCCTTCATCATGGTCAGGAATTGCAAACGAGTTCCATGAGGAGAGGACCTATGCCCATGCATTCAGGGTGCTAGAAGAGCACAGAAGTGATTAGAGAAGTGACAGAGAATATCTATTAAGTTGCAAAAGAAGGTGGCAGTAGTATAAAATACTTACTGATGCTTCCAAGGACCACATGTCCCTGCAGAAGCCAGTGTTTATCTTGTAATTCAGAATCTCAGTACCTTTGTGGAAGCATCTATGAACGAGCCCAGCGCGGTGAAAAGGGGAGTAGGTGCTGATAATAGATAAGATGCTGGTGCTGCTAAGAAAAGGTAAATAGATTAGTATGAGCAAGCAGTCCAGCGGTGCCACTGCAAAAATGAGACAGATACTGTTGCATGCTCTGCTATGCTATTCCTGCAAAATGGGGCCAAAATTGCAGTTTTGTGAGGAACAGTACAAGTGCAGTGCCTGAAACTATGTGGAATTTGTCATCCATCATGTCTACCCTCTATTTTTTCAACTTAAAGGACTGTCTTCTCTTTCTGTTTGTTTATTTATTTATTACGAAAGGATTAAGAGTATAATTGACCTCACTTGGCTAAGAAACAGCAATTTTAAAGCCTTCTGCTTCTGGGTCATTAATGTGACTCATACTTTTAAGTTTTGTTTATTCTTAAATGCTAAATCCCAGTGGAATGAGGAAAAAAGCAAGCAAGCCTCAGAACCTAACACAAACTACAGACAACAAGTAGCAGAATCCAGTAGCAAATTTCAGGCTTCACTTGACTACAAATTAATTCTGCATTCTAACTGTGCTTTCTGGTTCATTAACATTCCAGTTTCTTTTGTGTTTTCTGAGCATTGCATTTAACTCTAACATATCCCTTTTTCTTTCTGTATAACCTCATTCCACCGCAACATTCCAGTAGCAGGCACCACGCTTAGAGAAATGCAGCTTTTTTTCTCCTTTTTATTACCTGCCCTCCAATATATTTCTCATCAAAGGAGCAAAAGAGTTTTGCCATCAGCTTCCATAAGATAGTATTTCACCAAGCATGCATTAAAAATAAGGATAAAGAGTGTAAGTACATCAGTAAAAAATATCTTTTTTACCCCCTACCCCCCATTTTTAGAAGTTTAATTTATTTTTATTTACAAGCCATTTGATTCTTTCTCTTAAAATCATTAGTATTGTTATGGTGCTCTCTAGTCTCAGTAAAGAGACTTAACCTATTAAATGGTCACGATAGGGTGGGGGAATCCTCCAAGACAGCAGCAAAACGAAGCTTTTTTTGCAAGATTTATCCCTTCCACCGCTTAGAAAGGTGCAATTCATAACAAGTAATCTGAAAATAACATGAAGAATATTTTTAATGTGAAAATGAGTAAAGTAAAATTTATTGAATGTGAAATAATCATGCACACTTTAAATATAAAGTACAGATTATGTATAAGTGTTGAGCTTTGGGTTTGCAAGGTGCTCAACTGGAGTTATAGAAATCTCCTAATCTCCAGGTGCATGAGGTTTTATGCATCCCTCTAAAGCATTAGATCACAGCTGGAAACAGATGAGGATGATCTGTGGCACTTTGTGTAACAATTCCCAGAAAAAATGAATTTAACATTTGCAGCCGTGAGATGAGTACATTTATTTAACAGATTTCTGCTTTTTCTTGGACACATGGTGTTCCACAAATGAAATGTTTGTCAGATTGCAATACAAAGTGTGATCCCGGTTTTGTGTATTGAGAGGGTTTTTTTGGTTATCCTTTAATAAAAGGTAAGGGCTGCAGTGTAATTCTTTCACTCTGTTCTGCTTCATGCACCTCAGTCACAAAAGTGTAGTGGGAATGTGGTGGGACTTGTGTCTCCTTTGCAAGCTGCTCCGTAGCCAAATGTCAGGGAACTCAGACCTGACTCCAGAGTCCTGCTCCGGGGATTTTCTGTTTTTCCTTGAGTGGCTGTGTAATGTACGATGCATAAACTAAGCAGGGTGCATAACCTGGTTTCTCCCTCTTCCCACTGAGTGCTCTGAGGCTGTAGAAACAGCTCACTCTGCCTGCAAATACTCTGCCCTCTAATGTGCAACCATGAAATACATCTACACCAGACCCTCCTGTAGGCTGTGGACAGGCTACTACTACTACTACTAAATTCTAGATGCTTAATTGAAATGCCCTAAGATGTTCAGGATCTTACGTCAATAATGAATGGAAAGAGAGAAGCAGTTGTTCCTCAAACATATTTACAGATAATTTGCCCATGGGATGTACACACATATATTTTCTCTCAACCCAGAGAGATATGCAGCAAATTCTGTCCAAGTTTAGGAAAGCACTTGGAATTTGATGGAAGAAGACTTGCCTCTCTGAGGTGCCTGACAGGTGGATTGAATTTTCTTCTACCCAAAGGAAGATTCTGACCCACTTCTTCCACTCCTGGCTATATGTGTTAACCTACAGGGCACAGTGTAAGTGGTTCTTGTCACCCACAACTGGACGTGGCTTTTAGATACAACAGCTGTCTGTGGCACCAGGATCTCAAATGGAAGGGGCCACAAAGCCCTTACTCAGATGCCTTTGCATCAGAACATGGCAGGGATTTATAGACAACCTTCTTGTCCAGCTGTAGGTTTCTCCTTGTTAACTTTGGAGCTTCCTAGGTAGTTGTTTGGAAGCATTTGATGCTGGTATTTTTAACTATTTATTTTTTATGTTAGAATACAGGGTTCTTGGTTAACAGAAAAACAAGTGTATGTTACTGCCTCTCTCTCTGAACTGCCTTATGTCACAGGCCTTGCTGGACTAGGCGGGTTTCTGACACATCCCAGACTCCTCCAGGTCTTTGGCTCCACTGAAGCCGTTCTCTCTCCTACTCTGCAGGATAAGGGGCAATATTCTTCTCACTCCTCCTTCCTGTTTTGGATGAAGGGAGTGTGAGCAGGGCTGATTGCACCCACAGGAGATTACTAAGCATTTCTGGCAGCTTGGTATTAATATACCCATCACAGTGTCAAATCCTCGTGCTGTGAAAAGGAAATGAATCTTAAAGCGCTTAGCCTGGAAAACACAATTTAGTTGCGAATAGGGATATTTCTGCTAAAAATATAATCTCCTTTGCCCGGTTTTACACTGAAGAAAGTCACCTATCAGCTTTCTATTTGCAGTTGTAAGTCTGCAGTAAACTGTGTGACTGAAGAATGTTACGTATCAATTCAATATATGAGTCAATGGTCAACAGAAGATAAGCCAGATCTTTGCATATATAAAACTGTTACTCTAGTGAACAGAAAGGTCATGTTCGCATGATCTTTTTTCTCACAGTGTTGGCATTGAAGACTAAGTGAAATGCCAGTTCTGGATAAACAGTTATGCCATTTAATAGTGTTAAAATTTACAGGGTCAGTCTAGCTGAGCAGATTCTCCAGAATTATTTTTCTTTCTTCACCTGGAGATGTGATAGTATTCTAATATAAGAAGAAGTTGCAGCAGGATTTTGGTCAATGTAATATGAGGTGCCTTGCAGTAAATTGCAGTAGTGTGTGTGTGTTAAACATTCTCTGTCAAGCAGACAGTCAGGGCTTGCTGAGCAAGGAGACCCTAAGGTAGGAAATTGAAAACTCTCTGTTCCTTCTCATGATGTCCCTAGTTTTGTTTCTTAAGCATGTAAGGAATGGGTGATTTGGGCATTTTGCTTTGTTTTTAAGTAATGTGGAAGAAGTGACCTGCCTCACCACGTTTTGTAGTAACAAAATTCTGCTGACATTTGTTTTGTACAGCCCATTTGCAGATCTTGTAAATCAAGCAAGGTGAGCATTATCTCTCTCTCAAGGGGCTACAGCTGATGCAAAACATCACCTGAGCTGTTTCTTACCTCTGTTCGAAGCCGTGGTGTGATAACAGCTGTGGGGTCTGCTGCAGGGCAGAAAATACTCGTGATCGTCCTTGTCTTTTGTACTAGTGCTTCAAAGACTGTCCCGAGTTTTGTAAAAACTAGAATAATATAAAACTCGGGAAAATCAATCCATTAATGAATTCAAAAATTATTGGCTACAGCATGCTGATACCTGTATCACTGAACACTGGATAGGTTTTTGAGTGTTATGTTTTTATTATGCTTAAATAAATGAAATGTTTGAATAAGTTCATTTTCTCCCAACTCTTGAAATGTCACAACTACATTTCTAAGAAGAAAATATTCTGGTTTTAAGAAGCCTAAGTACTTTAGGTTGGATGAAATTTGAATCAACTAAGCTTTAAAAAGTGTTATTTATTTTAAATTAATAGCTGATTCATCTGTTCCACACAGGACTTCAGCATTTCAGTGAGATTTTTTACATACTTTATTTCAATTACTGGAAAAATACTGGAAGAAGTCACTCAATGTACCTGTAAGTGCCTAGAAAAAAAAAAGGAGATAAGGGATGGTAAACATACATTTGCCAAGAACAAAATGTGTCAAACCAATTTAATGTTCATCTGCTGTAGAATAACAGGCCTTGTGGGTAAAGGACAGGCAGTAGGTGTCATATTTTGACTTCAGCAGAAGAAATTATTGTAGTTGGATAAAAAAATGTTGAAAAAGCTATAATAGGGGAATGTTATTAATATTTCACTGTCAAAAAAAAGGTGCCTTTGTGTCAGGAATGTGCTTATTAAATCTGTAGATGACACCAACCTGAGGAGTACTGTAAGCACTTGGAAGATAGTGAAGCAGAAGATCAGGAAAAAAGCTTATACTGTGATTACATGGGGAGAGTACCTGGCAAATGTAATGATATTGCAGTGAGTGGGGAATGCCTCAGTTTTGCTAAATTTTAAAGTAAATTGTGGCTGAATACAAACCATGTCATTTGCTATTTTTCTTGATAATTGCAATTGAAAAAGATTTTATTTTCAGTGTCCATTTTATCTCCTGAGGTGTGATATTTCTGTCTAATGTATTGAGTGAAAGAGTCCATGCACATGAAAAGGGACACAGTATCTGTTTCAGAAAATTGCAAATATTTTATATGAAACTTTAGAGCTATTTCATATCACTACTGTCTAAAACTTATATTTCAGCATTTTAACTGCTCTACCCAACTATAAGCTTTTTCTTGTATTGTGTTTTATCATTTAAGTGGGAAAACTAGAATTTATTTGATCATTTGAAAATATCAGAATAGAAATTCTGTGATGAGGCAATTTTTACATCTGTGTAACAATCAGAAAACAAATATTCTTGGTAGAATTAGTTTAGCATCTTATTTGAATATTGTTGTTAAAATGATGTTGTCCCTTTTGGTTCCTTTGTTTTTATACCCTATATTCCTTCTGATAGAAGTATTTTAACATCTGTATATGCATCCTAATATACTACCTTGACATACATCCTATGTGCATGTTAATTTTACTTCAGAGCCCTACATTTTACAAAATCTTTTCCTTAAAACCTCTTTTAGGAAGCTACTGTTAGTTTAAGAAAATAATTTACTTACATTCACAAAAGAAATATGGGACTGGAACTCAAATCTCAGTTCCCTTAACAACATAGTGTTAACTTTATGCAGTGTAGGAGCACTATGGGATTAAGCAAAGGATTGCCAAACAATTTCTTTCTATCATATCAAAATTATTGGTCTTAAGTGATCAAGTGTCAGAAAAATAAATGCTTTCAAAGTTTGTTTAACTTGAAAATAGCTGTGGAGAATATTTTTAATAGTTTAGTCATCATGTTAGCATTTCATTTGTGGTGTTTCTAGACAATACGTTTTTAAGATTAATCCCATTAATATGTTTTAACATCTATTTCTTATTTTTTCTTCACTGAAATCATTATATTTTCTTTAATAAGATGAATAGTTAATGTGCTCTTGGCATGAATTAATTTTTAATAAACCATTAATAAGTCAGATCTGTATGTATTTCTTTCCCTTGAAAATCAAGCCTCTTCTAGCAAGGAGCTTTTAATAGATTCTGACATTTGAATTTATTGTAGTGTTTTTAGCATTATTCATAATAATAAGAAGGGAAAATTTCTGGTTGGTCAGACTGTAGATGATACATTTTTTTCCCATTTGATGCACTTATGAGACAGTGTAAAATTTCTGTTGCTAGAGAAGCTGGGATGTTATACCATGCGTTCTAATTTCCTAGAAGCAATTAGTAAAATTGGACATTTCATCTATTTATCTACCTGTCAAAATGTTTGTGTCATACTTAAGCACAGATTCACTCTTTAACTGGTTAATGAGTCACAGTGACAGTTTTTGCATTGATGCTTCGAAGATCTGAGTTGCAGAACTGACATGGTCTGAGTATGGAAACAGGAATGCTACTTAGAACTTGAAAACCTACCTTGATAAACTGCAGCCTTAGGCTTCTGCCTGTGCTGTCCAAGACTTACAAAGGAGGCAAATATATGGGCAGTTGATCAATATTTTGTTGCACTGACCATAAAGCTGGGAAAAGGTGGGAAAGCTTTTGGGCTGCTCTGTTCCAACAGAACTGTTAAACTTGAAAGAGAGTGGTTTGTTGATGTTTAGTTATATTGATACCAGTTATAACATTTCGGAGAAGGTAGTCTGGTACTTGTGGATGGAGTGGAAAAGGCTGAGATGTTCTCTCCAAGGAGAAAGAGGTCAAGACTGTAGGAATATAAAACTTTTTGAAAGAAAGGTACTTCTATGCTAATTTCAGGAAATCTGACAGTGAGTTTTATCTGCTCACGAGTACTCAACACTTGTACCAGAGACATTTAGTTGTTCTCCAGTGAGTTACTGCCCTTAACTGAAGTCAGTGACTTTCCCCATTCAGTGGGAGTTGTAGCTCTGTAACCTCTCGCACAAAGTCATTTGTATCTCCTCCTTTCTGAGAGGAGAATGTCAAGTCCTTGAGTGGAAGGCCTCTTTTGGATCATTTTGTGGAGCTGGAATTCTGTTTCAAGATGAAGTTGATGCAAATCTTGTAGGTGTTTGCTTAAAAATTACAGAAAAATCAGTTTGCTTTGAATTTTAGACTCTGATGAGTTTTAGACTGGAAGGAGACAAGTGGGTATGAAACCATTTGGTTAAGATCTACCCTAAGAGAAGAGCTGCCAGTGGTTCTGCTTGTACATAATTAATTTGAATGACATTTGGGGGCCTCTAAGGCTTCACTCCGGCATAGCATCGAGTCATCAGCTCAACTCCAGCTGTGCAGTTCCCAGGAGTTAAATGGGACCACTGTCAGCCTTCCACCTGGGGCATTGAGTGTGCCCCACAGCACCAGGCTATCCATAAACAAGGGTTTATCTACTTTTCTATTCCCAAGAGCTGTTACTTTCCCGACAAATAACTGTGCGTTATTAATGAAATGGTGATGAACCTATCGTGACTTCAGCATTTTAAACAAACTTCAGCATTTTAGGGGAACTGCAGTGTAGGTATTTCTGCTTTCTGCAAAACAGATAATTTCTTCTTCTATAAAATTATGGAGACAATGTTATTCTTAGGTTTAGGCCTTTTTCTGTGATCAGAGGGGTTGCTCTGTGCCTGAGTTTCAGAGCAAGCCATGTTCCTATGTCATTGTTCACTTTGGTTGCGTGTTGGCGATGTTCTCAGCCTAAGCCATTAATTTAAGAGGAAACTGTATTTATGTTAAGTTGGAGCTAAATTTTTTTTAGAGTAGACTTCCAAGAGGAATGGATAAAAAAGCCTGAAGACCTTATAATTGGCCTGGATTTACAGAATGTGTAGCTATTTATATATTGGGGTTACTTCCAAAAAACTTGTCAGCTTTTTGCTTCAAGGGTTGACAGTTTTTACTATGGTACTGTTTAAATAAGCCTGCAAACATGCAAATGCAATCCTAGATAACCTCTTACTGACACTGAAAACCAGTTGATCAGTTGGAATGACAAAGGAGGCCGTGCAGGGCTAAACCAAAGTCTGGAGAGGATTCTTATTGCTTTATTTATATTCATTTTCTTTGCTGCTAAATCCCAGATGTATAAGGGGAACACCTACAGGCATTCCCATGTCATTTGGTTCTGTAATAATAATGATCATGTCTTTTGTAAGCATCTTTTAGAAGCACTTGCTGATGCTTTATACCTTATAATAAAGTAGTTCCTATTCTTTTCTAACTTACCTACAGTACATTTCTGTGTTTATGTTGCCTACTTTCCTTGCTTTACCTGTACTATTTCTCTCCGTCCTAAAGTAAGGGATAATGAATAGCTTCCCTATACTTTTGTTTTGATGTGTAATCTACTAGTTTTGGTTGTGGTGTTGGTTTGCTTGGTTGCTTAGAAAATTTTTGTTGTTTTTGGAATTTTGTTTTGTTTTGGTTGGTTGGTTGGTTGGTTGGTTTTTTTTCTTTTAACATTTTAAGCAATCCAGAATAGAGGATTATTATGGTGATCAGAAATTTTTCTATGTTAAATGTAGTGGGTTTTTTTGTCACTGTTATGAAGCAAATTAAAAGTATGGTCAAAAAAAGACATTAGAAGATATTTTTGTTGGGGGGAGGGATTGTGTGCTTTTTTTGACATTTAAGTACTTCTCAGGCTATGCTTTCTGAATGTGATCACTGCTTTGTATGTATGGGTGCATTGAGATAGGTATTTTTATGTATTATGAAATTAGTATTTTTCTTATAGTTAATCGAAGGAGTGAGTAAGCATTCTTGCAGTGATGTTTTCAGGCACACAGACTATGTCAGTACTTCTAAGTGCATGGCCTCAATCAGTGTTTTTCTAGCAAGGTGATTTCAGTTTTGCTGATGTAAATGAATTCAATGCACTGGGGTGAAACAGAAAACACTGTTTTAAATGGATTTGCTAAATATTAGCATTGACTTTTAGAATATCTATGTCTAATGATTGATACTTTTAAATATTGTCAATTTTAGTAATTCAGAACCTTTTTAGATACCCACACTACAGGAAGGTGTCAGTAGTTTTAACTGTAGTTTGGAGGGGACTTCTAATGATAGTAATGTCCTATGTTAGTGGAATATTTACTTAGGAGGTGAAAGAGACCCCTTCTGTGCTGTCATCAGCATGATGGGCTCTGACTGTCCCATGCTGCTGAAACTGTTCCCTTTTGCCTTGTAAGGCACAAGAAGTGAGAGAGGAAGACTACAGAGGGGTGATATGAATCCTTGTGACTCAGCTTCTGTAATAAGCAAAGGCTGCTTGCTATAAAATACAGGAGTGGTGTTGTAAGGAGGGCTGCAAGGCTTCATAATCCCTGTCCCTCCCTGCTGCACCCTCTGAGAGGTAATTTCATACCTAGAGCTGCTATCATAGGAGACATATATTTGAAACCTTCCAGGTAGAGGAAAACACTGGACTTCAAACTTCTGCTCTGCCACTGCTTCATTTTGTGCAGGTCTTTATGCTGGTGGTAAATGTTGTTTGTTCTTGGAGAACCCCTACCAGACTGAGTCTCCATTGGCATATAGGCAAGAAATACTCCAGGTTCTTTTGAAACTGGCTGGCCTTCAGTGCCCTGATAGTTTTTAAGCAAAACCTGAGTGAAAAGGGTAAAAATAATGCCATCTGTAAAGGAAGGGAAGGAAGAAGAATCTTGGCATTACAAGGTTGTCAATTTAACTAATTTTTTTAGAAAAGCATTGGAACAAATAAATAATTTTTCTGTAAGCAACTAGACGATTATAATTATGTGTAATAACTGTAATCAAGAAATCAAGGTTAATCAAGAAAAGAAAAAAGTGTCATAAATTCATTTCTCTATTCTGACAGCTTAACAGTTTGGATAGATAGAGGAGAAGCTGTAGTTGTCTGTATACTTATACATTAGAAAATCTGTCAGAATGGACAGATACATGAAATGGGACTTTTCAGGAGCCCAATTACTATTCTATATTTTCATTAAATACTCTGAATGAAGGACAGAGACTGCTTATTCAGTCTTCAGGTCATGACAAAAACATAAAATATACAAGGATGTTTAGAAGACAAAGTCTGAATTCCGTGAATATAAAATCATTCTAGCCATGCTGTTACTGAAACACTATGGGAAAAATAAAATAAGCTTAGCTGGGTTGCTTTGTAGAAAGGACAGATTTAAGCTTCTATATTTAGATCAGAATAATTAACTGTACAAGCAGTGGATGGGTAATGACTCCTTAGACATCAGCCATACAAGAAAAAGTGTGCGCTAATAGTCAGTTTTAACTTGAACTTAGGTAAACAATCTCTTGTCAGTGGTGTCAAACACCATCTGGAGTGTGTGACAGGAACACAGGAATATTGTGTTAAACATCAGAAGGAATTCTTTAGTCCTCCTTGATTCTCCTAAGGTCAAAAAGGATATGGACCAATTTAGGAGAGCTCAGCAAAAAAACAAGAGTCCTTAGAAGTCTCTTAAAAAAAAAAAAAACACCTAAATACAGAGAAGGTAGGACTAAGGTGTCATGATAACAGCTTTCAAATATATAAAAGGCTGTTGCAAAGAGGTAGAGAATGCATTCATGGTCTTTTACAGGGAGATCAGTGAGAAACAGGCTTGAATTGCAGCGAGGATGATTCAGTTTATACATCAGAAAAAGCTTCTAACAATAAGGAGGGTGAAGCCTTGAAGCAGGTAGCCTAGAGATAATGTGAGGCTTCAACTGTTTGAGGTTTGTGGAACAAGTATCTGTACTTGGTGTTGGGGAAATACAGCAGGAACAGGGAGAGCTCTTTGACCTGGGCTAATAGATGCTTATTATGCATTTAGTAATGTTTATTATCTTTATGTTGGATTCTTGGAAACAACATGTTTGTAATTGAATATTTGTTGTATGTTATTGGTACATGAAAGTACTAGGATGTAATGTAGTTAAATATGCATTGAACTTGGAAGAGGAGCAACCTTATTCCCTGGCTCTCTCTCTTATGAGCAAAAGCATTTTTACCTTCTAGTCTTTCAAAGGTGAAATAGAGAACAAATTTTCTTCCAGATTATTTTTCTCCTAAAATGCCGTTTCAGCACTCTGTAGCTCAGAGCGCAACACTTCCACTGGGGAATTGTAGTTCAGTCCTAACCCCATCTTAATGGCCCTGCTGGGCCCCTGCTTCTTGGCAAGGGCTTGTTACTGACTTGGATTTTGCAGAACCTGACAGCAAAGGTCCAGCAAATTTCAGCCTTGTTATTGCCTTTTTTTTTAATTTCTCCTATTTTTTTCTGTTTTCTTGAGCTTCCTTTTTTATTTTAATTTTTTATATTTCTTTACCTGCTCTTGCTAATGTAACCCTGGTTGGGATGGTATCAAATGCTAGTCTTAAACATCAAGTCCAAAACCATCTCTGCTTTGTCCTGCTTTTGTTGGGAAAACAGATCTTTTCTCGTTTTGCTTTTAAACAGCAAAGCGCTTTACTTCAGGTCAGACTGTTTATCTGAAAGGCACTTCACAGATAAAAAGAAGAATTGCTGTATTTATCTTGCAGTAACAGCAGCATTCAGCAAATAACGCTGCCATCTCCCTTGGCTCCGGTGCCTGGGACACAAACAAGCCCACTACAGAAAGCAGTCTGTGTTGCTACAGACTCTCAATTTAAGCACTGTCTATTAAAGAACATCTACATGGCCAAGTTTTTCTGGTTTTCCTCCCTTAGGAGCAAAAAAGGCCTAGCTGTTTTTCAGTGACAAAAGTTCTCAGTCCCAACAGATGGAAGAGCTGTCATCTCTCTTCTCCTGAAGTGGAAAAAGGACGTTCATCAGCCCTTGGAACTGGGTGCAATAATCAGTAACTCCTATGTTGCTAAGGCCATTCAAATCTGTAGTTTCAGCATATTTGTAAAACAGCTTAAAGCAGTGAATAAAAAAAGAAAAAGGCATCACAGTAGGAAAATCTCACTAATTTCAGTATTAGCCAGAATATGTGCTATTAGCCTACTTAAATATTAGTGTAGAACCAAACTCTCAGGTTTTTTTCTTCTAATCCAAAACAGACTTAATTTTAAAACCCAGAAAGAACTTCTCACATTTCTTATCTTCTAAATACATACTTACTTCAAAATTCAATTTGTCACTAGCTTTAGCTAGTGCTGTGTGCATTGTAAGCTATGAAGGAATTGCTGATACAGCCTGGGTTGTTTAGAAGTGACTCAAAGGCAAGAAAGATCTGAATGGGTGCTGCTTCACTGACTTTCTGATTTTGAACAGATTTGTAGTATTTAGTTTAGTCTCTACTGCAGTATCCTCCAGTGGTGGCATTTCAAGGTACTGGAATTAGTCTAGGATAAATACACCAAGACTTTAGCAAATAAAAACATTCTTTGCTCAGGCAAGGTGAGAGCACTTGGTCACACTCAGCAAGAAGGTATTTCCTGATATTCAGAGAAAACCTCCCGTGTCTCAGTGTGTGCTCACTGCCTCTGGTTATGTCACTGGGCACCTCTGTAAATAACCTGGCTCCATCTTCTTTGCACCCCCTGTTGATAAGAACTCCCTGAGCTTTCTCTCCTCCATAAACTGTCCCATTTATAGCATCACTCTATCATAGTAAATTTTACCCTATTCATGAAAACTCGTTAATGTTTTTGTTTATATGTCAGACAGATTATTTATTGACCTGAAAGCAGTTGAACTTACAAAAAAACCCATTAAAGACAGTTGTTTTGGCATCTTAGTAAAGTCAGGGTTGAGTCCTATGCGTTTGAATAAATATAAAATTATTTAATACAGGAAGCTGTATTTCTAGTTAAGACAAACTTTTGAGTAGTTCAGATTGACTTCGCTATCCCACATTGAGGTTGGAGTGAAGAACTAGTAAATAACTCTGAAAAATCTCTGAAGGAGAATGTCTTCTACTATGAAATTTTGCAGTCATATTTATAATGCAAATTTCACTAAATTTGTATACTTCAGGATAAACAGTGATGATCTTTCTTTGTTCAGACAGATTTATCCTATGCTACAGGGAAATCCCTTTATCTTATCACAGGTTTTGTTCTGTGGAAACAATGTATTATCAGGCTCATTACAGTGACATCAGGGTTTGTTTTCTACTGGAGAACAAATGCAGTTGCAATAGCAGATTTCATTTAGTATATTGTTCCCAGGCAAAGCCTTAAGATATCCTTTTTGTAATGAGAAACCTGGAATCCTTAGATCTCATTATTGCTTAGGTTTAGGGGAAGTTGTGTTAAGATTCAATTATTGTAATAAAAATGGTCAATTGGTTAAAGAATTCACTCTTGTAGCTATAACATCTCTAAAATTGCACCGTTTTGCTTGTGACTTTAAAGATTAAAGGTGACTTATGGGGTTGTTAGAAATGGATTTCACAGAAAGCTTTGAAGAAAATCCTGGTCCACTATTCAAAGACACAAAGCTGTAATTCTTTCTTTGATGAAGTCCACCACTGTGAGATTTGACACTCAAGTCCTGTCATTCTGCACATGCATGATGAATTTCTGATAGTATGTGCTGCTTTCTCATCTGGCTCTATGTGTGTTTACATGTGCGTATTTTAAAGGATATTATGACATCTCTATCCATTCTTGCTGTGATTGTTCTCAGGATAAATAATGGAAGGTCTTCTAAAAGTTTTATTGTATAAATTAAATTCTAGATAAAGATAATTTTGGTGGCTTTTTACTTGAGAAAAAAATATATTTTTTTAATTGGCAGTAGTGTTTAGAAGTATCTATCCATGGTCTTTTCAGAATTATTAAATTTTTCCTCAATGTAGATTTTCCTCTCTTCTTTACTACATTTTAACAAACATGCAGAATTCAGTTTTGACTACTTGATATGTGGCAGTTAAACATAAAATTTAACTAAATGTAGCTTAGTTAGATTCCTCATAAGATCATTAAGAATTTTTTTCTGCAGAGTGGACAAAATCTGATAATGCTTATCATGACTTTGCCTTACATGAGCAATGCTACTGGTGGGAAGATACAATCTCTTCAACTGAAGAATTTTTTACTGAGACTTCTGCATCTTGTTCCTTTTAAAAAATGAAAAAGTGAGTTAAAAAAGGCAGTTTTCTGAGACCAGTGTAGGTTAAATGATCCTTTTGTGGCATTTACTTAACAAAAATGCTAGAGTGCAGTCTTGTGCTTATGGCTTATATTAATGTTTTCTTCTTTCAGACATATTGACAGGTATTTTATTTCCTCTCCTCTCTTAACAACTCCTTCCTACTGGCAGAAGGTACAGCTTCAATTAAAAGGAGTGTGTTGGAGAGAAGTCAAAGGAGTTACAATTCCTTATGAGCATGAGAATATCACAGCTAGTATGACATCACATCTGCAAAAGATATGCAGGAATTTGGATCCTATGTGATTTGATTTCTTGGAGTCTGGATCCATGATCATAGGTTAATATATCAGGTTAATATCCTGATATTAACCCTTCTATCTTCAGCTGGGTTCAAGGCATATCACACTGAGCACTGACCATTTATACAGATGGATTAGAAGAATGGAAAAATGTATCACTATGCTGAGGGGATATTTTTACATGCGGCTGTTGATAGATTATCTGTTGGGCATTTGGTAAGGGAAGAGGGGTGTGAGAGAAGACAGATGGGAACAGCAGGAAGAATCAGAACCTGAGTGTAGCCAAATCATTTATCAGGAAAATAAGAACTGATAAGGCAACTGGGTGGTGGGTGTGTGACAGCTGCAGCTTTGAGGCTGTGGGAGCTGCAGAGAGGAGGAAAGACGTGCCACGTGTATGCTTGGAACATCCAACACCAGTTAAGAAGGTGGTTGAGGATGAAGTGCTTCGGTCCTGTCAGGTTAACACTTTCCAGTGTATTTTCAAGTGGATTCTGTGAGTTATTGGGATTTCTAAGCATACGCCGTCATGCACAGATGCAGTTATCCATCCTGGTGATGGCTTCTCAGTAAATACTAGTGCTCTAAAACCTTATCTGCATTTAATGCCAGCAATTAAAGGTTGTACTGAATATACCCTTCTGCTCAAATCAAATCAATTTCTTTTTTTTCCTTTGGCATCCAGGAGAGATTTTCACATCTTCGTTTCATTTGACTAAGAAAGTGAGATAAGAGAGGTACCTAGATTGAATGCCAGCATTTTTTCTTTTTTAACTGGAGAGATAGTCCTCTTAAATGAGTGAAAATCACTAGTAACCACCAGTACTATTTAATGGATTTGTCATTTAGATGACAGTTTTCAGTTACCTGTGGTTGACCTTGCAGCTTATGAGTTCATGCAGGGCTGGATCCTTTTGCAGCATAGTAAAGAAATCCAAATTGTGACAAATTAGGTGACTCTTTTACTGAAAGCTGCATATTTGGGGGAGTTTCACATATATATTTTTAAAATAATTTTAAGTACTGCAGTCTCATTAGTTTTCCACAGAAATAGTAGGATATCATGTGACTGTGGTGTGACTACAATGAATATGGTAAGAGGAGGTAGTTTTCCAGAAATGCTCAGACAGGCAATTTAAACTTCATACTGCATGCAAATTTTAATGGGCTGTGACTTTCACCTCTTGAGATTCCTGGTTTGAAACTATTGGCTAATTTTCTAATGTAAAAAATACTCTATACAAATCCTAGCTAAACTGGTGAATAGGAAGTGGTAACACATCGTTTTTACTGTGCTGATTCCAGGCTAAGAGTTGTGATTATCCTTTCCATTAGAAACCTGTGAATCAGTGATTCCCCAAGTAATAAAAAAAGCTCTGGGAAAATTAAGTTAGTGTTGATGTCTCAAATTCTTATTAAAATTAAATTGGCAAAGTTAGACCAAAAAATGACAGTAAACTTTGTTAGCAGAATGAAAACATTCTTCAGTAGTTGTGGAAAAATAGAGAACTTGAAAATCATACACTTTGTGTGATATCTTGGCAGTTACATCTGGCTCGTCCTGTGTTTTGCATCTGAAACTGAATAAGCAGTTGGAACATGATCTTTGTTCCAGTCGTTTGATGCCGTCTGTGTCACCATTACTAAGGCGTTTTCCCAAACTTTGTGTCCAGTTCTTTAGAACTGACTGAACATTGTGTTTTCAGTTTAAGTTTTCTAGTTCTAATAGTGGATTCTCTCTTACTCATCATTTGTTTTCTCACAGATTTTACTGACTCTGACTTAAATGGATGGATGAAAATTTGTCTGAATTACCACTTTTAGAAAGTATCTTCTGGATCTTTTCTGAGCTGATGATAAGACCTGCTCATGTAATAGCATGGCTGTCACTCTCATGCCCAGATGTTGGCCCTGATCTCTTCCTCTGGGCTTAACTTTCTTTTTTCTTTCCTTATTCTAGAATAGGCCTCTCAATCCATCAAGTTTTGGTCATTTTCTGCCAATTGTTGATGTTTCTTCATATTGATCACCCAAAGCAGGGATATTTCTCCTGCATACTATTGTATTACTATTGAGATTTATTAGTTGCCTGCTAATTTGTGAATGGTGTTGAACACCAGTCTTTACTGTCATCTGAATCTAATGCTTTTGATGCTATTGGGAAGATTTTTTTATTTGTAAAGGTTAAGAAAAGTGATTTTAAGTAACAATAAGTGCAGAATATCCCAGGAGATAACAGACATAAAGGAAATTTCATAAGAAAATTCTTGTGTCTAACAGAAAAAGCTATTCAAGGAATGAAATTAAGTGACATCCCCTCAATAAAGATTTCAAGAGAAAGGAAGGAGGGTTGCCTACCATTTTTGTGCTGTGTATTAAAAAAAAATGAATACACTTATGAAGTGTGACAGAGCTGTCTCTTATTGTTTTGGAGAAAGACAGATCTTGGCCACTAGAATTCACCAAGTTACCAAGTCAAACTCAAACCATTTTGGGGTAGAGGGAGTTACGTATGATTAGTGAAAAGTATGAGACCTAGAATCATAGAATTCTATGATGAACCCAATCATTAGGGTTGGAAAAGATCTCTAAGATCATCCATAAACCATCCATAAACCTACCACTGCCAGGTTCACCACTAAAATGTGTTCCTAAGTGCCACATCTACACATTGTTTGAATTACAGTGATTCCCCCACTTCCCTGGGCAACCTGTTCCAATGCTTGATAACCCTTTCAGTGAAGAAAATTTTCCAAATATCCAGTCTAAACCTTCCCTGGTGAATCTTGAGGCCTTTTCCTCTTGTCCTGTCCTTTGTTACCTGGGAGAAGAGACTGATGATTGCTGCCCTGGTCCTGCTGGCCACACTATTCCTGATCCAGGCCAGGTGCCATTGGCCTTCTGGCCACCCTGGCACACCTGGCTCATGTTCAGCTGCTGTCAACCAGCACCCACAGGTCCTTTTCTGCTGGGTCACTTTTCAGCCACTCTGCCCACAGCCTGTAGCACTCCCTGGGGTGGTTGTGACCCAAAGGCAGGACTCAACACTTGGTCTTGTTGAACCTCATAAAATTAGCCTTGGCCCATCAGTCCAGATCTCTCAAACTTGAAACAGTTTGTGAGTGAGCTGTAACTGCTGTTGTGCTTCTTTGTACGGGAAGTGCATAAATTAATAAATCTTGGGCCTGAAGGCCTTGAACTCCATCGTAGAATACAGATCACAGAATGTCTTCAGTGTGATGAGCTGAAGAGAGCTTGTCTGAAGTCCGTAGGCAAAGCAGTTTGCAAGATGCTTTGAGTATTATTAAAATTTTAGATTATTAAATCAGAAAAGTTTTACTAAAATTTTCTGATTTATGGGGCATATAATAAATATATATGTATATAGCATATGCATAAAAATGTAGAAGTACTTTGGATAGTATATATAAGGATTATAAGACATCTGCTATAGCATGAAGCAATAATAACAGCTATTCTTCAGTAAGGGACATTTCCTGCTCATTGCAGGCATTTTGTTTAGGTTTTAAAATGACTTACTTTAAAACTTTAAATATAGTTTTATTATAGAGATTTCTGTAACTCAGCATATCTATAATTTTAATGAAAAAAAAATAAGTCTGTGATAACCAAACAAGAAAGTTCTTATTGAAGTGATTTACTGGTATTGCTAGGTTGTTCTGTCTGGAAATTGTCTATTTTGGGACAAAATCAAGTACCAAGCTGTACATCTGTACCAAGAGATTTTGTGTTTTGCTTGTTTGCTTTTTAAATTCAGACTGAATCAGTGCTGCTCCCTCTCAGTGCCTGACAACTTCTCATTTTTTCTTTTTTCCCCTCATTGCAATGCACAGCATTGACACTCCTTTAGAGCAAAGGGATGCAGCCTGTGACTTTATCCAAAAGCTTTCTTTCTACCTGCTTGTCACTCTTGACAAGGCTGAGGAGTCTATTTCTACATAATTGCAGTTGGTTTTAGGAATAATCTCCGTAATTTTTACGCAACAGTAGAACCTAAAATACCTTCATGTTGTGGATTATCTTGGTAAATTAAGACAAACAGATGAATTGTGAAAGTGTGTTGCTCTGTATTTGTCAGTGAGATATTCTAAAACACAACTCAGAAATAGTCCCTTTGCAACTCTGTTGTGCTTCAATGGGAAATATTTCTGTGGGAAGCACTGTCAATATGTTTGCTAAAGTATATCATTCCTGATTCCTAAGTTCCTATTTTCAGCTGGGCTCATGGTTTTATTCACCATGACTCACTTGGGAGGTTTAAATAATCATAGGCTCATCTCCCTTTCCTCCCCACCCGTCCTGTCTGGCCCTTTTCTCCAACTAATCAGTAACTGAGATGTTTTTATTTCCTTGAATTTTGCCATCATGGTGACTCCTCTGGAGATTGTGCTGAGTTCAGATAATCCATTTCAATTCTGAGCTCCAGACAAGTGCAGAGGAAGACAGCAGGGAGTGATAGAAAATGGCATTTGGAGGAATAGAAAATAAGCAATAAATTTTTAAAATCCAAATGATGAAGAAGTGGGGAACACAAAGGAAAAGAAATAGCAGCAAAAATATTTCAAGAAATAGAACACCTTTTCAAGTCCTGGACTGAGAAATAGTGGGTCATATTATCATGCCCTAAATTCTTGCTGCACCTTTTAAAGAGACATTGCACACATGGCTTCAAAAAAGGCACTGCAGTGTTAGGCGGGTAATTTCTTAATTAGATTGATTTCCTTTTGATAAGCAAAAACCATTGCTACCACATTAGACATGTTTCACTGGCAAGCTCATGAATTCAGTATAATCAAAGCTGCAAACTAGGATATTTCCTGTACCCAGCTTTTTAGTACACCATAGTTTGCATTAATTGAAATTTTCACAGTGATTTCTAAATTCAGAATGTAAGTTTAAAGAAATACAGTGATTTAGTCAGTTGGTACTTCTGACTTCTCAGGATTCCACTTGTATCTTCTAGCAGTGTACAGCACACATAATTTATAAAATCAAGATTTCAAGAATGTGCTCAGCCCCATGGTAAAATGGGTGTTTCAAGCTAAACTCAGATGACATGTCACTTCCAATTTTCTGCATGATCTAAGATATTTTTACACAGTTTTGGGGGCGTCGGGGGGGGGTTATTTGTTTTTGTTCGTTTGTTTTTGTTGGTCTTTGTTGTTGTTTTGGTTTTTTTTGCTTGGGTCTGGGTTTTCTTGTGGGGCAATAAGGTTTGGAGGTTTGGGGGTCGTTTTTTCTTCCCCAGATTAATTGGATGAATCACAAGGAAAAGTTGTCTAAAGTCACCCAATAAAGTTCATAGTTCAGTGTCTAATTTTCCCTAGGCTTTTTATCCTCTGCTTTAAGTATCTGATTGCAAGGTGGCAAGAACATATATAGACAGGTGGCAAGAGCATACATACATCCCATAAGAAAAAACCTGCTGCAATCTGGAAAGTTACACTGGCCAAATGGTAACTTTTTACAATAAACAGAGGTTCAGGGGCTTTCCAACACTTTTATTTCAGGAGGATGTAACTGGTAATCAGGAAAAGATTGCTCAATTCTCAAAGTGATAAAAGCAGTTGTAAGATGTAGCTAAGTGCCTTTCAAGCACTGACATAGTGGAGGATCTGTTAAATACAGCCTCTGCCTCCCCTGTTGGATTTTCATTACAGCAGTGCCTCAAAGAAAGCAAAAATTGATTATCATGTTTTGATTTTAAACTGAAGAAGTTACTTCTTCAGAGAGATAGAGTACATTAACAGTGCTTAATACATAAACACAGTGGACATTATATAAATACTTCCAACTGTGAAAAACTCAACTATGACAGCCTTTGTACCCGAGCCATCAGAAGGCATGAAAATAATTAAAAGTAAAGGATATCTTCTGGTAATCGAGGTGGTTGGACAGCTTTATTACCTTCTCTGTAGTAACTCAAGCATAAAGAGTGGCAGTGCTGGGCAAGGCAAAAAACCCTGCAAAGGTTTCAGTCTGAACCAGGCACTCAGTGAGCAGAGTGGATTTCAAAAAGCCTAGAGAGGGGTTGATTGTTGCAGATTTGCTTCTCATGAGTCAATAATCCTGCTTCTCAGACAGTAAATTCTGCTAATATGCAAATGAATCATGTTCTTATCAGTTTCTTCTTCTGAGATGTCAGAATAATCCCATAATCCCATGGTTATGGATGCTTTATATATTTGTGAAATAACATGGAAATAGCATATACTTCCTTCCAGTTTCATTTTTGCACAGAGACCTAACTCTTTGCTGTAGCTGTTTTTCCTTTGTACTGGGAGGGGCAACAAATGTGTTTGTTTGAGGAAGGCCTGATCCACCACTGTTGAGGTCTGTAGCAAATAGCCCACTCAAACAAACTGTTGTCATTACAGTTCTTCCTATTGACTGCTGAATTTTGGACCAGCCCCGTGAAAGAGGGAGGAGGTCCCTAGCAGAAGAAAACCAAAAAGAGCAGAAAAGCAATTTTCATTTAATGTAAACAAGTTTTGAATCCCCTAAAGCGATTCACCTTGCTTTTCTCAAAGCCTGTTGTATCACCCAGCAGGTCTGAAGGTGACCTGGGAGAGGATTTGCAACACTGCTGAACATCATCACAGCTGTTGATTGAATATCCAGCTCCAGCATTGGAGCCCACAATCCCACCTTCCAGCACATACTCTGTATGAAATGGGTGGGGACTCTCAGGTGTGCAAGATGTGAACTGTGCTCGACTGTCTGGGCCAGCTCAAAGCAGGAGCCAGTTGCCTGGGGCTGCGGGAGGTAGTGCAAAGGTGCAGCAGCAGCTGCAGACTGTCAGCAGTGTCATGAGGAAATAAGGGGAGAGAGTGAGATCCCAGAAGGAACATGGTTTGGGGGAAGAGAAAAAAAGAAATCTTCATCCATCTGCCGCTTAAATAGCTATGATCCCTGGTCTCTCAAAGCCAGTTCCTCCAAGTCAGGCAGATCCCAGTACCTCCATCCTGTTGTTAGCCTTTCATACACAAGCCTCTCCAGCTGCTGTTGCCCTTGAAATGCTGAAAACCTGCTCCTGCCGCTTCCGCAGTTCCCAACCCTTGGTGTTGCCACTACAAAAATGAATTGTGCTTAATGCTATTGAAGCCTGGAACTGCCTGTGAGCCATTTGTCAGGAAAATTTAAACAAAGACATCATGCAAAAATGTGTCTGTGGCCCGACTGGAGTGTTGCTGGGGTAGGCATTTGTCTGCCAGGAGAGAGCGCAGCTCAGAAATCACGCTGCAGCTTCTGTCTGACTCTGCTTTACACTTTTTGCATTCTTATTCTTCTACAATAATAAATAAGTAGTTTTCAGGTGAAGATGTGGAATCAGGTCTTGCACTTCTCAGGCACCCCAGAGGGCTCAGCCATCTTAAGCTGTTAGGAAAATGTGGGCAATGCTGCTGTCGTCTGCACTTAGTTTTCCTTCTTTTTGAGCTTCTTGCTGTCCATGCTTGTGGGCATGGGCTCAGTGCATCTCCCAGATTAGTAGGCACAAATTTTAGACCCATAGATGCCTGAATTTGTAAACCTTAGCTGGAGCTGGCATGCATTTACAGACAGCTGAAGTAAATCAGCAAATGTACAACAGCAAACTCAAAACATCACAGAATTTTTTTTTTTTTCCCAGAAGAAAACAGAAGTTCTCAGGGACCATTAGATATGGGAGGCATTACAGTGAAGTCGTGTGTGGACTCTGCTTAAATTTTGCCTGATTTGAAGTTTGGGTGCCTGAGTGCTTTTTTACCTCCCTAAATATGGACAGATGAAGTATGTATGTGGAAAATTGAGAAACACATCATTAGTACTTTTACATTGCAAGAGAATATTTTTATGTTAGAAATTCCTTCTCATATCTACAAATGGATTGGGTTTTTTACCTTCCTTTTCATCAAGAATGTATTAGGATCCAAAGGAGTTAATGGTCTAAAGATGTAATAGGCACTGAATTTTGAAAATTAGTGAATATACAAATTCAATATTTTAAGAAAGAAGAGATAATGCAACTCAAAATGTATTTTAGTTCTTTATTTGACAAATGTAGATTAATTTTGAATTAAAGGCTTCCTAGACTACTAATAAATAGTATTTGATAAATTTAAATAATGCTTGAGATTCATACAGTAATGTACAATTACAAATACAATAAATTGTAAATCTCATTATGTTAGTCTTTAGAAATCCTTTCTGAGAAGAAAGTAGGTGATGATTATAATGCAAATTGTGGAGTGCAAACTAAATATTATCTAGTAAGGTGCTATTCTGTTTAGATTTTATGATTCTTGTTTTCTCAGATAAGTCTACTGCATTCATTTTAAAAATAAATAGTGTTACTGAGTTTCATGCCTATTGTGCATTAGGTTAAAGTGCTAATTATTTTGATTGTTTGTTTGTTTTTAATTTGTTGTTTAATATGTTACCATTTATATGTGGAAATGCAAGAGAGTGCTCTCCTGCACTCTTTCCTCCTGCTTTGAAATTTTTATTTTCTGCAGTGATTGCTTACTCTGGAGAGGTGGAAAGAAAGGTGATTTGAACTGGTATGACATGGCTTTCTAGGTTCCCTGGCACCTCTTGTGGCCTTAATTTCTTTAGATTGGTCATGACTTCCCTTTTGAGCTGTGATCCCATCTCTCGCCAAGATGCTGATGCTCACAACCTCTTTTGACACCCTTTCGTGACTGCGCAGTTGTCAGAAGCATGACTTTTCCTCAGCATATGCAGCACATAATGAAACTGTCTTCATGTCCAGGGTGGATTCCCATGGCAACAGCAATGCATTCATGGGAAGGTTAATTACAGTCATGTTGGTAAATGAAGAGTTCCAGGAGCTGCGTGGTGACTAATCCCATCTACCTGTGCCTGTCAGTGAGGCGGTACTTGGTTTAGGAAAACATATCATTCCTTATGGTTTTGAATTATGCAGCCCATGGAGCAACACTTTTTACAACAATCAGGTCAGAGGAAATTTTATCAGTGTTATTTCAATCAGATTTGGGCTAAGGCCACAGTAAGTGCACTGCCCGACTGACCTCTGGTCCTGCTGGTCTGGGGGCAGCAATGACCTTGGAGCACTTCACAGGGTATTTCCCTTGGCCAGCTTGGGAACCTCACAGCAAAAGTTTTTTAAATTCTCACTTGATATTTATAGTGAAGGTTTTCTCTAATTTCATTAGTGCAGCAATGTAATGTCAAAATTCATAACTGTTCTTGATAACAAATAAACAGGGAGGCAACTGCCAGTGTGTTATCCCTTCCTCCCTGCTTGACCCCATCACCAAGAGACTGTAAAGAGCTGGTACACAGAGTGAAAACTTTCAGGCCAAATCCTTACAGACTTACCAGAATCCATTTTATTGGTATCTGACAACAGATATGAGAAAGCGTAATCTTTGTATCAGCCCTGTAAAGGTATCAATGCATGATGAATATATTAAGAGAAAACTCTGAAACACCTTGGATGGAAATCTACAGCTGTCATCTTCAAGCTGTAACTAAACATTTCAAGGACAAAAGGGATTGAATTATCAGGTGAAGTTTAATAAATGCATCTTTCAGTTAGTTACTTTTTCCATTTTCACTTGTTGAGTCTCATAGAATGTCTCGAGTTGAAATGGACCCATAAGGATTTTTGAGATCAGCTCCTTGCTCCTTGCAGGGCTACCTGTATGCAAAGTCTTTGTTACACTGCTCACCATAGCGAATGTCTACAATTCTTTTTTGGAAGCAAAAACTGATTTTTTTTTGCTTTTATAGTGTAAAATGTAGGTAAAATCCTTAGTCATGTAACTAGTAAAGCAGAAGGATTTTTGAGGCAAGAGGCAGCCTGGGAATCTATTCAGATAAGGCACTGGGATACTATTCCACCATTTAGTCTCAGCATGGATGATACCAGAGAGAAGTGAATATTGCAGGGTTTGTACACATTGCTGCCCACCTTTTATCAGGCTATGACTTTATTTACAAAGAAATGTGGAAGGAAAAACAAATACAGTTGAGACAACAAAATGTGTACTAAGCTTAGGAAGGCTTTTATCCATTCTCTTTTTATTTCTTTACCTACTTTGATTTTATGCCTTACAGAATAGCATCCATCTGTCTGTAGGAAGTGCATTACTGTTTCTTTCTGACATTGTGCAGGTGATAAATACTAATGATACTTCTCCTGACCTGCAGTGAGAGTCAGGAACATTTAAAGAAATTTACTCAGCAAAACTGAAGAGGCCTCACATGATGTTTGGAATTTTAGGCTTTGGAAGACTGTAATCACAATTTGAAAATGCATTTGCAAATTTCCTTGTGAAAGAATTGAGAAGATGCAGAATGTTAAATTGGAGGTACAAAAATGTTTTATTTTCTGTTTTGGTTTCTGTGGTTTGGGTTTTGTTTTTATTTAACAATGAAATCTGTTTTATAGAGATCATCTTTTGAATATATCTACTATTAAATGTGATGTCATGGAGCTTATTTCTTTGTCCAAGCTTAGATCATTCCAGTGATGGATGCAAAATAGTTAGATATCCTTTTTCTGGTGTGATGGAGCCTTGTGAGATGTGATAGCTGTTCATCAGCACGGATCGCCTGCAAAAGGCATGTTGGAAGGACATGACAGAGGTCACTTTCTAAAAAATCTGTCTACATTCTGTCAACATTTTTGTGTATCCACTTAGTTTATACTGCAGCATTTGAGTTTGCTTAGTCTAAAAAATTTTTTAAAAAGAAAGAAAAAAGGAAAAAAAAGGCACAGAATTAGTAAGAGGTAGATGCAGGGACTTTTCCCTAATTTTATTTTATTTTCTCAATACCATGTTCCCTTGCACAGAACACAACAAGTTCAGACAGGGTGCTCTTATCCTTTGTGAATGGAGTTAGTCTGATCTTTGAGGGGACAGGGAGGTGAACAGTAATAAATACAGCATCTGCATGTGAATAAAACGTGTGAATGAAAAAATACCATTCCCCAGCTCCAGTCTGGTATCTGGAGAACAAATATAAACGCTGTGTTGAAACAACCTAGGCAAGGCACGCCATGGGTTACTGCTTTGTGTGGATAATGTAGATGCAGTGTTGAAGTAATGCTTTTGGACAGCTAAACCAGTCTGTAAAAAAATTGTGTATGGTCTGTCTAACAGTAATTTTATTTCCAAAAGCTTTGAAAGTTTCCTTGGGGGGACAGGAAATGTCCAGTGGGGAAAAAAGCACTATAGCTGTATGCTGTTATGATAATAGGGAATGACTTCAAAGGCAGGGACCCTCGTCAGTAGGTTTTGACCCAAAGCTCCACTTGCCCTTAGTAAGATTCAGTCTCCAGACTTACATGTAAAGGCTAGAAAAGCACATATGTTTATGCAAAAGACATGAACATTGGCTGCTAAGTAAGTGTCTGGCCTGCTGCCATCTTTGGGAAATCTACTACAATAGCGTATGTTGGCGAGAAAACATGTTTATGTAAATGACCAATTTGTCGACAAGGAATGCTGAGTGGGATTTGTCTCGTCTGAGCATGCCTGAGGTTAGAAGACTGGAAGATTAGCCTCGTCAATAGCAATTACTCTGTCTTCTTCCAGCCCTTGCAGGGAAAGAATGATACCCTGAGCTCTTTGCTGCTCACTACCTGCTGCCATGTGATAATTGCTTTGGCTCAATCAAACCTTAATTAAAATGTTATTGATAATTTGTCTGGAAAAGCAACACTTGCTCACATTTTTCAATGGGAGGTCAAATCATGTCATCCCTTACCTTAATCAGCTAAAACTTTGATAGAAATGAATTCAAATTTACTGTGGTCTTTTTGCTTTCCTGCAGAAGTGTTGGTCAGTAACAAAAGGTACAGGATGATGTGCAAAGACATGCAGGGATGCTGTGAAAAAAAGATGTGCATATATACAGATAACACTTTACTAGTAGGATAACACAGCAATTGCTTAGGAACTATAGCTGAGCTGAGCTAGCTCAGTGGTTTCAGTTCTTTTACATCACTTTAATGAATTACTCTTAGTTTTTGGCTCTGAAGTGTCACAATAAACAATTTTCATGTAGTGTTCCTATACGAAAAGAAACCTCATAGATCCATATAGTAAAACTCAAAACTGCTCGACTTACCTGAGTTTGCATGAAATACGTATTTTAAGGGATTTTAAAGAAAAATCACTGAGGTTGTCTTCATTAAGGTCACTTCATGAACAAAGATTTTCTAAATCATAGCATATTTCTAATGTATCATCCTCTATTTGGAACTTACAATGCATAGAGTTAATTAAATAATGTCTTTCAGGTTCATTTGATTTGCTCAAAATTATAGCTAGATTGTGTGTTTGCAAAGCAGGTAAATTTTATATGATTTCAAATTTGGTTGCCATGTTAGACCCTAACAACCATTTGCATGTTTTTAAATCAATAGTAGATGCATGTAGATGTTATAAATTCAAGTAGTAGTAGAAATCCTGCTGCTTTCCTCCCTGACAACTCTGAGTCCCATGTCAGAGAATATCACCATTTGAGTCAGGTGTGTACCTGAATGGAATAAACCTTGGCAAAAAGATCAGTGTGTGCAATGGTGCCAGTGTAAAATGAGGTTTTTGTAATAGCTATTATTATTTCATGTACTTTTTTTGATTTCTTGTTGAAAAAACCCTTTCTAGAAAATCTGCCATTGGCAATGCCTTTTGTGCAATCTTTCAAGACGTGTGTC
>WEIT01024668.1:69031-79154 GCA_013389985.1 Dryoscopus gambensis | reverse complement strand
CTGTAGTGTGCTTGGGAGGAGATTTTTGATTTCACAGTTCAAACATGAAAATATGGCTTTCTGAAACAGAATTTCAGATTTTGATGAACAGCAAACAGTTGCACGCAGCTCTGCAGTTAGTTCCAATTTCACCTAAAACAACAATATGTCATAGATGTTATTTGGTTTCTTGCTGAATGCTGCCAGTTTTTCTCATGAAGGTGCTTTCTCATGTCTGAATACGATGCCTATTAGGAGCTGTACTTGTACAGAATCTCCTTGGAATCTAGGTGAAGTCAGGTTTATGAGGACAGCTTTTAAGTGAAGTTGAGATTTCAGTGGATTGAGTTTGGGTGAACATTTTATAAACAAAAGAAAGACTCAGTCATTGTTATAGTTCAAAACACAAGAATATTTATTATCAGCTTGCTAGGTTATACCACTACATATGAAGACCCAAGAGAAATTTTTGTCTAGTGATGTATGGAGATATTGTGTATTTTTGGGATGCATATATAAACAGTAATGTTGTAATAGTTCAGTAGTCCAGTCTATGCTAAACCACATTGTCTTCCTGTGTAGGGAAATCCACTGTTACTCCTACTTAGGCATATGCTTCAATATTTATATGAACTTCTGTCACATTTCCCAGTACTCTAACAGTGGATCTAAATAATCTGAATTTTGAAGATGCCTTTCAATTTTTATTAGTTTAAGTGGAAAAAAGTGAGGCAGACCTGAGTGATGATACACAGTGTTCCCTCTGGTGATCCACCTTTGTTTCTCTAACCCGATAAGACCACTAATGTGTCTGTCATTTCCCAAATGGGGAATTTCGAAAAGACTTGCAGAATTTCTTATTTGCTTGTCCAAAGTGTTCTCTTGTACAGCCATCTGACAATCTAAGATCTGTACCTCAAGAGATATCCTCCTATTTAATGGAGCTCTACTGCCCTGAATTCTCACTTTTAGAGTCACACTGAGCCCTTCATGCTCCCATTAACAAAGCCAGGAATTGAAGTGTTATAACAGCTAAGAGGTGGTCAATGTTTTTAAGAGGAGAAAGAATCATGTATACTTATGTTCTGCTGAATGCCTTTGAGAAACCAAAATACAGTGTGCAAAACTCTACTTAGAGAGTCATTCTTCCAAAAAAGAACCTGAGAACACAGCATAATCCTATCCCAAGGGATATGCTGTGCTTCTGGTCTTTGTTTAGGCTTGCTTTGTGTTTGCACTGAAAGGAAAGGAAGAATCAGTGCGTGCAATCCTGTGTTGGCTTGCTGTGTTAATATCTGCAGCAGTGACTAATGTCTGTTGTCACATATTCCCACAAGGAATAGCATCCCAGACAATGAACTCTCAGAAAACACCAGAAAGCTTTTGGCATTCCTGTTCAAACACTTTGGCATTTTCTGTACTAGCAGGGAATGCAACATTCCTATATTTCAATTCTTTTTAGTCTGGAAAAAGTTAAATGAGCCCAGAACAGCTGACTGCAGACTTGTACTTTGTACCCAAGAACTATCGGTCCACTGAGATTTGAGATTGTTTTTAACACATCTGTCAGCATGTTCAGCTGAGATGCATGTTAACTGGATATATTCAAGGCAGTATTACCGATCCATTTTGTGAGAATTGAATCAAGTTTCAGAGGTGAAAGAGAATAACTGGTGTTTTCCCCTCAGTTTGCACAGGCTGCTAAGTAAATTGTCAGGTAGAAAACTTCCGCATTTTCCTCCCTAGAAATTTACACCCCATTTTATCATACAATTTTCAAATTTTCTTCACATTAACATATGATGGTGGTTTCTAATTCAAGCACGCAGTCTGCCTCTGTCCCATGCTTCATTTCTAGAAAATATCTGGGAACCCTCGATTCTTCCTCTGTTGGTAGCACCTTCATTTTAGCAAACACTGTTGCCTTAGGCTTGAGAAAATGGTCAGATGCTGGGGATGCTGAACAGGTGATTGGAATTGTTCTCCCTTATTTTAGCTTTGTGGTTCCTAACAAAGACAGCTGATCCACAGGACAGCACATATGCAGGAGGGTGTGCAAGGTAGATTAATTTACAGAGAGGAATATGAGGCTGTAGTACAAGGCTTTCTCTTTCATTAATGACACTTCTAGAGACTTCCTAAGCCTTTGAACCCCACTTATCATATTAAATTTGTCTTACTATTATTTTACCTGATTATTATTCCAGAATCTTAAAATGTTTTGTTATATTTCAAAGTTCCGCACATGGACCAGGGCAATCCGAAGCATGAATACAGGCTTAGTGAAGAATGGATTGAGAGTAGCCCTGAGGATGAATACTTGGAGGTGCTGGTTGACGAGAAGCTCAGCATGGCCCACCAGTGTGTGACAGAAAACCAACCACATCCTGGGCTGCATCAAAAGCAGTGTGATGAGCAGGTTGAGGGAGGGGATTTATTTTGGCCCTTTACTCTGCCCTTGTGAGATCCCACCTAAAATTTTGCCTCCCACATAAGAAGGATCTAGACCCATTTTAGTGGGTATGGAGAAGGGCCACAAAGATGATCAGGCAGCTGGAGCAGATCTGCTAGGAAGACAGGCTGAGAGATCTGGGACTCTTCCTACTGGAGAACAGAAGGCTCCAGGAAGATCTTATAGCACCTTTCTCTATGTAAATGGGACTAGGAGAGAGCTGCAGAGGGACTTTTCCCAAGAGCATGTAGTGCTGGGTTAAGGGGTAATGGCTTTAAACTGAAAGAGTGTAGGTTTAGATTAGATAGTACTGGAACAGGTTGCCCAGAGGAGTTCTGGATGCACCATCCCTGGCAGTGTTCAAGGCCAGGCTGGATGCGGCTCTGACCAGCCTCATCAAGTGGAAGATGTCCCTGCCTATGGCAGGGCTGTTGGAACTTGGAACTTCTCTTCCAACCCAAACCATTCAGTGATTCTACAATATTTGTCTTAATTCAAAGAGGCTCATTTGTAAGCTCAGCTTGAGGTAGGATAGTCCCTCAAGTTTGTTTTTGAAACAAAATTACCTTGGAGCACTGCTTTCTGATCTTCTCTTACCATGACAAAGCTTAAGTGAGCCTAAGTTGTGCTTGGGTCTGCTGAGATGGATACAGAGGACAGATGAATGATTTTCTGTTAAAAAAGAGGTGGAATCATGCTCATCTGCTGTTATTGTACTCTTTTAAAAGAACAAGAGTGCTGGGAATAAATACAGGACATAATATTAGGATATAAATTCAAACAAATTTATCTCATCTTGTTAGCAAGATCTTATTATTAAATTCAGCCAGAGAAAAATTTTAGTCTTTTCCCCTAAAGGACTTATTTCAAAACATTTATATAGCCCTGTAACATTTACACAGTGCTGACATGCTTCTTACTTGGGTAAGTGGAGACAAGAGAAATACATGAATGATGAGCTATTATGGATGAAAAGGGAACAGAGAAATGAAGCAAAAGGATTAGGGAGGAGCACTGAACTATGAGCAAACCAGGGCTGAACCTGGAGGGAAGTTATTGCAGAAAACGAGAGAGAAAAATTAAATTATTTGTGTGTGCCAATACTTTGGGAAAGAATGAGAAAGCAGAACAACAAAGCAGCATAAACAGGGGGAAGAGCAGATGTCTAATTAACCTAATTTTTTTTAGAGTGAAATAATTCCTGTATGTTCCTGAAGAAGTGTGAGCCATTTGTCAGGAAGGACTGCTGGTTAAATTAATGTAGCAGTGACTCTGTTTAGAGACAATAGAGGCTCAGTTATCATTTCACATACACCCACCTAAATCAGAATTTCATGCTATGGTAAAAACTATGTAGGGAAGGATAATGATCCCCAGTTCTGTGCTGCATAGAAAATACTTCCACCCTGCAAGGATTAAGAATGTGGCCTCTGCTGTATGCAGACTCCGAGTGCAGGAGGAAAATCTCCCCAATCTTGTAACCTATCTGCTGCTACATCCAAAACTACAAAAGTATTTTAAGCCTAGACTTGATCAGAAGCCCTGTTCTATTAAACCTGAGGTTATGGCTCAGTGTAAGGAATTCCTAGAGAGCGCCTTATGTATGTAGACTTCATACATTTACAATATATAGTGTAATTTGGAAATTATAATCTCTAGTTATTTTCACATGCAGAATTCAACCTAAATTCTGAATACTCACCTCCATTAGATAATACAGCCAATTTACACAGGCTGATGATACAGTCAAACTTTTGTGTTAAAGGCATTGCAAAGGATGTTTTTGTATCACAGGTCTGTGGGAACAGCATTCAAAAAGTCGGTTGCATTCATACAATTGGCTTCCTGCCATTTGTGACCTGGATTTTGTTGTGTTGAGTTCCTTGCACGAACTCTTTTCTCTATGGACTTCTTTACACCCAAAGTCAGGGAGGTTAGTAAACTCCAGCGTATTAGAAGTCCCAAAGTCTTCATGGTACTCCAGATGGAGATTTAACTTTCCTCTTTCACAGAGCGAGGCAATCTGTAGTTGTTGCTATATAAGGATCTGTGGAAAGTTAGACAAAGCATTTGATTTTTCTCCTTCAAGGTTATGGTCTCCAAGGGCTATTTTCTCATATTTTGAGATCTTCCAAAAATGTTAAGGGTCTCTTCCAGATTTTGTTACTTTAGCTCAGAGATCGTACTTAAAAGAAAGTGGAAAAAATTTTTAAATTATTGAAGTGGATGTGTCTATTGGTCTGAGACTAAGGGAAAAAAATAATTTCTATACATAGCTTCAGGTCCCTCTTCCCTCCCCTCTGTTCCCCAAGAACAGCTATAACATAAAACCAGAAAGTTGTTTTCTGAAGACCTGGAACAGATTAACTATTGAAGCCGGTGGCGTTGTTCCCAGGTGGACCTAAGATTCGTGATTCTAGTGTAGAAAAAGCTTGCTTTGGAGAACTTTAATAAAGTTCCAGTTTCCTAAAACCCTACAGAGCCAGGTTCAGGTGTTTCAAAGCAGCACATTACCTACATGAAGAGGTGGTCCTTAGTAACATGAAGCTGAGACTAAATAAACTGCCCGGGGAAAAGGACCTGGGGGTGCTGGTCAACAGTGGCTGAAAATGAGCCAGTGTCTGCCCAGGTGGCGAAGACGGTCAATAGCATCCTGGCCTGTACCAGCAATAGTGTGGCCAGCAGGACCAGACCAGTGATTGTCCCCCCATCCTTGGTGCTGGTGAGGCCTCACCTCAAATCCTGTGCCCAGTTCTGGGCCACTCACTACAATAAAGAAACTGAGGTGGTGGAGCATGTCCAGAGAAGGACAAGTGAGTTGCTGAGAGTTTGGAACCCAAGCATTATGAGGAGTGGATGAGGGATCTGGGGTTGTTTAGCCTGGAAAAAGGAAGCTTGGGGAAGACCTCAATGCTCTCTGCAACTGCCTGAAAGGAGATTGTGACAGATGGGGTTCAGCTTCTTCTCCTAGGCAGCTAGTGGTAGGATAAGGGGAAATGTCCTCGAGTTGTGCCAGGTTGGGTATTAGGAAAAATTTCTTCATTGAAAGAGTGGTTAAACATTGGAACACACTCCTCAGGGAAGTGAAGGATTTGCTGTCCCTGGAAATGCTCAAGAAAGGAATAGAAGTGACACTTTGTAATATGGTTTAGTGGGCCTTATTTGGTCAAAGGTTGGACTTCATGATCTTGGAGGTCTTTCAATGGTTCTGTGACTGTTTTTTTCCTTAAGAACACTCAAAATTTCAAATTAAGGTGGTTTTTAAAAAATTGTTTACTCTTTCTTATAAAGGACCTTGAAAAGTCCAGCATCACAAAGAGATGAAAACTAAACACATCTGTGTGGGATGTTGGCTGGGTAGGATTATTTGAAATCACAGACATTTGCAGGTGCAGGATGGTCAAGGAAAAAAGCTCTCCTCATAATTTTGGTTGAGGTGACAACATGATATGTGGCCATTCACATATATGTACAGGACTTGCATTCCCTGCTTCCCTCCTGCCCTTCCTAAGCAGGCACAAGTTTTTGGGAGTTGCCATGCAGAGTACGTGCTTGGGAGCTGCCAGCCCTCTTATTTATGGTCAGAAGGTTAAGTATAGGATACCAAATAATAACTAAAGAAGGCGGATGCCTACATTTGTAAAAGGTAAACCCTGTGCAGAAGTGTCTTTACAACTACAAATAGTGAAGGTATGAGAAGTAACCTTTTTTCTCTCTAAAGAAAAACGTGCAACAACACTACAACTCAGTTCATTGCACCTATCCTAAAGCAAGAATAGATGTGATTCGGTATTGTAATTCCTGAAAGCATGAAGTAATCTTTTACTCCCCTTGGGCGCTACCACATCTTTCTACTCTTCTTGCTGAGTCACATTAAACAAAGTATCCAATAAAATTCATGATCTGACCGAATGGCCTCCCTCTGTCTAAGGGGCTGCAGTGAAAAGCCTCCATATTGGGATCCAAAAAGTGCTAAGGAGGGAGTGAATTTATGGGAAGAATATCTGCCTCATTAGGGATGATTAATGTGAAGGAAGAGCTCATTTATCTGGAAGGCAAAGTGTTGGAGCAGACACTGTAGGCAGGATGGGAAAATACTTGGCTGGAGCAAAAGTTGTCATTGCAGAAGGAAACGGGAAGAGAAAAAATCTTTCATGCTTATCAAAGATGCAGAAAGACCAGGTGCCATTCTACGTTCGGCAGGAGAACTGTCTTTAAAAAAAAAGAAAGAGACAAAATACTTCTTCACTAAATGTCTTAGCACCTTGTGGCACTTTTGACCTTCATCTCTAGCTGAATAAACACAAACCACTTCCCCTCTCTGTGACAGATGTTAGGTGAAGGAGATATTCTGAGCACACTGCCTCTTTGTGTTACCTTGCCCTCACTTACACCTGCCCAGTTTGCCAGTGAGCCTGCAGTAAGTACTGGTAGCAGACAGGATTTGCCTGTTCCCTTGCCATAGGAAATAAAATTCAAAAGAAGGAGTGACAGTCTTCTCTGTGTATCTGGGTTCATCTGATGTCACTGATGTGTAGGAACCAATACATTGTCAGATGTGGTTGACAAAGAATGCTGTGTCCTGGTAATTCCTTGGCTGTTATTTGTGGTAAAATACTTTTGGGGCTGCCTGGGCTAATGCCCTCTACATGTCCTGGAGTATAAGAGCACAGTGGTTATTCTAACCTTTATTTTTGGGACATCTTGTAACTAAAATCTCTGAAGACTCAGAAGCACATAAACTATGAGAAGGAATCCACGAGCTGTCTCCAGGACACTCTGTCTCCACTATTTGTCTTTAATGTGCTGCTGAGTTGCTGGTGGATCTTTTTAAATGAATGCTTCTCATGAAAGTGACCTAAAGCCACAGGCCTTTTGATCAAAAACACAGTAAAGTCTTTTTTCCAGGGTGGCCCATGACTGAAAGAGGCCATTCGTTGAAATTGAAGATTGAATGGTTTAGGCTGAGGAATTTAAATAATCTGGGGAAATTTCAAAGGAGAACTAAACTGTATTAGTGTGGACAAAAAGGTCTTATGTTGAGGGGTATATAACTGAAAGGATTCAAATGCCAGTGTTGTCTTGGGCATCTGTAAACTTCACCTATATCCATTCCTTGGCAAGTATTTGCACAAGTACAGCTTTGATGAAATGCCCAGGGATCCAGCATCCAGAGGCAATTCAGTCAGATTCAGCATAAGGGTCACAATGAATCTGGTGAGGCCATTCCAGAAATGAATCTGATCTCATCTGTTCAAGTTATTTTTAGGAAAGAAAATCAGAGTCATTGTGTGGGAGAAATTTGTGGTGTTGCTGCTATGCAAACCTTTTGCTGGTATCTTTCATGTGTTACCATCTCTTATCTGGAAGAAATCAAAACCAGTGTCTTCGAAAAAATTTAAAAAGCATTTTACAATGAAAAAAGCATGATTAGTGAGGAATTTTTTTAGAATTTGATAATTTTTTATACTAGTATTTTGAAATAAAAAATAACAAGAGTAGCTAATTACTTTATAAAACCTGTAATGCAAATGTGTAAAAGCACCATTCAAATATGTAAACCATAAAATGGTGTAGTGGGAAAAAAACATTATAAAGTAGTTTTGACCTGCTAATGTGGGTCTTAAATGCCTGTCCTGTTCAGTTTATATCTCACTAACACTGAGGTAAAGGTAGAGCAATCTTATATGTGACAGGTCTGGTGGAACACAGAGGTGAGTTGAAGAGACTTGAGGTCAGCTGGGTAAATGCAAATTTGCCTGAGCAGTTCAGAGGTAGCTGTGTGGGGGCAAAGCCTTCCAAGTAGTTGTAAATTTGTGTCTGAATATGTCAGGTAAATACTAAGAAGATGCAGAAGAATGCTTCCGAAGTGTCTCAAGGAGCTGTTCATACAAAGTTGTAACTCTTGGCTGGATTTTGGCCAAGTGTTCCTCAGGAGACGTCTCCAGTTGTGCAGGGCTTCTCTTTCCAGGGAGATTTGACAACGTCTCTGCCTTTGGCTGGCAAGCACTGTCTGTAAAGGCTCTGCTTCCGCTTCATTCAGTTTCTAATCATTACCTGAGATATGACTGTTTAGTCAAGAGCAGATGTGGGCAGGACTTCCTGGGCATGTTAAGACGCCAAGCATTTTCTGTGGCTGTGTAAATGGTTCCATACAGGCAACTGTCTGTGTAAAAGGAGATAACACTGCAAGATGCAAGCAAATGAGGACAAAGCCTGTAAGTTTAACAAAATCATGCTTACACTGCAACATTCTGCATGTTTCTAAACTTATGTTGGAAGACATTTCTTGTTTTCCCTGGTCTCTCTGATCAGTTGCAGATTTTCAGTATGAGGAGTGTAGCATCCATGTGTTCCAATGTATCCGCTCTGATGCTGGGCAGCACCAACAATTTTGGGAAAGTTCCCAGAAACTATGGAGATGTGATATAATCTTGTGCTTTCCTGAATTTTTAGAAACCAACTTTAGCCTGAAAACAACAGATTTCATATTTTGCAATTGTTTTTCTTTTCTTCCTTCCACATTTCCTTTCAGAATCATCTCTTATAATCCTGGATAATTTTTTCTATGCTAAATTTCCCCTTTGAATACAGTGTGAATCTTGGCATGTTGGCAGTGACCTCCCCACCCTGATTTCACAATGCGTGACTGATGCTCCTTTCTCTTTTTCCACCTTTCAGCTTCCTTTGTCCAAACCCTGTGAGTCAGGGAGACTGGATGCTCCCAGGCCTTTTTCTTCAGTGTGGGCCCTGTTCTATGAATCCTTTCCTCTTTTTTTCACTAGTTTCCCAATCCAAGTATTTTCTTTTTTTTCTGGATGATAGTTTTTTTCCTAAGCAGTTTCTCACTTTCATCACCATTCTGAGTTTCTTCTAGTTAAGAGATGTCTGATGTGGATGACATGGGCATTACACACAGTACTCCAGGGAAGGTTGTGCTGTTACTTGCTGTTCTAAATTCCTTGTCTAACAGAGCCTTAATAGCCTATAGAAGATAAACAAAGGAGCTGAGCATTGGAAGTGACCCAGAAAGCTGGATCTAAGCACCTTTAAGCTTCAGGGAAATTTGGATTCAGATGAGAGGTTTTTTGGCTTGTACGTGGGGTGTAGTCAGCAATTGCTTCCATGACTGCTGAACCCAAGCTAAAATTTAGCAGTTTTATGTACAGCCTCTTTAATCTGATTTGGAAAACTGCCCATTCCTGTGCTAGGCAAAGATGGAGGAATTGAAAAGGTGACCTAAAGCCACCTCTGTGTCCTTAGCTCTTGCAGGGAAGACAACTGCTGCCCTAAAAGAACCATCCATTTGCTTTTCTTGTGCTTGTTCAGCCCTTGCACTGCCTGTAATTCCTGTGTCATGCCAGTGCCCTTGGATTCTGAGTGGTGATGCAGGGTTAGAGGCCTCATGACTACCTGTGCCCAGCCTCCTGTGAAGAAATATCCTCTTTTTGAACCTTTGTCACCATGCATATGTAAGTGAAATGGTCAAAAGAAGCCAACATTCATAACTGGACATGCTTTGTTTTCTTAATGAATAAAATCGTCTAGAAGGAGTTTGAAGAACCTTCCAGCTGGTACTGCTAAACCTCCAGGAATAGGACATTAGGACATTGTAAATGAAATGGTAGGGTTGGACTGGTGTGAAATACAAGCTGTCAGAGATAGAAGTTCAAAAATACTGAAAAATACTTG
>WEIT01024668.1:44191-67290 GCA_013389985.1 Dryoscopus gambensis | reverse complement strand
CATTTTTGCTGCAGGTGAATTCCTGTTGTTATTCAGTCAAATTTCCAAATCTGTCACTAGTTCTGTGTCAGTATATTGACAGCTAATGGACATGTAGATATTAAAGAAGTCTTTATATTAATATTTTTGGCTTGTTTTTGCCTGTTAGTTTTTTCACTTGCTGGATATTTGGTAACTCTCTTTCCTGAGTGATTAACAAGACATTGAACTGAAAAGTAAACTGTGAGTTGCAGGTAAGATTTTACAGATGAACCAAGAGATGAGTTGAGAATTCTTAAGGCAATGGTATGAGTAAACTTTTTCATCGATATTGGAATACTTAAAAATTGGTACCTTATTCCTAAGATCTCATGCAATATAAAATTTTGTATTCATTGTATCCTCAACTTTATTGTGCCTAGCTATTTATTTTTAAAAAATCAATTTTCATGATTGAAGCATTGTATTGATTGCTGTTTAAACTGAAGACTGTTTCCCATCTCTTCCCTTCTGCTTTTTACTGGTGCTTCTTCAATCACCATTGCGCTGGTGGGTTACGTATGAATAAATTTAACACTGCTTTCCAGATTTGGGCATCCATGTGGCCAACATAGGCATCTGCTACCCATGATAATGTAAATTAGAAGGTTTGTCTTAATCACACTTGTCATCAGCCAGCAACCGTGTAACTTAGGAACTGCTATTTACAGGTGGGCTGTTGTCACTTTACTGTTTCACACCTCTGACCTAAAGCAGACCAGTGCCCGATGCCTCCAAAATAGATGCATGTTTTTTTACAGTAATTCAGATGTGGGGATGTTTATGCATGTTTGGGCAAATTTCCTGAGCCCTATTGAACCTCCTCTTTGCCATTCCCTAAACATAAAATGAAAGGCTTTATGCATCTTGGACTCTGCAAATATGTTTGCATTTCCAACATTACCAGTGTTTCTTACACACAACCTGTAAAATATGATCTGCTACCTGGAAGAAGACACAGGAATGGGATGGCTATGCTTGCGACTCCCTTCACTGATCAAAGACAACCTTGTTGCATTTAATGATGTGTCAAAGTGACAAAATATATTAGAACTAATTTAGTTCTCAAGTNTAAATCATCCCAAAAATAAGTAATGGTGTTTGGAGAAAAATATATGTGTAACAGAAAAAAACAATGTTAATACTTTTAAAGGAAGGAATTTAGCAGTGCTGGGTGGTTCGCTGGTACCAGATGGTCTTAATCTGAAATGTATCTTGAAAAAATACTCTCTTTCTGAGTGGGAACAGGTCCAACAGCAATGATGATCTGCAGTCTTTTCAAGGTCATGAACGTGCCCCAAAGTGTGAAATGCAGAAATGAGCTTTTCTCTTTCAGGTACCTCATAGTGGCAATAACTGAGCACATTCTCAGACTTGAGATATTTCTCTGTGGTATGTATTATTATGCTATTTTTATTACAGATGAGGGAACTAAGACACCAACTATCATGACAAGAGTTGGTTACTGAATTTTTTGAACAGCACTGTCAGGGTAAAAGGAATGAGCTTCCCTCTGTTCTGAAAATATTTTGTCCAGTTCATTGTATGAGCATGTCAAATAAATGCCATTTTGAAGAAACTGCCTCTCCTGATGTAATTCTTTTCAGTGGATAAACAGGTTTTTATTCTGCAGAGCTAAGCCAAACCTATATTCATTCATAAGAATTCATATTTAAATAGTCTTTTTATTCCTCACTTGGCACAGAGGAGATTGCCTTCCTTGATTGTCACATTTGTGTGAATGAATTTGTTCTAAGTTCCTTAAGCTGGCTATGAATGCTATCAAGCTGTGTCTCTTAATGACAAATTACACGTTGCTGGTGTCTCATGCATTTTGTGAGTTGCACTGACACATCAGCCTCTGCTAGGTATTATGAATATTATGTAATTTACCAGGTTAGGGTTTGATGACCTGTATTGGCATGAGGGCTGCATTGGCAGCTGGAGGGCAAAAGTAGTTGTGTGTACACAGCAGTGCAGCAGGTACTGGTGCTTCCAGCAACTAATCATTTGTGCATGTTTTGCATATTGAGAGAGGCTATTGTTGTGCAAAACACAGTCCCTGATTATTCCATTACAAGATAGTTCCTTTTCAAATGAACAGAGTAACTAATTTGAGAACAGTTTTGAAAGCATTCTGCTCATATGATCCTGGGGAGGAAGAAGGGGGAAAGGAGCATGAAACTTTGATTACTGACAAACATTGTAGTGTGGTTTTGGTGGTAAGGGAAGCCAGTAAAAGGACAAAAGAAGTTCATAATTTTGATACAGAACTGGTAGGGTACAGGCAAAATGAGATGACACTGCTCTAGTGTGCCCTTGTAGGAGATGGTGTGCCAAACAAATGCAATCCTTTCTCTCATGCAATATTCAACAGCATGTTTTTCACTTTTCTTCTGTGGAAATGTACCAGTTACTCCCAGGTGGACTACTTGATATTTGGCTTTTGGTTCTGAGTAAACAGCTCTGCTTGTTTAAATATTTGTTCCTAGGTCTTTGAAATCACTCTGTGTACATTTTTAGTACCTATACAATGTGGTTTTCTAAGTTAAATGAGACCAAAGATGGCTGAAATGAACTCAGTTAAAAATACTTGTGGTTACAATATCTCTTATCTCACTTAGAAAACTTGTGGAGTCTGCCACTCTATACTCTCTCTATTGATTTTTCTTCCTCTGTCTAATGGAAATCTAAAACAGAAACTTGTTGCTATTAAATATTATAAAATGAGTCAGTGTCATGGTTTAGGAATGGTATTCCCTAATTCAGTGCCCCTACTCAGACTCTTCAAAACCACACTGCCTCTGTGTCTCTCGCCCCCCCGTTTTTCCCCTCCCCCTTTCCAGTGCTGGGAATGGAGTTGAGGACTGGAGGCAAAGATCACCCACTGGCTGAGATAAAACAATTTACTGGAAACAGCAAAGAGCGTAGAAAATGAACAGTAATAGCAACAATATTAATAACAAAAGGTATAGGAGAAAGAAACAATTTACACAAAAAGCCCTCAATGATAAGCCAGTATGGATGGGTTCCTTTCATCCATCCTGGCTTTGGTGTGAGGTGGTACCAAATAACATTACAGTCTTGGCTACAGCCTCCTGGCAATAGCAAAAAATTAACCCTGCCCTGGCTGAAATCAAAACAATTATAAAAGCTTTTTAAAATTATTTTTATTATTATTGTTTTTTAATTCTGTAGGGGCTTTCCACAGGAATTGTTCAGAACTGATCCTCATTTATTTGAAGTAGCCTCCCTTAATTGGACTTCTGGGTCTTTTGTACCTTCACTTTTCACTGTTCATGCACTTCTGCCCAACAAATTGTATGATAAATGGGGGAGGGTCAAGTAAAGATGAAGGTTGTTCTTCACTGTTGCAGCTGACTTGTTTTATAATATTTTTTTAAATGTTAAATTTTCTTTCTCTCTAGATAATGGTGTCATTTCCTATTTCTATATCAGGAAGTTTACATATTGAGGACTTTAAATAGCTCTGATCAAAGACATCTTTTTACAAAATGGGAAGCAGCTTTATACCTAAGTGAAAAATTTGTGAACTTGTTTAAAAGGGTTTTTCAGGTTTTTCTACCCCCCGTCCTTACATACCTAGATAACTTCTAGTTTCTGAGCACTTTCAGTTATTGAGTAAAAACTCAACAAACATTGAAAACACTCCTTAACTCATTTTATTGTGAAAACAAATTAAAATAAAAAATAGCTGAGGCAGTTAGAAAATATCCTTTTCCTTAAATGAGTGGTTAGCTGATTTCCTGAGGGATTAAGCCTTATATTCTTCCAAAATTCACATTAACAAATATATATCTAGATATGTGATGTATGGACATATCTAGGATCTATACATATCTGCATCTATATATCCTAATATCAAAATTCTATATAAATATGTGGAACATTATACATGAATGAAGGGTGTTTGTACATGGGACTCTAACCCTTCCCAGAAAGCTGTCGAGTGTAAGGTATTCATGGTATCTTGAGGCAGAGAATTTCATCTTCTAAATGCATAAATGGCAATAAGTATTGCTTTTCTTCTGCATATTCCACTTTGCTGTGATTCACTGTCCTTTTCTTTCTGTACTCTAACTGGGTACCAGTTTTCCTGCTGTATTGATTCTACACAAGTTATTCCCCTATTCTATATTTCTCTTTGGATTAGTATAGAATTTGTCAGTATAGTTCTAGGTGTAAACTTCAGCTTCTCTGCTTTTGCACCCTGCCATCTTCAAACACTCCCATGGAGAAAAGAAAAAGATGTTCAAGTCTATTTTGTTTCGCAGCGATCTAGTTAAAGCCTTACCATAACCTTTCTATTTTCACCTCCCCTGCCGCAGCTTATCCAAGTCTCTTATTTTTTCAACCAGAACGAAAATCATCCCCCTTGCTGGATTTTCTTCCACCTACTCCTATGCCCTTCGAACTGATGTCCCGTTGATTTTAATGCATGTTGTTCAGGGTAAAGTGCATCAGTCTATTTGGTCCTGAGGGCACAATAACACCCTTGTCTCTAGACAGCAGAATTATCTGTCTGCTAGGAACAATCAAAGACCACAGCATATGTTTTCATCCCCTCCAGCCTGGCCTTCCGGTTTTGATCATTGAACATCTTTATTCCACACATCAGTTGTCCATCAGGCCTTTCACAGAGCAGTTCCCTTCAATGGTGTGGGTCTTCACCAGAGAGGGGTCTTGCCATGGGGCACAGTTCAGAACCACATCTATTGCAGGTAGAGAAAAAAAAAAAGCTGTTTAGGTTAAGCTGGCCAACACATGCCATGTCATGATCATCTTTTCTGCAGGCTTAGGTGCTGAATTAGGAACCAGTGAGAGTGGAAAGCACTAAGAGTTTACTGCATGAAGGCATATAGTCCTTTCAGGTATGAATGATGAATTTGGTCTGAAAAGAGCTCCAATTCCCTCCTAGGATGTTCGCTTTAGGAAAAAAAGGCTTGTGGTAAGTTTAATATTACAGAACATGGTATGTTGTCCACTAAAAAATTTGTGACTCTATTATGTGCTAAGTGGAGTTTAAATAACTTTCCTGCAGAGCAGTCAAGGAAGATAGCAAGATGAAGCTGAGCAACAGGACAGGGCTTTTTCTTTTCAAGTCAATAACTTCTTATTTGATGACCCTTTTAAAATACTTCTACCCTCAGCTCCCAAAAGCCCTTTGCAGACAATATTTGGTAAGCAGATTACGTGAAGCTTTTGCAAGCTCTGTAAGGAGCAGGAAGGTCTGGGAGCCTTGAGGGGTTTCACATTACTAAGGATGGTGCCTGGTCGCTAAGTACCCACCAGCCAGAACTTAACCCTGTGCAGACAGGGGGACAGCGAGACTGCCAGGCGCCTCCAGCCACTTCCCTGTCAGTGTATCAGGCAGTGTGTGAGAAGATGTGACAGCACACTGTCACAAGTAGGAGGGCAAGGAGGGATGTGTTCAGCTGGCTGCAATTAGCAGCACTCTCAGAGTCATCAGCACCCAGAGAGAGGCGGCACAACGTGAATCTGCCTCCTTCCCTTATCCTCGTGGGAATGTGGGTATGCTTAGGAAAGCTGGGTGGCAGGGGAAGCTAAAGGGCAAATAGACATGACAAGTAGGTCTTTAAAAGAAAGGAAAGGAGGCTGAGGAACACTGGAAACAGACTAAGACCTGTGGCTTCCTGGCAAGACAGCTAGAATTAGAAAATTACAGTTCTGGAAGGAAGGAAGGAATTTTTTACAGAATGGGGCTAAAGCCTTTGAGAAAACTAATTTTTACAGTACAAGTTATGTGGTTGTGTGGGTGGATGAGTATACTTGGGGGAGAAAAAAGGCAAAACAAACCATGAAACTTCAAAAGATCATTTTTTTGTTAAACCAGCAGTGTGGGAAGGGGGAGCTAGCCAGGAGGAAGCAGGGAGGAATCCGGACTCGGCTGTAGATCATGGGCCAAATGCAACTGGGCTTCGTGGTAAAGCAGGTACAAGGGATAAAGAGTGTGTTGCCTGGAAGATATGAGGAATAAAGTGATCAGTGCTAGTGGTGTTTCACCTAGAAGTATGGTATTTTTTAGAAAGATAGAAGCAGAGAATATACTGTGTGATAAATATCCATGCCAGAAGGTAGAAGCTCATGACTCCATCTTTGTTTCTTTATGCAGTCTTCTGATTGGCTTGGAAGAAACTGCAATTTCTATTTTCAGTATCTTCTGAGAATGCATATATATATATATCTATATATATATAGACATTTCAGGTTTTTATTTTGTACCTGACATACAGAGAAATCAAGCTTAGAAAAATGTATGTGCACAGGTAAGAAAAGACACTGGTCTGAAAAGGGTGAAAACAGTGGAATAGCATGGCCTTGCTACAGATTATAAAGTAATTTACTTAAAATATCTTTCAAGACTCCTTTGACACTGGGAAAGACAAAAATGACAAATACTTTAAAATGCTATGAAAGTAATCCTTTTTACTTTCTTCATGGATATTTGGAGCTTTCTAGTAGAAGCATTCAGAATAGGAGGTACTGCACAGAAATGTTTATTAAAAAGTTTCCCATACTAGGTCCTATAAAAATCTTAAGTATTCAGTAATTTTATGCTAAAGTGCTCTTTCAAAAAAGTTTCACAGAAAAGGTTACTACTTGCCAAAAAAAACAATTAAAAATATAGACAAATGATTTAAGATGAGGAGTCATTTTACTAGAAATAAATCTAAGTCTTAAAGGGGTAGAAATACCAGGGGAATTTTGACTGTCTCCATTAGCCAAATGATAGTTGCTTCTGTGCATTGCTGCTGGGTAGTGGAGCATGGAGAATTGCTGACAGTCAGAGATGAGTGACCTTAGTTTTGAATGATGGAACTTCTCACAATTGGTCCAGGACTTCTAATGGCCCTGAACTGACAAGTTCTGGAGGGAAGCAGGGGCTAAATGAGCCATGCCTGAACCCTGCCAGGAAGGACTGCAGCCCTCTGACACTGCCCCAGATGTCAGACAGGTAATGAGAGAAATGCTTTTGCTCTCCAGCAGTGTCTATCACTTGCTGCTTGGCTGAATTCAATTACAATTATTGCAAAAAACCCCCCAAAAGTCCGGGAGGGTATGGGGAGGTTAGAGTATCTGGAAAGACCAGACCAAGTTGAGCTTGGCCGGGACCACCAGTCACACTAAAGTCAACAAAAAATTTTCCCAGCGAGATTGTGTAACAGTGAAGGAAGTAAGGTGTTGTAGTTTGGCAAAGAAGATTAGTACCTGTCTCAAGAGGTAAAGGCGGGAGTAAAGGTAGGAAATGGCACACAGAGGCAGGAGTAACAGCTGAAGCGTGATGGTGAGCATCTCATGCACTTTGAAAAATTTGGGTGCAAATGGGCATAGATGGATGGGCTAGCTGAAAGGTATTCTGCCTAAAGAAAGGTTTTTGTCTCCGAAAGGTTGTTTGCTTTTGTTAAATCAGAAGCTGTAGATAGAAAAGAAAATCAAAACAAGCCAACAACAAAACTCCAACTGATTATAAACCTCGCCTTTCATACCATCAGAACTACAAAAACAGTACTGTTAAGTGCCTGTTTTTTTCTGTCAGAGAAGAGCTCTGGAAAACACTGCTACATGAGCAGTGCAGTGACCGTTGGTGGGAACATCTGTTGTATATTTACACTTCTTTTAGCAATTACCACTTGAATGATCCTAGTTTATGCTGTCAGACGAAGGCCACAGTATCTTCAGAAACTATCTCTTCAAGAGGAAATAAATGCACTTTCCAGTAGCTCCAAACCCAGTTCTACTCCAGCTACATTGTCATTAATAGTGTGAACTATTTCAGCCAAGGAAATGCAGAAAATGTGAGCTCAGTCTAATGCAAATGAGCACAATCTATTCCCCCTCTCATAGATGTATTAAAAACCTCAGGTTCTGCTTCTGCTGGGATGGTGCAGTGACAAGCTCAGTATACTTTTGGTGAGTAGGCAAGCTGCTGGGCATTATATCTGTAGTAAAGAGGCATCCCAAGGAGCCATGCAATACTCTGCCGGACCCTGAGTATAGTCTTGGACCTTGAGTATGAGCAAACAAGTTCTCAGACTCTAGAGATAAGAAGTAGATGTGGTTTTTGATGCAAGGTTTTGCTGGTTTACTTTAGTGCCAACTTAGGAAAGTACATGCCATGGATATAATTAGATATATTAAAACTTTAAAAGGTTAACAGCTATGTTTTCAAGGAATATCTGTCTAGAGTGGTGCTTTCTGTAAAAGAGGGAAATTTGTACATAGAGTGTTCCAGGTAAGTTCTTACCTAACATCCCAACAGGGGCTCTCACTTCTTGCTGATCACTTATTAAAGCATTTGTCCAAACTGCTTTATTTCAAGCTATGCCATCAGACTAACCTGATGCTTTATCCAACAATATATCTCCTGCTCAAGTATGACTCAGGGTGCACCAGTAGCTATATTACCTGATTTTTAAGGTTATCAGACCACTTTTCTGGGGGTTTTACATTAAAATCCTTCACTTGTGTTAGGTCCTAAAGCAGAAAATTGGCAGGTCCTTTTGCATTATTATGGCGCATTTTATTTTATTTTATTTTTTTTAATTCGGAAGTCCCAAGCTTTGGATTGAACCCTTCTGGAAACTCTTATGCTCACCAGAGCTATTAGGTATCCTGACTGCCAATGATTCCTGAGCCCACAGGTGAAAATGGGATCTTCTTGCCAATGCTTTGTGAAAAGTTATTGCAGTTTTAGTTCCTTAGGGACCAGATGCCTAGAATGGAATGTATTTGGCTGTCAACTGTATATCAAACAAAGAGCAACATCTCATGGAGCTGTGCCTTATTAAGTTACTGTTATCTCCCCTAGCTTTCAGGAACATTGCAGGAAGCCTTTATGTGCTGAGTTAGATGCTGCATAATGAGCCATGACAGCTGGCATTCTGTAATCCTTCAGGTAGTGCCATGGCAATAAATTGTACAGGGTGCCTGTGGATCAGCTCAAGAGCTGGCAGATTATGGTCTTGCCAAGATGGAATTAATAGTCAAATTGCCTTTTCTTGTAGTCATGTGATAATTGCTATTCTGAAGACGACCAGAGCATATGAAGGAACAAAATGAAACAGAAAAATATGATCAAGAAAAGCTGTTCTTCAGCTCCTGCAGCTGGGTATTTGACTATGTCTGCACCTGCTAATCCTCCTATGGTGTTCCCTGGGGGCCTATGTGGCGACTGGGAAGCCATAGACCTTATGTAAGGTAAGAGTGTGCTTAAGAGTATGCTTACTCTTGTTTCTCCAGAGTTAATAACTTGCCTTCCTAAACAGCTGTGGAATGAGCTTAGTAGATCCTCTCAACACAGAAAAAACCTAATGTTAAGACCTCGTGGATCGTCTGGTTTGTCCACTCACTACAAGCTATCCCACTGCTTTCTCTGGCCAAGGCAACTTGGACACAGATGCCACAAGATATCTTCAAATTGCTCTTGCACTGTAGAGGCCACAGTAGGTAAGGGTCTTGAATTTGGACCTAGACAAGAGACCCTGTATTCTAGGTCTGAATGTTCAAGCAAATTTCATTCCTATTTTCTGGCTTCAGCACATTCAAACCACATTTTAAATTACCAATGCCCATGTTGGAGATGATTTAATTCATTACATTCTAAGTTGCATTTTGGTTACATATACCTCATTGACTGCTTATTTTTGTGCTTTGTCTTAGAACACGTGTCTGCATTTATGAATTGTCTTATTGATGGAATAACAAGTGATGGGGCTTGAGCTGATCAATTGCAGTTATGACCTGCTCATTCCTAGTTTGATTCGTTTTCCTCTGTCCTATCTGAACTATTTTAGCGGGATCCTATGAATGATACGCAGTTAGTCCCTCTATTGTACCACTGCAAATTCGGTATTGTATCTTAAGAGCAAAAGCTGTATTTTCTTTCAGATGAGTAAGTAAAAATAATTTCTCTAGATGACACTACAGGAGGAACTTGAGATGGTGTATTCAAACCTAAGGTGCCTTTCAGTGTTACATGTCAGTACAAAGCATCACATGCTTACTGATAATCACCCACAAAAGAGGCTTGAAGTGTCTCTTCTGGGATGTCACAGATATGCATATGGATCACCTTGAATACTTTTCATTATCAACACACTATTTTTTCTTTCATTCTCTATCCTTATCTTTTAGTGTCTGTTTCACTACCGAAAGCGTCTTGCCACTTATTTTTGCTTGAGTGCCACAGAATTTCAAGACTGAACTGAGAGGGTCTCTTGCATTGAGGCCAGAGAAAGTTGATTCTGCTGCAGTGATGTTTCTCCCAAAATGGAAAAGCTTTGCTTGAAAACAGCTGCATAACCAGTCATAACCAGTGCTAAAAACAGAGGCCAGCATTTCATAATGGATTTCTGTCTCATCTATTCAGGAAATGTAGTGCTTCTGCCTCTGAGTAGCTAATAGCAGCACTAGAGCCAGGTACCATGTGGACAGGTGCCATGAAAGTTTTAAGTAAGCTCAGTCCCAAGATGTATCTAAGAGTAGCCCATCAGCATCTGCTGCTTTGCCTCAGCTCTTCAGATTTGAGCAGCAGCCCCATTTAGACCTGCTTGAATTGGCAGCATAGTGCTGTGAGCCCACGGCAACCTTTGCAGTGGCAATCCTTGGTTCCCAGCTAGTCTGCTGATGCAATCTGCAAAGTCCATTGAGCCTCTTCTGTGTAACCCACTTGTCACCAAGCTGTAGATTAGTCCTGACTTGATGCCTTTCCTGTGATCATAATTAAAATATTGCTCATTGCATTACCACCAGTGAGCTGCTCAGTTGGTTTTCGTAATGAATTCCCTTTGGATTTTCAAACTTACCTGCTGAAATCACAGTTCCTCATGTACCAATTAGCAATGGCTAATTGTTTTTACTGTACCTAACCTTGTTTTCTTAAAACATCTCATGTTCAAATTCTGGGGCATGAAGTTTTTGTGGACACTGGAGCTTGAAAATCTGAATATTACAATGGAGAGCACGCTGCTCAAACAATTTTTCACAAGCCAATATAGAGCTCACAAAAGAAAATAGATTTGTCTGCCCTGTCACCAACAGCTCTTTATTCTGTTTCCACAGGGACAACTTTACACTTAAGCTGTTTGTTTATATATAGATTTCAAAGGGGAAAGTAACCCAAAACAACCAAAACAACACCACCACCCAAACAGGTCAGTCAATTTCAGAATTTCAGAAATATGAGAAAGACCCCAGTTCTTGAAAATATTTTGATCTTGTAGGTGCCACACATACATTTGGAAATTGCCTATCTTTCTCAGGAACATTGTGTCCATTAAAAAAAATGGATCCTGACTTCATTGCACAGGATTACGCCATATCTAGATAATGAAATCTACATGTCTAAGGGTAGCATCAAGATACTGGATTTAAAAGTCTGTATTCAAGGAGTTGGAGGTCAGTCAAAAATAATGGTTTTGTTATGGGAGCATAGGGTATTTCTATTTGAAGTGTTAATGCTGCCAATGGCAAGGAGAAATTAGATATTTTTTTTTAATTAAAGAAGTCCGGGCAGTGGTTCTGAAAAGAAAGACTTTAGGTTAACAGTAGAAACTGGTGTTTAATCAAAGTGTAATTTTTGCTGGCAAGAATTGCATGCCAGCAAATTGACAAATAAAAGAATATAAGATAAATACAGGGATTCTCCATTCAGCAAAATCGTAGTTTCCTGGTTGATTTCTGCCAACTGTAGCTTTATGCATGTGCCTCTCCATGTCTGTTGTGCAAGATGGGATTGAGTAAATGATAAAAAATCCCCTTATTGGATGGCCAGTGGTGGGCTGCTAAAGGAATATGTGTGTTAGACAGTCTCCATGCTTTTTGCATCCGCAGTGCCAGAGTGGGCAAATGCCTGTGGAGGGAGACTGTAGAAGGGCATCATTATTGGGCTGACAGCTATTGATTGCTTTCACTGGTTTCTCATACTTTATTATCATCTATTCTTCACTCCACGGATGCCTCCTACACCTCTCTTGTACTTAACATGATTCATAAGTAGCAGCTAAACACACACAGACAGAACTTGCCAAACAGATCAGCAGGACAGGAACAACAGCAGCTAAACAGCAATGCTTAATACAGAAGGAGAGATTACTATAAAAAGTGATTGACTGACATCAAAGCCGTTTTTCTCCTTGTGCAAACCCTCTCTACAGTGCGTGAATTTCTAGATTACAATGCATGGGAATTTTGATCAGTTCTGATAGGATAAAATAATGCTTTAATGAGGAATGAAATGGCTCAAGAAACACTACTGGAGGAATTCTGAATGTCCTTTAAAACCCCAGAAGAGTAAGAAAATAAGATGTTAAGAGAACTGGATGAACAGAATCATAACAGATCTTGAAGACCTGCTTGTCCAGGTAACATCCTTCTTCGGGGTGCCACGTCTGCAGGGTGACACTCGGGACAAGAGAGCACAGTTCAACCAGTTGTAGGGGCTGCCTTCTTCACAGAACTCACCGGGTGAGTAGCAAAGGCCCCCTCCATTGTTAGATGGGACTGCCACTTGCTTGGGATCAGCCTGCAAGAGCCTGGCTGCGCTCAGAGAGCGGTGCTGCAGGAAAGAGGGTCAGCAGCAAACTGCCACCCAGCACCAGCACTCTGGGATCCTCTGCTCTGCTGGGCTCTCTGCCCCTGTGACAGGTTTCCTCACAGTGCCAGCAAATTATTACACCAAGGAATCTCCCAGTGACTTATATCATATGGCCTGCACATGTATTGATGGTAGCCTATCGACTGATACAGTTAATTTCACCTGTAATATGTACTTAAAATTTTAATTATTCACTTCATAAACCATGAGAGAAAATGTCCTTGTCGAGCAGGTAGTTAAAATCTCCTGTTTCCAAATATTGTAAGGATATTGAAGTGCCCAGCACTATATGTTACTAGAAAATCCTGCTGGCTAAAATCATTTTGTGAGATTGTAAATGATGAACTCTCTTATTGATGCTGTGTAGTTTCTGGTATATATGTCCTGACTCTGGAAAGGCAAGCCTGCTGGAGGTAGCAAAAATAGTGAAAAGGGGGATGGACAAAGAATGGCAAGGAGAAGGAGCTATGTTTTAGCTTGTAAAGATAATATTGATTATTAAGCCGTGCTAGTGAAGTCATAAAATTAATTCTTGTCATACAAGAGACCACAAAATAGCACAGCTTTCCTTCTCAGTGTTGGGTGTGGGGGTGCTTTTCCCACATGCTCCATGCTTACTTGGAAGCTATAGGGAGAACAATATGGTTTATTTTTAAAGGAAATGTTTCTATACCAGCTGATGCTACAGTAAAGAACTAAGCATCATTTCAGGCTCTACTACGTCTTTGCAAACAAGAGCTAGGAAATGGTGCCTGATTTTTTCTGCAGGCTGTTTTTGTTTCAGTATAATGGCAAATATCCCCTATGTCAACTGGCATTTTGTGTCTTCTCAGAAGTTAGTTCTGTCAAAGCAACGCTTGGGAATCTAGTGCTTGTCATCTGAGAACATGAGGATTGTCTCACTAACACAGCTAAAACAGTCAGTGAATATGGAGGCAAAGAGATTGGGAAGCTGGTCAGCACATGGAAGGAATACCAGAAACAAATCTTATGAGAGCTTTTAGGCAGTGTTTAGAGACCTGCTATTTCCTGACTCCAAAGCAACAAAACTACCCTTCCTCTTGAACTGATGACACAGACAATTCAAGGAAAGGTACTTCCTTATTGTCATTTATGAAGCTGGAAAGAACTGTGGCTGAATCACAAAATACAAGCATGTATACAATGCAAGAAATAGAATATATGCTGGCAAAGCACTGATTTTCACAAAGCTGGAAAGATTTCTGAGTTTTGATGTGTCTTTTGTACAGAGATGTAGTCCCTAATTGAATTTTAGCTCTAGAAAAGAGGTAAATCAAGGTCCTAGGTGATGTATCTCTTTTCATGGACAAATATTCAACATGAAGTTTTAAAAGTGAACAGGGAAAAAAGAATACCAAATCTCATTCACTTTCTATGGGAAACACTTGCCTAATCATAATTTATACCTTTAAAATATATCTATAAGTGTGGAAAATATTTGGTGATGCTTAGTGTCTGTGACGTGACTTCCCTCAAGCAGAGCAAATGCTGTGAGAAATTGTGGAGGAAGGAATAATAGGTCTTAATAAGCTCTTCTCTTAATTGTTGGGTACTGTAAATTTACCTATGTGGTACTGTTCTATACCTCAGCTTTTCAGTGATGAACAGTACAATCCCATTGTTTTCTTTCCATATGTAAATTTCCTGGACTCCACACGTGCTTCAGTGAAAGACACTTTGAATCTCTCTTCTTGCCAGTATGAGCAAGGACTGTTGAGTTTGAGTATCAGACAGACACCTCTGTTTGTTACCTTTTGTTACCTTTTCCTAAAGAGAAAGTCCAGGTAATATACTGCGTCAAAGAAAAGTTCAGAAAATCATAGGGAAGCGTTTCCTGTTTCTGCTATTAAAAAAACCAAGAGCATAAAGATGCCTGGTATTAAAGCCAAGGTTGTGATTATTTCATTCAAGATAAAATGTGCTTTATTCCATCAGTAATTTAATGAGGGTATATGGCAGGTGTGGTCATTGTAAGACTGTCCAAAAAATGAGGAAAAAAAAGGTGCTATAGATATGTCTGTGTAAGACTATTTTATTTTCTGGACTTGTTTTTTAGTAATACCCTATTCAAAAATGTAAACTATTAGTGGCCTTACATAGTTTAAATTTATTCTGTTATCTGAGGACTAGACATGTAGCAAATGGAATCCTTGTCTGAAAAGGCCTGCGGGTCTGATCTAAACTGATAATTTTTTGCCTTATGTACAGGTCATAATGGCTAACATAGCACATATTTATATACGTATATATATATATTTATAAATGTATATACATATACCCTAGCTCTAGCAAAAAAACCCACAAAACAAAACAAAACACACAAAAAACAAAACAAAAAAACAAAAAAAAACCACCAAAAAAACCCAAAACCAAACCAAACCAAACCAAAACAAAACAAAACAAAAAAAAACCCCACCAAAACAAAAAAAACCCCAAAAATGAACAAACAAAAAACCCCAAAACAAAAAGAAATATGGCGGCGTATATAAATGAACATGACATATTGGGGAAGAACTGCCATATATATTGTATATGGAGGCCTTGTCTTACAGCCCATATATTTTAGTTCTCAGGAGGAGCCAGAGATGTGGGTGATCTGGTCAGCCATGACTTATGTGGGCTGAAAAATGGTCAGGTTTTACAGCTGAGAGGAGTTTCTAATAACATCCACTAGGATCTCTGGAGGAGCTGGGATCAGCACTACCCAACAAATTCATAGACTGTTTCTACAAAGAAATTAACAGTGATACGAAAATAATTGAAAATTTTTAGAGTTTTTTAAATAATAAAATAATTTAAAATGTGTTAGAAGTAAAAGTGAGTGAGGAGACTGAGGCTGGATGTAATTCCACCTCTACAGTTGTACAAAACTAGGAAACAAATACATGACTTCTGCAAAAGTATGCTACAAAATGTCTTAATAGTCAACATGAGTTGAAAAGGCAGCTAGAAAGATGGGAATGATTGGGAAGGGAATAGAGAATAAAACAGAACACATCATTATTCTGTGATGCATTCTATTATTCCATTGTGCTCTAACTCTCTTCCCACGTTTTGAATACTGCATAACATAAATTAAGTTGTAAAAGGGTGCTTAGGTCACAAAAGAAGTAACTGGGATTTAGGCCTATATAATCACAAATGACAGGGAAAATAAGAGAAATAATGAGTAAAAGTTCCATAGTCACAGTCAAAGAAGCAGAGGAAACCTGAAAAAATGATCAGGTAGAAGATTTAAAACAGAAGTTTGCCATGTTCTTCTACAAGCACTGACCTGGAAGGTCATTAAATTTTAAGAAATGAAAACATTCATCTCTTGATACAGCAGTTGTAGTCAAGACTATTGTAGTTCTTTTGTACAGAATTGGAGCACTAAGCAGGACAGACTCTTCCTTTGAACTAGGCACTCTATAAGAACCATAGATTTTCATCTGAGCCCTTTTGGAGGATACCACAGGACAAAGAAATGGTGGCAAATTACTACACAGCTGATGGTTATATGCACTGGGAATTGATCTGCAGAAACTGAGCATGTCCCAGAACTGTGTCTCATGACATTTATTTCACTGTCCATCATCTTTTTTTCTTTCTTTTCCTTCTAGTTATAACATGCTTACAGAACAGTACTTTTAGTAAGGTGTCTCTTTGAAATGCCCTATGTGTTCTTTGTCTCTTCTGTTATTTTTCCTTCTGGTGTGGTAAGTACTTCTACACTGTCAGGGAGCTGACCTTGTCTGGAGATTCTTCAGCTTTTAGCCAAAGAGACAAGACTCCTTATCTGAGGTGCAATAGTCTTATATTCCCTGTCAGGACTGAATTTTGTGCCTAATAGACACAGAGAAAATTTTGTGCCTAATAGAGACAGAGAAAAGCTGCAGCTCATTTCCTTATTTATGTAGTTTTCCTTTCTCAACAATTCTGTAGGAGCTGTTAGATGGAAAGGCAATTTGGACTCTTCCTTGTCTCTGAGGCCAAAGGAAAAATCTATTCAGACAGAACAGCCATCAACAGAACAATGGCTGAGTTTTTAAGAACTCAGGGTCCAAACTCTGAAAAATTCCATATAATTTTCTATTTCATTAGTACTTTTCATCAAAATGAGCATAGCACTTTCTTTAGTTTGAAAGGAGCAGTACAGATTTACACCTACTGGGTTCTGCTCATGTGTGTCTCATCTCTCCCCAAATATTCCCCATCTTGTACGCTTAACTGGTTAGCAAGTGGGACTAGGCAGCATGAAAGAGGTGCACACTACAGCTATTCATATGGTAGTTTCTTCAGATAATTAAAAGCCCTGCTTCTTTAATTTGGTACCTTTCAGCTACATTGGATTTATCTGAAGAACAGGCCAAACTGATCAATGTGCTCACATACAGCCTTGTTTGTCACCTCTGTCCTAAATACATTTATAGACTCCATAGCTGTGAAGATCTGTGGTTTTATTTTTCTCTGTTCTCTGTCCTATTTCTTGGTTATTTCCTGCAAGTACACAGAACTCCCAAAGCAAAAAAACCACCCTGGCCATTCTAAGCATGAAATACACTTTAAGGCCACAGCTGAAAATCTTTTAGATCATAAAGCATTGCTAGAATATCACAGGTCAAAAGATGATTCAGCTCAATGCTTTTTCCATGTGAACTCTAATGCTAATAAACTCTTTCAAATTTTATCTGGCTATTGTTATACCTCTGTAACATCCAGTCTGCAACAACACTGGGGTGACTGGTGTCCCTGATTTCTCAGGTGAGCATGAACCGGTTTTCTTTGAGGGTCCTTGTACCATGATAGCAAATGAATTCTCATTGTCAACAAGGACCTGCAGCCTGAGAGGTGGGTTTTGCCAGGGACCTGTAAGAAATGGAACCAGTGACAGACTTCATGCCTGAAAGCTGAATTCAGCAATGAATGATGGTATGTTTCCTGTAGGAGTCTCAGGTGCTGTGGGAGGAAAGCCCATAGCATTGAAGGAGGAAAGGACCTGGAAAGGCCATAGCATTGAAGAAGGTCCTGGTTGGTGCTTAGTCAGCTCTTGCTTTCTCTTTCTGCTCTGGAGTTAAGACATTGCTGTCCATCTGAACGTCCCCAAAGTGAAAAGCCTGACAAAGTTATTTCAGAGCATTAAGTTTTCCCTATCCTTATCTAAAATACAGCTGCTGGATGATGTGCCAGTGTCTACCTTTCTTACTTATCAGTCACTGATGAGGATTTTTGCCTAGGAAGTGGGAGTCTGCTAACATTTTATTGTTTGATTTGAGATAGCTCTAACATGAGCTTCCTACTTCCCCTGTATCTGCTAATGACTGCCCTTATTTTTCAGAGACTTGCTCCACTCCTCCTTGCTCGTTATGCTTCATATGACAGTGCATGAAGTCTAGTAACTGCAGACTAGTGGGCAGTAGGGGAAGTTTGAGTTCTGGTCCAGTCCCTGCCCCCAGAACTACTTAGTTATTTCATGCTTTTTGTGAGATAAAATCTAAAACTCTTCTGCAGACAGGGCTCAGAAGAGAGACAGTAATTGCAGCTGAATCACTTCCACAGATACTACTTTAAAAAAAGAAAAATGATCATCTACCAAAGTTGCTGTCATTAACCTTTTCTGCTTTCGGGGATCAAAAAGGGAAGAAAGAACAGAAGAGCTCAGTGAAAAATAGTTTCTGAAGTGGTATTTCCACAGTCAAGTAAAATTACTTTTAGATATTATTTCGTGTGGGATTAAACCTCTCTGAAACATAATGTATGTTCCAGTAAATCAATAGCGCCCTTCATGAAACTGAAAATTAGAATCGGTAGTGCTGTAGATAGCTGTTTTTGCAAACAAAAGGAGATTTACTTTGTGATATCTAGTCACAAGCAGCTATATTCAAAACACTGAACAACTGCATTACTGAGTTTCACATTTGCAAGTCATGACATGATGGAAATAAGCAATCAATTACTATTCATCATCTATGATGTGCTATTTGTCTGGAAACTGCATGCTCCTCTCCTCTGGTAGATGTTTTATTTAGAGGTGTTTCTTGGCCCCTTGGAAGTGTCCTAATGGTCACAAGGGGTTTTTCAGCATTCAACATTTGCAGAAAGAGTGCTAATCATTGATTGAGGTGGGGGAGTTAGCTGCTCAAATGTTGCTAAAGGATGTTAATCTTTCCAGACCCCAATTTTCTATCTACAAATCAACATATTTCTTCAGAAATCTTATCCAAAGTCTGAGTAGAAACAGGGATTTTTTGTTACACACCATAAATTATAAGCATCCAAAAATAGACACATCAGTATGAAAATTATTTCTCCCTGGGCAGAGAAAAAAAAAAAGTAAAGTATTGAACCTGCATTTCTTGTGACCACTAATCTGTTGCATGATGATGGGATTGCCTGGTTCTTTGCCTATATGCCTATATGATTTGTATCTGTGTTTTTATCTGGTACATAGACTATAATTCTGTTCCCCTCAACCCTTACAGGTAAGAGTTCAAAAGCAACAGTTTTACTTCTGATATATTTTGCAGGCTTTGGGTATTACTGAAATCTCTCTCTACCTTAATTCTTAATCTTATTCTTAATCTTGTGTTTTGTTTTTTCTTGGTGTAGCTTTTTAAATTGCACCGTTTCTGAAACAATGATTTTGTCATATGATATTCATTGCCTGGAATAGTTCATTCAGAATAACTAGATCCTTAAATTATTCATAGAATTAGATATGGTTGTACTCTATTAAAATATTTGTAAAACATTTCTTTATATTTTGCTACATGGGAATTACAAAATGCGGAGGACAGGAGCCGTATTTTGCAAATCCTGCTTCCAACTAAAATACGCCTAATGGCTCAGGGTTGGATTTCCCTTCTGAATGTGTTTGCTCAGAAACCAGGAAACATAAGTAAAGCTGTACATGCATTTGACCTTAGCTGTAAGAGGTAAGCCTACTCTGTGCTCACACACATAAGAACCTGAAACTGTCATTATTTTAAAACAGTTTTTTTATTCTTTGAACTGTTCTTTTAGCAAAAGCTCCAGCCCATTGTTCCTCATTAATATGTATTGCACAGGAAAAAGTCAAGTTATAGCGCTGGTGACAGTGCCTTCTTTCTAAGTCATCTGGCATGGCTTACCAAATGTTATTTTCTGATACCACCTCTTAACTATTTTGCTGTCAATGATCTGAATCAGAGATGTGCACATCCATACTGTTCATCGCTGTGCTTAATGTGTCATTACACATGAAACAAAAAAAACAAGTCTCTTGGGATTTACATTTAATAAGGAAATGTCTCAGCTCTTTAGGTTTGTTTGGCTTGGCATTGACCTGTGTAGCAATTTGTTGTCTTAGGAAAATATTTTCATTGTTCCTTAAGTTCAGTGCTGTCAGCTGGGGACTAAATGCAAGAAGAGTTCTTGTGTCATTGCCTCTGCTGCACCCACCCTCTGTCAGCCCTGGGGCCAGTCCCTGGCAATTTAGGGGCAATGAGCAGAGCAGCAGTGCTTGGATGGGAGCCGCTCTGGGACAGTTCGAATTTTGCTCTGGGCTCTGTCCTTAAGCTCATCCCTGTGAGGAAACAAGTCCTGCTCTTCCCATCTTATCTTGACACTGGACTTGAAGGAGCTTTTTAAAGCACAGCGAAACCCCTGTGGCAACCTCTATATCAGATTCATTTGCTGCAGTCAGTTTTTCACGTTGCATTGCATTTTAGCTTTGTGTCTGAAACTTTCTGCCAATCTTGTTATGGCAGCCCACAGTTTTTGCGCGTTGCTAGTTTTACAGAGGAGGTTTTTGTACACATGATCATTACAAAAATGAGTTCAGTACTCTAAATCCTGTATTCATTTTCATATTGGATTGAAATGGTGTCTACAGTTTCCATATTCAATTCTCACTATAAATATCCATTATATCTTATACTCTGCAGTCATGTGAAGAAAATGCAGATTTCTGATACATAGGGTTGAATGCAGAGGACTGGAATGTGCACTGGTGTAGAGCTTGGCATTTTGAAATTATAGGGTCCAATTATCTCTTTTGCTGTTTAAGTGTCTCTTCAGACTGGGAGCAGTTAAACATTTTCAGTATATTTCACTGTCAGAAGCCCAGTGCAACAAATGGTTCTTAAGGGACTGAGCTGTGCTATTATTCTCAGTCATGTGTTTGATCAGATTTATGGTACAAGGTTAATTACAGTTAGTTTACAATTTTAGGATACTTTTCTTTAAAAAATAAACAAACTAATGCTACTTGACTAGTAAATGCTTTTTAATAAAATCCTAAATTATCAATGCATGATCAGCAAGGGAAGGATTCCTTAGTGAATACAGTTCTTCCTGATGCTCACACTTCCAAAGCTGTACGTTTTCTCCCACCTGAAGCCAGCATAACCACTATTACATTCAGTATCATTATTTCCACTTACGGTAGAGGTTTTAAACAAGATGTTTCATTACTCAAGATGCACAAGTTAGCTTATCTTTCTAGAATGTCCATGAACTGCAGGTACATTGATATAACCTGAACAAGGTTTTCAAAGAAAGAATTTACTGCTTGAACATAAGTATTCAATTCATAAAGGAAATTTTGCTTATCCTACAGCTAGGCATTACACATCATGGTAATGTGAGTAGTTTGAGATCTATAGTTATAGGAAAAGCTGTTGCTGGAGAGACAGAGAAGAAAATAAACATAGTAATATAACATTACTGTGGAGATATTGCCTTGGTTTTTTTAAATTAAGTATTTTGGAGCCCAAGGACCTAAATGTTTGTGGTTCCTTCATTTTCTGTTATAACATTGATGTTTTAATCTGTTTTTAAGTGATGAATGCTCTGAACACCAGGGCATTTCTGCATCTTTTGCATAACTGTAATGGACACATGCAAGAATCTACTGTGGAGAAGACTTAATGTGGAAGGAAGTGGTGCATTTCAGTTTAATTAGCGTTTTGCTGGGACTTTGAAACTACAGGTTCCTCTAGGTGAAGGCTTGTTAGTGGTTCATTATGTACTATGTAAACACACGATAAAGTGTTATTTGAAGCCCATATTTGAAGTAAGGACCTTAACCCAGTGGTTTCTGGGTGTACTGGAGCACTGGCAAGCCAGGGAAGCAGAGCTACAGCAAAACTCTAGGAAAACTTGTTTCTGGGGAAATATTCAACCTCTGCAAAGCTTGTGACGCTGACAGTCAGTGAAGTGTCCCTGTAAATTAATATTCAAATCTAAGCATTTGCAGAGGGAACAAAATTTTGGAGGTTTTGACATGGTTACTGTTCCCCTTCCATTGAAATATTTATAGAATCATACTTTCAGTGGAACAAGCTCAAACCATTCCTAAGGATCTTTGAAAATGTCACCTCATAATTCCTGTGTAATTTCCATGCACCTTATTGTCTGTTTTCTGTCTCAGAAGGTAAAATCATGCAACTGATCTCTCTTCCTAAGGAACAGATGAGCTGATCCTTGTGTGTGCATGCAGGACAAAACAGCTCTGTTCTCAAGCTAAGCTGACAAAGGGCCATGGATTTGTCCCTTTGATAGGGTTGTAAGCTTTGTTTCCACTTTTTATTTGCCCAGCTTGTAACACCAGTGTTCTCAGTTTTAAAATCAAGATGAGGAAATTAAAACTGTCTTTAGAGGTTTTAGAAAAATAAGCTGTTAAATTGGCTAATATATGTTTCTGAAATGACATGTCATAAAACCATAGAATATTTTAAGCTGGAAAAGTGCTGTAAGATCATCTAGTCCAACCATGTTCTAAGGACAGGTTCTACTGTGAATTAAATCTTTTAATCTGGAAACAGTAAAGTAGATGAAAGCATTACAGGGAGATGGAAATTTTTTTCAGTTGTTAATCTCCTTCTCCATGCTGAGTGTCACTACTGTCATTCACCGAATTCAGGAAATCTTCCAAGCTTTTATCAATGTCATGATATTGAGGAGAGGGAGATTCCTATCACATTGGAAACTACCCACGAATAATTTTTCTTGGCTGGAGTTTACCTGACTGCAGTCTTTGATGCTTGGACTGTGGAGTCTGACAGATGGATTCAGGACACAGATCTGTGTCAGATGCTGAATAGAAGGACCATTGTGCAGACTGATGTCCCATAGATACGTGTAAATGTGGAATTGGTTTGGGAGATCTGAGACATCTTTCTTTACATCTGCTCCAAAACTTAAAAGAAGGAAACAATATAAAATATAAGAGCCACCATGATGGCAACAGATTTGATCCTGCCTCACAGGTACCAAGGGAAATGCTGTTGCTGGCTTTCTTTTTGAAGAAACAAGTGAGTACTGAGGATTGTAACCTTGCTAACTGAGGATGTCTGTCCTCCACTGGGACCTTGTGGTACATTTTTATTCACCAGCAAATCATGCAGCAGCAGATCCTAAGAAGCTCTTGCTTAATTTCTGCACCTTTTTTTTTTTTTTCCGT
>WEIT01024668.1:3479-44169 GCA_013389985.1 Dryoscopus gambensis | reverse complement strand
GAACATTGCCATGGATCCTAACTTTGTTCTTGCAACCTCTGTGTCACATTAATTTTAGATTATTGTAGCATACTTGAAAAGGGTAGATGTCCTCCATGTGGATTGCAAAGACGGTATATCTGCCTGGGTGTTTAAAAGGCTGGGGAACGGGAAGGAGGATGAGAGGACACAATAATAGTTGTACTTGCAGTACATTTTGCAAAATAAAAATTTTTCAAAGTAAATTTCATTATTTCAGAACACCCATCCTGATGTGCTGCCTGAAAACCTCTGAAAACAGCATTGAATCAGATTAAGATAGAGACTTGGACACGTAAGATCAGCAGCGTGACCCAGAAAGCTCCCTTGTAGTGTCTACTGCTCTGTAGGACTATGGCTTCTAAGGTGCCAAGCCCTCTGTCCATTCACACATTCAGAGCTGCATCCATTTTGCCAGAGCTGAATCTTTCAGCATGTGTCTCCCACTGAAGCAGTTTTAGATCTTGAAATTTCAAAGCTCCTCTGACCACGGCCCTAAAGGGCCTGGTCTGCCATATCTAAAGTACTTTCCCCACACTGAACATGCAAATCACTGTAGTCTCTCACTCACTGAGCAAGGATCTTAAGGCCTGAGATGATGAAAGATATAGGATTTATGGCAAAACAGGAATGTGGATGGGTACTGTGGAGATAAAACTTCTGAAGAGTCCTGAATGGTGATCTGAATGCCCCTATTTTAATGAAAAATAGTTAAAAATGCAAAAATAATTCAAGGAACAGGGCTGTTACCCAGACAACTACCTCCCAAATGCATTTTGGCCTCAGTAAGTGCAGTACTCATGCCCTCTGTTTCTTTCTTCTAATTCCACATCTATGACAGGAGGGACAGAGAAAGTGGTATCACAGGGTTCAATAGTAAGCAAATGTCTTTAATGAACAGGTTCTGACTCAAGCTGCCTGATCAAGACTGGGCTGTGTGTTTATCACTTTCTCACTTTCTGGCTCTTTTAGCATAGGAATCTCTGTGCTGCTGTCTAGTCTGTTGCCTCTGGCTGCTGCCCCACCACAAAGGTTTATGAATATTCAGACAGAGCATTATTTTGTCTATCTCCAACATCACCAGGGTTTAGATTTCTGCCCAACAGGCACCCTCACAAAGTTATCACTATGAATTCACTGCCGGAGGAACAATTTTCTGCATTCCCATTCTGCTGCATGTATGAGTAGGGCATCTTAGGAAGACAGGGAGATTGCTGCCCTGATAGGTCCCAGTTTGCAGAACCACAAGCTGAATATGCAACGTGTAAGGGATGGAAAGAATGAAGGGACAGGAAAGGCATCATGGCAGACACAGGGCAGGCTCTGGTAGGTTCAAGTTTGTGTTAAACTGATCTGGATGCTTCATTGCTTTTGGGAGGTATTAGAGGTTTTGGGCGGAGGATGATGAGCAGACAGGAGCTTTGATAACTGAATAAGAAAATATGTAAGAATAAAGACTGAGTAAAAGTCTGAGTAAAAGACAGAGCAAAGAAACGGCATTTACCTCTCATTCAGTTCATCAGTTCAGTCTCATGGTGGATAGTGATGGCTTTGTATTCACTTTTTCAAGAAGTCTTTGTCACAGCTGGTTCCTAACTCTTCCTCCTGCCCAAGAACAGTGTCCTCCTTCACTGTGCGATCTGCTGAATTCTAATTTCATGGTTAAAACAAATGCTTAAGGTGTTCTGGGACCTTGTCTCTCACCAAACAGTGCTGTCAATCAAACATCTTTCACAGTCAATCGCATCAGAAAACTTCAAGAAGGCAGACATGAGCTAAAAGTTAAATGAAATTTTGTTTTAGGCCCAAAGGACCAACTTTGAAAATCTTTTGGACTTATCTCCTTGTGTACTTTGGGATAAGGTTAATTCCCTGCAGATAAAGTCAAACTCTTCAGAGACAGCAAAAAGTTCACTGTCACTTTAAAGGGGGTTGAATCCATCCTTTCCTTTGACAACAGAGGTAATGTAGCAGACTCATTTTCATATCTCATTCAGAAAGCAGATGAGATGAGAATCAACTTGTTTGACAGATGAACACCCTGGAGATAATTTCAGTTTGTCACAGTATGTGTGTGATTTCTTTACAATTACTGCCAAGCTACAAGAGTACAGAAGACTGGCCCATAAATGCCAGCCATTCTGCTTTCTTTAATTCCCAGAATATAAAACACTTTTCTAATTTTAAATATAAAAATATGGTTAGAAATTAAAGCTTTCACTGGGAAAACAGACCCTTTTTTTACAGTCAAATAGGAAAATCAGGAGAAAGAAATCATAAAATGGAAGGGAGATGGGAACAGTGGAGTTTCTTTCTTTGGGTTTCTTTCTTCTCCTTTCCTCGATTTTGATTGAGATGAGTTTGAAGGAGAGATGCCATGTGCCTGCTCTCTCCCTTGCTTCGAAGGGGGATGGTTCAGTTTGCTGAGCAACTCTGTACCAACACTCTCCTAGACAACAGATGGGTCACTTAGGGTGTCAGAGGCACCAAATGTATGCAACAGTGAAATGCAGGAGAGATGTGGCTCCTTGTATGGCGTGTAAGTCCTGCTGCAGCTCTTAAAGAGCCTGACACCTCTCTTCGTTTAACACTGGCTGCCAGCTTGACTATAAAATGTTGGAGGGGAAACCACCTGATTTGCTGGGCAAGCACAACAATTTTGCTGCAGCCATCAAAACATTTCAACTCTTTCAGAAACCTACTGGGTTCCATCTGAAAGTGGGATAGATTCTCACTCTTACTATTTTTACTGGAAGACTGTCCCAGACCATCGCATCTCCATTGGTTATAAGACTTCCAAATTTCTTTTTAAGTAAAACTATTCTGGCTTATATTAATTTGTTCTTGAACCAGAATTGTCTTTTAACTTTTAGTCTCCTTCTGTGTGTTTTCCATTGGCTTGGCTTTTTTTGTTTTCCATCAACTTTTTTTCTTCACAGAGCTGTAGTAGGCTTATGAAACTAAACTGTTTTCTCCCATTTACTCCTTACAATTGCCTATTTTTTACATTTATTATAATATAAGGCAAAATAAGTACTGAGCAGTTTTTGTGTGGAAATCGAGATATGGAAAATGATGGGTCATACCTTTAACCGTGTACATTCTGAAGAGTTTATAATCTCATTATTTAATTTCCATACAACTAAAGATTCTTCCTACACATTCAGTAATTTTCATGCCTGATAATACCCGCCGTAAGAGTAGAGCTGAACCAAATTTCTTTTACCTTTTATTTCTTCTTTTCCTCCTGTAACTGAGGGATCTTAAAGGTTTATCTAGAAATCTGGTTTTCTCCAATCCCTGAGCTTCTCCCAGTGATTTTCATTTCCTGTTGTCTGTCCACCACAGACCTGGCACAGTGCTGCCCTTCAGTGTATTTATTGAAACTACTGTGGTTGCTTTATAAAAGCATTACCCTTATTTTTTAACTTTTTGAGTGTGTCCCTACTGACCACTTTCCAAGTTGTGATTGTTCAATCTGGAGATGCATACGCATGGGATCTTGGTTGGTGCTAATGTCTGTGTACAAAATTCTGCGGTTTATTTCTCCTACCCCTACAGGACACCAGTCTTTTCCTGGTGACATAGTTCTGGTCACAGCCGGGCTGTGGAGAGAGTAGAGGGACAATAGGGAGGAAACCACAGCCTCAGCTCTTGATGTGGTTTAGCCCTGATATGCTTGAAGCAACAACTAGGTTACTCCACACAGTGCCTTTGAGACAAAGTCTTCAGTGAGCTGCCAAACAGCAAAGTGTTGGGATTTGTCCTGACCCTTTCAAACATCTTTGGGACCCTCTGTCCTGGGAGATAAATCGCTGATGGTTCATATGAACAGCACAGCTCCCCCTTAATACACAGTACTCCTGAATTCAAGTTTAAATGCCAATGACTTTAGTTGGATGTTTGCCTAAATAGAATTTCATATGTATGTAGTGTTTGTAAAAAGATGCATCTTTGCCATATTCCCCCAATGCTTTTGTGTCAGTTTTATTCTTGGCTATCCTGAATAACTTGACAGAAGTTACACACAACAAATCTGCCGCGGCTTTTCTTCTCCAGCTGAACCTGTGTGTGCTCAGTTTGTCCAGCTGGCCTCCTGCACCTCTGTAGAACCAGACCTTATGCAAAGGTTAGGTGCCCATCATCACCGTGTATGCAATTGTGAGCTAAGAAAGACAATTTCAATACTGCCTTCAACTCTAACGTCTTCTTTTGTGATTTCTTCTCAAAGACATTTATTAGATAACACACCCATACCGACTCTACAACACAGACAGGTTCTCAGAACTCCCCTGGGAGCTGGGCTACCTGGCAGTTCCCTTCTGACTGTTTATTTCAGTGCACACAATCTTCTAAAGAAAACTAGAATGATTTAATAGGGAGGGCTTAATGTCCCATCCTGATTAGCCCACATTTGAGAGGTTAGGCTGTTGCCATATCCCTGCTCTGGAGAAATTTCTAACACATGCAAAATAGTCTAGCAAAGATATTCGGTAAAGTGGTCTACTGCTTCCTTCTACTGACAAGATGCTTTAAAATAACACAGTGTTCTTAAAAAGTCTTGGGACCCATATCCTGTTTCTAAAAGAGATGACTTGAGAACCAAGCCTACTAGTTAGGCTTAGTTGGAAGAATTTCACATGCAATGGTCACAGGGTTATAGGTGTGTTACCCAGTTCCAGTTTTAGCCAGTTAGGGATAGAGAAATATGTATAATTGTTTTCTGTTTTATCATCTTTTGCAATATGTGCAGTATACTTGGACTGTTACTGCGGGCGTTGGTTGAAACTCAGAACGGTAGGACAAAGGTAACAAAGAGGGATGAGAAGAGAGCAAGTAAGACCAAGAAATATTTATACTTCCTCCTGCTAATTAGTGTGCATGAAGTCTCACCAGCTGACCTTGTGACTTCTCTAAAATTGCAATGCTAATTAATTTCCTTACCATTCATCCTTTGTGAATCTTTCATTGTCCTATCCCAGCCTTGCAATCACCTGCTTTGTGCTGCTCAATCCGTCGTGAAAGAGGTGAGTGCCCTGCTGGAGAGGAGCAGCCCTGCTCTTTCCCTGTGCACTCTCTCTAGTGACTCTACCAATTGCTCTTCCTGCTTTCCTGAATGTCACCTACACGCACTCCTGGCGCTGTTCAGCTAGGGACCACTTCTGTTGCAGAAGATATTACTAAAGCTGTATTTGGTGGGAACAAATAGCACGTAGAGAGGTCTGTGGAGCTGAACAGTTGGGATGACTGCATTTCTCATCCCTGGAGATACTCTAGCATCAGCAGTTATTTTCTCCCGGACTGGGGGGCAAAGAGTCAAAATTTAAAATTTTTTTTTTTTTAATCCTATGGAGAACAACATGAAAAAATATAAACCGCCTTACTGAATTTGTCTATAAATGTAATCAAGACATTCAGTTTTCGTCCTGTTCCTACACGATGCACTTAAGCCAATGGCCAAGAGCAGACCTTCTCTGTAAGCTGCCAAAAGACTTATGCTCTGAAGCAAAGCTGTTTGCACCTTTCTCCATTCAGTCTGAAGGACCAGGTCCTGTGTGATGGTTTGACCCTGCCTGGGTGACAGGTGCCCACCAAAGCCACTCTATTACTCCCCTCCTCAACTGGACAGGGGAGAGAAAATATAACAAAAGGTTATAATTTGATGTATGGATAGGGGGAGCTTACTCACCAATTACGGTCACAGGCAAAACAGACTCCACTTAAAGAAATTTGTTGAATTTATCATTCTCTGGTTGTGATTTGTAATAATGAGAAGTAAAAAAAAAAAAAAAAAAAAATCTTAGAAACACCTTCCCCTAGCCCTCATTTCTTCCCATGCTTAACTTTATTTCAAGTTCTCTACTCCTCCCTCCAGTGGTACAGGGAGACAGGGAATGGGCATTACTGTCAGTTCATCACACATTGTTTCTGCTGCTGCTTTTCTCCTCGGGGATAGGGGTCCTTCCCCTGGTCCAGCATGGGGTCCCTCCCATGGGAGACCATTCTCCACAAACTTCTCTAGCATGAGTCCTTCTCATGGGCTACACTTCTTCACAAAGTGCTCCAGTGAGGGTCTCCCGCAGGGTCACAAGTTCTACCAGTGTGTTCTAACGTGGGCTCCTATCTCCATGGGGCTGCGGGTCCCTGCGTTTTGGGCATCCACCTGCTCTGTGGCCTGCAGGTAGGTCCCTGCTCCCTTGTGGACTTCTGTAGGCTGCAGAGGGACAGTCTGTTTCACCAGGGACTGCAGGGGAATCTCTGCTTCAGCGCCTGAAGCACCTCCTTCTTCTCCTTCTTCACTGACCTTGGTGTCTGCAGAGTGATTTCTCTCACATATTCTCTGCTGTGTCAGAGATCATCAGCACAAGTCTGGAGACTGTCTGGAACTGTCTGAACCTACTGCAGTGAGACTTGTAGCAAGATGCTATAACCTCTCTATCCCTCCAGTTCCCTGCAAATGTTATTTATTAATTGAATGAAATAATCATGGAAAAACTGTTAGAAACTCCATTTCATTTAGGAAATTATTCCACTTTTTTTCAGTACTCTTGTATGAAATGTTGATTGTTTGGAAAATCCTGCAGATTTCATGAAATGCTAATGTCACACTGCCTAACCATCACCAGACCATCAGGTTTCTTTATGAACAGAGAGAAGCTTTTTTCTTCTCTTCCCACATCATTCTCAATATTCTACAGTATCCGAGCACCTTCCCCTCCTCCCAGTTGTCCCCTGTACTTCTTTAGCACATCTATCCCTCTGCAGGCTGGCTGTCTAGACCTCCATGGCATCTCATTTTATCTCACCTTTTGGAGAACTCTCTTCTCCCTGCTGCCTGCCCCCCCTGAAGCTATCCCTCCCCTCTGTTGAGTGATTTCCTGGGTCCTTGGGCTCATTCATTCTTCTCTGCCCTCAGCCTCCAGCATGATACTGGATGGAATAGAAAGGATGACAATCACTCTTGAAACCAAGAGGTTTCAAGGCAGGAAAAGAAGGAACAAGTGGATAATGGAAATTTCAGTAGAATATTAAACATGCTAACATTCAAATCCATTTCCAGGCTCAGCTTATCTTACAGCTCACCCAGCTATATGAAGACTTTGGTATAGTCACTTTCAAATAAAAATAAGATGAAACTATGATTAAATAATTAAATAAAGTTCAAACTGTCTCAATGTTGAAGAGGTTTTTATTAAAACCAGTACTGACATAAACATGTAATTTCTGTCTTTTTAGTGCTCATTTCTTTGTGTAGTCTTATATCAGACATTTTAGAGAAAAATAGATTTTATTGTTCCTCCAGATATTCTTTTAGAAAGCTTCTTTATAAATAAGGGATGGTTAAGTGGAATAGATACAGGTATAACAAAGAACCAAAAGAGTAAACACTATTTTTTCAGAGCTTGAGGTGACTGAGGATACCTTGTGCCATCTCAACTAACTCCATGTGTGTCCTTGTACATTTTGCTTATTGAAGAAAACCTGTGCAATGTTGAACCGTTTTGCTCCTCTATGCAGGGGTGTCTGTCTGGTAGTAGTGGTGAAATATAAAAATTATTCTAGTGACAGAGCAGAAAGTTTACAAAGATAACTCTGGATGAAAGTACCAGTTTTTACTATTTCATTTAGGCTTCTAAACTGTGAATTATATTCTAGAAAGAACTTCCAGAGAACTCAAAATCTCCAGTATTAAAATAATTGACAACATTTACTTATTTTGCTTTTACTTAGAAATATTTTGCCTAGAAACAAAACAAACTAAAAATTATTTGGGGAACTTTATAGCTATTCTCCATTCAATTAAAGTTTTAAAGTCTTGTCAAATGAGCTTGTTGGAAGTAAGAATGCAGACAACACTAGCCTATTACTTGTGACAATTCCATGTTTATTTAATGGGTACCTTAAGCAAGCAGCTAGTTATGTCACAGAACGTAAGTCAAGGCTGTGTGGTTTTGTAATAAAGATTAATATGCAAAAGTTACAGACAGAGTGCTTAAGATTTGAACAGTAGCTGTGTATTCAATGTTGCCTTGAATGCAAAACCCTATTTTTTCTTTATAAATCCCACAATGGTTAGTTCATTTGAAATATAAAGTTCTGTCAGTGGATTGATTTTATTTCCCATTTAATTTCTTGACATATTGTTTTCCTTCTTAGTAGACTTCCAAGCTTCTTGAGTCTCTTTTCATAAACTTGTCAGGTGTTGGAGTTTTTTGCCACCTCACATCATTTTCAGCATTCAGTTTTCTCTCGGTTCACATAACCTTCATCTGAGCTTCCCCCAAAACAGCCCTGCAGTACATATCTCACGCACCAGTTTGTCACCCCAAAGCTTTTCCTTGCCCAGCACCATTTCCTTAGCGAGGAAGATTATTTCAAAACTTAATAAAAGCTCACCTTTCTCACAGCATGCCACCTGAAAGGTTTTGAATATCCATTATGAAATTTTGTGTTTGGAGAAGTTATTTAAAATGGCTGAAAAATAATTAGAAAAGTTTGTTGTTTTTTTTCTAATAAAATTGCATATTAATAATCTTGAAATTTCTCTGTAAGCAAATCCTTTCAATTACTTCTCACTGTTTAGTGAACCTGTTGGACTAACCATCACTCTGAAGAGTGGGAAAACCTTTCTTCCAGTGCTTTGTGGTTTCTGCACCATCAGTGTGAGAGAAACATTTCTCTTCCTCCTAACTAAATGGCTCAGAAAAACAGAAGCAGCTACACATTTCCCTGAATGGAGGATGCCCCCATGTGAAGATTCACACTGGAAAGAACCTGACCTCCTACCTGCCAGCTGGGCAGGTGCACAATTCTTGCAGAGACATTGCTTTCAGACACCTGCTCTTTTTTTCCCCTCTTCTTTAGAGTTTATGAAAGAATTCTGTTTCAATTTTATTTTCATGTTTCTGTTTTAAAATCCTTGTTATTTTATGCTTTAATATTTCGTTTGATTTAGTGTTCCTCTAGATTGCTACACAAGCAGCAAAAAAGCCATGAATAGAATAAAGGAATGTCAGGCACAAACATAAAGAGGGAAGACTGACATCAGGTATTGACTGTAACTGCAAGAAATTAATGGCTGTTTGTTGACAGAAAGACATAAATTGTGACTAAAGCCACTGTGTAAAAGCTGAACAGAAAATAAGTTTTTACACAGAAATCTTCTCAATTGCAGGCTAAACCATCAAATTGGTTTAACACAGTGCAGATTACTTGCCAAAAATATGAATGAGATTTATGTATCCCACTCTGCAGCACAGAGTGAAGTGTACACAATGAAGTTCTTTCACACATGGTGGTAAGAAGGGGCTGGAAACAGGGCCCTCACCAGCCTCTGTAAATATCTCCCCTGCCCAAAGATAGATACTCTGAAAACATATCAGAGAATCAGTTTGGGTTGGAAGGAACTGTTAAGGGTCATCTAATCCAACCCCACCCAAACAAGCAGGGACATCTTCAATGAAATCGGATATGTGTCAAGACAAGTAATCAAAATAAGGTCTTGCTCTTTTCCTGTCTCCATCAATTATTTTTCTTAATTATCTTGTTTTTCAAGCCTCATGATTTCCGCAGTTTACTGCTTATGACAGTTTGCTGCTGAACTGAGTAATACTGTGATGCTGAAGTGCCCCGTGGACATGATTGTACCAGACACTCCATGCTCTTGGTCTGTGTCCGTGTGACCTGATTCCCTGTTACTCCCTGATTCCATGATGGATCATCAGATCTCCTCATGTAAATCATGGGCTGACAATATTGTGCCAATATGCAAAGAAGGTTTATGTCAAAATATGTTAATTAATTACTTGATCCCTAGCTATCCCTTTCTTTAATGAAGGAGATGGCTTTATTTATTTGTTTGTCCTTGGTAGCCTCTGAAGTGAAGGGCCCATTGCTGATGGGTTAGAGTAGGCTGCTTTAAGGGGCAATCACTATCTAAGTGTGGGCTGGAGGGTGGCAGAGCTCAACTTCCATTATGATCTTTTGAATCCTAAAGCCCATTAACATCCTGTTCAACTTCTAAGGTTACAGTCCTTCTCAAAGACCTGTACATGAAGTCTGTTCTTGATGCTGAAATCTAAACAGACCAACAGTTCTCATTTATGCTTATGAAACATAAAAACAATAAGAAATAAAAATAATAGGAAAGAAAGAAGAGGGATACCCAGTGATTTAGTATCACATTTGTGTCTGCAGTGACTTCCGTGAAGTGGTGCCTGTTCCTCTCCTCAAAGGAACAACCCACTACCCTGCAGATGGGGCAGCCACCATGCTTTGTCTGTGTCTTTGAGTACTGCAGTGCTTTTGAGGTGAGAGCTGCTGCTCAGATGACAAAAGCAAAGGACGGTATTTAGGCAAATGTCATGACTTTGAGAAGAAACAGAGAAATACTTATTTTCAGCATATCTCATGGTATACACTGTTTTCCTCAGAGTTTTTTCCCTGGAACTTGTTCTAGTTAAATGTTTAAAGCAAGCATATATCTCTCGGTTAAAAATGCATTATAAATTCATGATTTTTTGATTTCTGCAGAAGTTCTTACTAGGGTTATTAAATCACATTTTATATCATTCTCACTGTAATCTCTGAGCAAACCCAACTCACGCACACCTGATTTGCTGTCACACAAACTGAAGCAGAGTTTTGGTGATTCAGATCAAATATCTAATTTTGCCTAGGGTCCTGCATCTTGAACAGATGGATTTCTTCTTATGCATTCATCTTTACAATGCACAGATTTATATTTCCTGCTGAGAAGCTTTTCTTAATACACAGGCATTTTTCCAGAAAGAAGAAAAAAATAGTTTATTCGTGTGCGCACCAGATCCTTGTATATGGCAGTTCTGTGTGTAGGAATTGTTTGACTGGAATGCCTGGAGAGGAGCAAATTCCAGTTAATGTGTTTCCTGTGATGGTGCATTTAAAAGTTTGCACTTAGTGAGGTAGCACTTCCCAGCTAACTAACTCTCATCTAAGGACAAAAGTAAAGGCTCTTCGTCCCAGCTGCTGGTTTTTGTGGCATTAGTAGTTTCTTTGTACTTCCAAGGCCTCCATCTGCCTGTTGGATTTAATTGACCAATCGGCTAAGTTATCTGGGACAGAATAGGGAGAGGGAAAAAGTAGGATGGAAAGATGAAAGAGTATTATCTGTAAAGCTCCCCTTCCTTAAGACATTTCTTTCCCCTTATGCTTAACATATTTCTTTCCTTATCCTTAAGGGTTTTTTTTTTCCTTTTTGTAATTCAGATTGCATGTTTCTTTCCTCTTTTAATTTTCTTCTCTACCAATAAATGACATCTAAAATTTGAGAAAATGTCAGCAGAGGCTCATGAGATCACCACGTTATATCACCAGTTTTCTCTGTAAGGGATTGGTTTATTGTTTCTTATTTTCCTCTGTTTTTTGAAAGGTGCATACTGCAACCCCCAGATTTTTCAAGCTGGAAGGGCAGAGCACCTCTGGAGCTGCTTGTCACTTTATAGTAAAAGTCACTTTCTAGGGGGGCAGAAATTTGGCGGCTCTCAGAAGAGGGGTTGAACTCTATCTTAATTCAGTTTCAGCGGTGGTCACAGTCCTCAACAGCTTTTTAAAGCTACCCAGCTGCTTTAGGCCAAATGCTCACACAACCTAATTCTACAGAGCTTTTGATCTTTCATTCTGGGCAGCCTTGTCTCTGTTGTAATGAGTTAAAACTGAAATGGTTGGGCAGTTGTCCTGATATTTTAAAGGGACTGTTGTTCTTACATTGCTTACATGGTACCAGCACATTTCAAGAAAAGTTGATGCTCCCCTTCTCCCCTCTCATAGAAACCTAGGTTCTGAATTGTCTCTCTTGCAAACTGGGAATTAATCTATTATGATCCTTCCCAGATTCAGGTAGAGCAAGACTTGTGGAAGGAAGGGGAAGCTGTGGATGTGTGCTCATCACTGCTTTTTGCCCAGGTGCAGTTTAGATGGGCCCCCTCAGGGAATCACACTTCCAGGGCCGTGCTGCTCCTTGTGCCCCCGGCACGGACACCCCTTGGCAGAGGGCTCACGTCTGCCCAGGCTGGCACCGCGAGGTCCCAGGCTCCTAAGCCAGCACACACAGCGTGACAGGGGTCACTGAGCCCTGCCTGCCCCTCTCCCTTTGGGAATGATGGAGAGAGGTTTGGATATATCCTTTCCAATTAAATGTGCAGTGGTAAATGAAAGGGTCATTAATGACTGCCATGGAGTGGGCAGCCCTGACCCCTCTGCAGCCCAGCCTGGCTTTGTACCCCAGCAGTGTTTCTGGGTGTGTGGCATGGTGCAGCGTGGCGCCACCCATCAAAGGGACCCCACTTTTCAACCATGAAGGCAAAGCAAGATAAATGAGAAGATCCTCTGCCAATACCCCAGAAGACACCCTGGAGCGAGTTACAGAGTGTGTCTGTACTCTTTATGTGGGAGGCAGGCAACATGCAGTTAATTAAGGTTTAATCTGTTGTTTATTACAGTACATATGTTCTTCAAGGGAGGAAAAAAGTGGACTGAGGTCTTGTGAATATTTTTCCTTGCTCTGACCTGAAGTAAGGCTGACTGTAACAGCAAGTGTACTTTTTAATGCTCTCAGTTACTTCTACAAATAGAACAGACACTTCATCTACCACACAACACTTGGCAATAGAGAACATATTTTTCTATCAATGTAATAGAGGCATATTGGGAATGACAACAAAACTTGAATATAAGGTCTAAGAAAATATATTCCCTAGATCCTACTAAACTCTTACAGTCTCAGAAAATGTCATGAAAATACGATTTAATTGTGACGTTCTTTGCTTCTTAAACAATGAAGAATAGTAACTTTTTGTTTTCATTAAGGAAAATACTCTTAAAATAAATTTTAGATCTTCCATATAGAGATTTGCTAATATAATTGCAATTCTCTTTGCAAAATTGACCAGAGCAGCTCAAGTGACAATTGCACACTGGCAAATTCCCTGTAGTATGTACCTTTCAAGCATGATGTGCATCCTTTTGCAAACAGCTAGCACAGGGTCACTGATTTGCTAAGACATCAAGAACAGGCATAAGTAAGACAGAGTCAGTGTCCTGAATCTCTGCAGAGAGGTGAATTGAATCTTTAGGGAATGGATAGCTATCCTTTTTATAACCCTGGTCTAAGATGCAACTCTCTATGATACAGGTAGGCAGACCCGTGAAGAAAACCCAGATTGATTGATCTCCTTATAATCATCTTTACAGGCAGAAAATGTATGTTTGGCCTGGACTCCCTAATTCTTCCCCACCCAAGTAAGCGCGCAGTTTTTTTCACAAAATAAATGGGAGGAACAAGTCACTCACCACAAAGGGAATACCCACAAAGCTATTTCGCAGAACCTTCACTACCACAGTGGCTGTATTGGGGTCTGTCATTCACTTCTTTATAAAGACAAGAAACCATGTAGGGAAGACCATAAGACCTTTAGTATCATTTTTTGCATCTTTTTTAGGGCTGGTTGAGATATCTATGTAGGTGCTCTCTGGTTGGTTCATGCTCCCTAGACTAGTCTCTGCACAGGTCTTGAATAACAGAATTGTATCGGTTCTGCTGTGTGTGGTGTTTTACCATGGTTGAAGGGCCTAAACTTCAGTAATTTTGATCTTACTCTTTCTTATTTGACTGGACCTAGAAGCTGGAGCTGGAGAGAGCCTGCCCACTCATATTCAATGCAGAGTTTCTCTATGGGGTATTTATCAGGGTGTCATCCAGAGGAGCTTCAAATGACTGCAGCGATAGAGCTGAAAATGTTTTCTTTCAGGAGACTGCATCGAGAGCACAGCACACAGGGCTGTGTGCACACCCTGCCACATTTATTCTGTCAGGTTTCATACATCTGCTGCATTGAAGTGCAGTCACTTCACAGCTGATGTGATAAGCAACAGCAGTTTCCAAAGGGGGAATGTAAGATGAACAATGTCACCTTTCCTGCCTTTGATAAAGACTTTGTGTCAGGTTCTTGAGGAAACTTAGACTTGCAGCAGCCTCCTGAATCTGACAACTAGGCTCTGCAACCTGGACATCCAGCCTTCAGCTGAATATATCTTCCCTTTGGGACCATCTTCTCCAATATAAACAGTACATTCAGACTCAATCTTATATGCCTCCAAGTTGCCTGCTTTTCTTTAAGATACCTTTGACAACAGTTTTATGCAAGAGTGCCATTATTGCAGAAGTTGTGTGATGTGCACAGAGCTGATGCAGAGTAATATGGGGGAGGACTAGCTAAAGTCTTTAAAGGTTTCATGTGTGTTATACTTTTTTTCCAACAAAAATAAAACCTTTTCAAATCTAATCCTGTCATAGATGTTCTCTGAAACTTCAGGCAGATTCTAAAGCACAAAAATGTGGCCTGATCTGCGTGCATTGACAGCCTCGCACTGGTGATGTTTCTCCTGATCAAGAACTCAGGCTGTTAGCTGAAGTTAATAGTAAAAAGGAGAGGCTTGAATCTTAATCATTATATGTTTATTGGTCTTTTTGAACTATATTCACCCCACTTGTTGACAACGAACTAACAAAATGCCATTTCTGCAGGTTGTGTTTGACCTCAATTTCAGTTTAATTACTTCCCACCAAAGGAACTTCCCTCATTCACACTCTGAACCTAGTTAATAAATACTTGTGCTTCCAGTTTTCTTTAACAATTTTCACAATTAGGTGTTTTTTTCTTCCATCAGAGATAGCAGCTTGTGTTTACAAGCATTCAGCTGAAATTATGGCACAGCTGCCATATTTTTCAGGCGAACGTCAGTGCACTTGGGATCTTGACTTAGTTTCCAGTGCTACTTTGAGGCTTGATTTAGGTGTTTAGAGATAGCACTGAACTAGAATTGGCAATTGCACAGTTAAATGGAATTTGATTTGGTCAATTTAATTTTCACAGTTTTGCTTTTGGACACCTTGTGACTTAATCCATCTTGAGAAAAGAGTAGTATGTTTGGAAACATACTGACCTGCTAGCTTTCATATAAAAATCAGTAGAAATAATAATTTAAAAGAGGTCTATTTTTAATATGAAACTCTATCTAGTAGAAAAATAAAGCTATTTTGAATTTTCATCAAAATTTCAGGTTTGGACAGCCTAAGTATATTTGAGAAGAGCTCAAGCGTCTGTAGCATTTTTACTCTTGATTGGTTTCTCCTTTCTGGGTGAAAGGGAAGAAAACTACTTTCTGAGGGTCTCTGCACATTAATATCATTCCCTCTTGCCTCATAGCTTGGTCTTGTATAGTTTTCAAAACCTGATTTCATGGACACACTGATTTCACATCAGGATTAAAAACAGGTGGCCGAGTTGAGGTTTAGGTTTAAATTTTTGATTAGGGCTATCTCTCAGGCTGAAAATCAGAAGTAAAAAGATACCAATTAATTTTAAATAAATAAATTAGGAAGAGGTAAAAAGTGAAGCTGTTTCTTTTTCTGGAAAGCACCTTGTGTCTCTAGGTGGGTTAGCTTTGTAGTTACCTGTCTCAGCCCTTGTACTGCACCTGAGGAAAGCTGTACTCTGTGTGAGAGTAGATAAATGAGGTTCACAGCAAATGGGTTCCTTTTCAGCACCAGAAGAGCTTTCTTGCTGCATAAAAAGAATGTACTTGGCAGTACATGTGCCTATTTGGCTAAATTATTAAAACACACACCTCAAAGAGAAGGAAATTTATCAAACATCAAAGTAAATGGCTAGCTTTATGTGTTCAGTAAGGTCTGATCCAAAATCCACTGAGGGAGGTGAAGTACATTTCTGTGTGATTTGAAGGGCTTTGGTCCGTGAAATGTCAATGGTTTGACAACTCAGATCAAAGTTGCATGGACATTTGCATGCCTGGCAGCGCAGTTGAGTGCTTAGTGGGCTTTTTTGCCTGGCCTGAGCAGCTGTGGTGTCTGCCTGTTAGGGGCAGCAGTAACATCAGTTCCCTAAATCATGAGGGTGTTTTCTATCGCATAATTTTGCTCTGGCCTGTCAACAAGACTTCAAGTGTCATGTGGATGCATAAGGGTAAACACCTGCACCAACAAAGGCATTTCCAATTTAAGTAACTGGATAGTCCAAGAATTGAGTGGAAGTCTTAATTAATTATTTAAATTGAGGGTGCGTTTCATGTCCTGTGACCAGATTTTGTGCCAACTCATGGTGTAGCTCTTACTGTTTGTTCCCTGGCTTATGTCTTTTTGGATGCTGTCTGTGGCTGAGCCATGGTCCTTCTGTAAATGAATAGATCTTGTTCCCAGACAGAAATATTAATTGAGAGTGACACAGCTGCTTTTTGGTGTCTGTCTGTGTGTCATACTGTTGTGCAGCCAGTGATGGGAGCTGGACGTGGAGCCACCACCGAGCCCCCACACAAATGCTGGTGTGGGAAGGGAAGGGCTGTGCCCTGGATCCTAGCATTGAATGCTGCCTTCTCTTTAATATCTGCCTCTATTTTTGCTCCTCTGTCCACTCTTTAAGCAATGGTGTGTTTGACCAAAAGGAATGTGCTGCCAAAATTGGAACATATATATGTATATAAATGCCCTTTCTTCTGCCTCTGCATTAGAGAAAAGCACTTACACAAATCACGTGAGAACAGAAATAATTAGGTGTGTGATTGCACATCAGGCTTCCCTAAATACATTCTCATCAGACATTCAGGAAACATTACGATTTTATTACCAAGGGAAGGCTTTGCTTTTATTATTTTTGTAGGGGTAATTGTTTTGGGTTCTATAAAATACAGTCTTCTAACTAAAGAGTCTGTTTGTTTTGAAACCTTTGGCATGAAAGAAATTAACATTTCAGTTTCACAGCTTTTACAATTGTAGTGGGTATCTCTATCAGCTGGTGAGAAGCAGGGAGTTTCTGTTATGTTTATTTGTTTAGTATCACCCACCTCAGGTTCACAGCCCTCATGGTTAATACACTAGTATTAGATTCTGGGAAAGCATTCAAAAAAAATTTGCACACTTCAGAGATGTCCCACAAAACAGTTTGTCTTGCCTGGTGATGCTGAAGTCATCAGCCCATATTTTACTTGCTGCCCAGAATAGTAAGGGAGAAGAAGACCGTAAATTCATTCTGCCCCTTTTGAGTCCCTCACCAATTCAGTTTTTGAGTTCCTGCATGTTCTCCTCTTAGCTTTATTTTTTTCTCTGCTCTCTTGTTTTCACTCAAATTCTCTGTTGTTATACACATGTAAGTCTCAAAACCCTTTGTGATGCTCCCTTTAATTCTCTGCTTTCTTGTTTAATGCATTTGGTGCCTGTTCTCTCTCCACATTTGGTTTTTTTGGCTCTATCACTTCTTTGTTTCTTTTTATTTTGTTTTGTTTTTAATGTTCATTCTGCTGGGTTCCCTATCTTTTCCCAGCAGCTCTGGGAGATGAGACAGAACTACCTCTATTTCCTTCTCTTTCTCTTCTGCAAACCAGGAACTGAACTCTACGGATGGGTTGCAAAGATGCTGGGCAGTATGCAGGGAGTAAACACACAGGGGAATTGGTACCCTTGCCTCCCTGCAACACCATCTCCTCCTACACTGCTGCAGTGTGGGAGCAGATGTGACATCTAGAGAAGGGGATACTTTGGGGTGCCTTCAGCCCTTGTCTTTATTCCTTTATAAAGCAGGATGGTGTCAGCTTCATGGCATCAGTTTGCAGCAGGTGTAAGTGCTTCTGTAACCAGGTCCTAGGCAGGAAATTTCCAGTCATGTTAACAGCAGTAGAAAGTGTAATGATAGAGATATTCTTTAATTTAATGGGCACTCCAGGGGTGATGGGCGTAGGGCCCTCATGGGATCTTGGGTCATCAGACATCCCACAGCTCTGAAGACTTTGCTGCAGGGGAGACCATTCAGACCAAAATTATGATCAAAGGGCCTAAATCTCTACATCAGCACACATTATTCATCTGTCTGACACCTATCTAGTTTATAAGTTCTGTAGACAAGTAAGGTTCCATTTTTAATGTACTTGATCATGTGTGGAGTACCGTAGCCTTTGAAGGACCCTAAAATCTCTAAGGCAGCTCTCCAGAACAGCTGTCTCAGAACTGGTATGCATCCCTGTGTATATATTTACATCTGCATTTGTATATTTTCTCACACTTAATCGAGGCTTTAAACACGACTCAATTTCATCTTATAAAGCCCAGCTGTACCTTCTCTCCCAGTCTCATCTACTTTTAATATTTTCACCTGCCTAATTCTTATGAAAACCATTACTCTCTCCACAGTTTTAATGCAGTTGTACAGTAATTGTCAATGTGTTCTAAATATCCCATTTTATGCCCAATTACAGAGACAATGATTTCCAGGTACAGGAGAAACATGGAAATGTTTCAGGTTTCTGCTCTGGTGGCCTCATGTTCAATCTTATGTACAGAAATCAGGGCAGCTGTCAAAAAGAAAGCAAGAATTGCTCAATCTGGTTTGTACATTTATGTGCCTGGTTTCTTAGAGATTTCTGCATCTATTTCAGAATAATTTCCTTTTAACTTCTAGGGAGTATTTATTTGCTCTGTAGTGAACCAAATTTCAAGCCTTATTGTATGTCTTTCTTATGCTTGTAATGACAAAGGCATTTTCTGTCTCTCCTATAATACAACTGTGATAAAGACACAGCAGTTGATCTGTATCCAAGTCCTTCTGAAATTTGTATTTTTTCCTTTATTCTGATCTGAAACTGAGCTTGCATTGAATAATGACAGATAAAGGAGAAGTCTCTTGGAGTAGATCATGTAGTGGCAGGATAGGTATCATCTGAGGAGGACTCAATGAGCTGAAAAGAATAGCAGCACAAGAAACTCATTTAATTTGACATAGATATGAATATTTGACATTTTATAAGGGAATACAGAAATGAAGTCCGTCTTACTACGATTCCCTAGGAAGTACAGATTTTATTCTATGTGTAATCTTTGTGAACACAGAGGTTGAGGAGGCTGGTGAAGAGAAGTAGCAGCTGATGCAAAGGTTGTCCAACCCCTATAGTGCAAACTTATTGCAAAAATTGAATTCCCAAAGTTTTTATGTTGGCTGTTAAAATACTGAGATGGAACACAAATGCCTTGCAATAGATGCTCAAGCTTTTTGTACACGAGAGAAATTTTCCTCCATGTATGGTTATTGCTTAGATGCTGTTTTCTCCAGTGTCTCTGAGCAGAATAACAGCAGAGGGAAGACACTCTGAGATGCCCTGGACATGCAAGGTCTGACTGAAGGTCAGGTTGCACTCCCCTTTCGAAGGTGACAGCAGAGAGAACAGTGAAAACCTTGTCAATAAACTCTGTATTTAAGTTATTCTTAAATTGCTAATTTTCTCCGTACCATGCATGAGATAACCCAAAACCTCTGAAATTACTCTGTGTACCCTGTTGCTCCTCACAGCCAAGGAGTTCTTGCTGTGCCTCTTTCTGATCACAGCTTAAATTTATGTGCTTTGACTTAGGTCTTGCTTTCACTGATGCTTAAGACAGCCACCATTTTCTCTTTGATTTCTCTTGACTTTATGAAGTAAGTAAGGAAAAAGGACTAATTTTCTCCTTCCTTCTTTTCCTCTGATAGAATCAAATAGGAACAGAGACTGAGAGAGGAATCCTTGTTATCACTTGTTGTCCTGATGCTGTTACCCTGCAGTACCACAAAATTTCCTCTTCCTCCTCTCTTTGGGTGTGCCCCACCTGGGTTATGAATGAGAGCAGGAACCTCACTCATACACATCCTGTAGAGGCTTCCAAGGTCTCAGACAAGAGCCAGGAAGAAGTTGTTGAGCCTCCTTTCTACACACCCACATTTTATTGGCATCAGGCTCAGGAAGAGGGAGAAGAAAGGAGCTCATCTTCCCCCAAGCTGGGGCATAGCATAGCAGGCAGAAATTGTACACTGTGTTCAAAGGGTGGCATTTCCTCTGAGACTTTCAAACCCCTTCCTATTTCCTATTCCTTTCTGCATCAAAATTTGATAGTACTCGGGTTCCAAGTCAGATCCCAAGTTCATGCTTTGTTTACGGCTTTTCTTCTTTTTTACCCAAAATATTTTGTTGAAGTAATGTGAAATTTGTTTTAGGAATACAAATCCCATGTTTTGCATCATGCTTAAGCTTTATTAAGAAAAATATCACCTTATATTATTTCTTTTGCTCTGTATACTGCAATCCCTGTGTTACAATCTTAACTCATTTCTGACATCTGGGATTGTTCCTTTTAAGCATCCGCTCCCATCCTTGGCAAACTTAGTGGCTTTCAGATAATTATGACCACAGAAACTAATCTTTTGACACCTCCCTGCTATAATGTGACAACTGTTAGCCAATACTGACTTTATGGTGATGGCTGTAGTTTTCATACAAAACAAGAATTTGTGCAAAAGATTCTCACCTCTGTGGTGTACTTTTAATTTAGTTACAAAATTGTAACCGTTCGGTTCCATGGCTGAGACATGCAATTTTGAAAGGACTGGAATGATTCCTAAACAGCTTAAGCAGCTGACCTTGTCCTAGATATGGACTCTTGTCCATTGTATGCTAGAGTCTTCTTGCATGATTAGCATAAGACTGGTTTCACAACATTATCCCTGGTTGACAAATCCTGTCTGAAGGTTACCTGTCCCCAGTCTCTCACGATTCCTCTCTCCTTAAAGCTTAAAAAATGCCAAACAACCTTCCCTTCCTCCAAACTGCTTTTTAAGTGTCAGTTAGAAAGCAAACTAAGATCTGTAGCATGTAACAAGGCGTGAAGACAAATGACTCAGCTGGTGCAAACATGAGATTGGCAGGGGAGTCACTGCAGCAAGTCCCCGCCAGGGCAGTGGAGAGCTTGCTGTCCCTTACACTGGTCCTACTGCCTGTGGAATTGTAACAGATGAACACAGCCTAACAGCATCCTCTCCAAAGAGGGACCCCCTGCTGCATGGCAAGTGCACATATCCTCTTTCAATAATGAAAAATATTGGCATCTTTTATTCTGTGTGGAAAGGATCAAAATATAGAATGAAGGCTCATATTCACGCTCCTCCTCTTATGCCATGCCTTTTTTGCACTGAGTGTCTGCTACTCCTCTGGATTTCAGTGGTGACTGAGAGCATTCTGCACAGAGTGAATCGATGCCAGGGGTGGCAAAACCGCCAGGATGAGGTCCTGTTTCCTGATGGGCAGGTGGCAGAGTTCTGCTGCCTCCAGGTGTACTGTGGAAGCTAATGCTGTACTTTTCATCAAATTAAGAGAATCGGGAGAGCATTGCCAAAGCAGTGTCTTTATTCTGATGAGCACTGTGCTAAAACAGATGTTCACTAAATAAGAAGTTTATTTGTTTGTTTGTTTGTTGAGTGACTAGATTACATTGGTCTCAAATAGCAGTCATTTGCCCCCAGTGGAACCAGTCCACTTGGCTGGGAGAAACTTCTGCTATTCCTAATTCTGAGTTTTCCGAACAGGAGATATCCAGCTGTAGTTCATAATTATCACTTTGAAGTTTTGATAACATACCAGAGCCTTTTGAGTAACAAAATGAGGTGTGGATATTTTTAATAATAGCAGCAGTTAAAGATATAAAGAGAGTGGGTAATAAATACACCATCCTTTGAAATCTTTAAGTCAAGTGGCTGCCTTTATAAAAGATATTTTTTGCAGCGCCCAATATTATGATGATAGATGCAGGAGCCACAGAGAGGATTTCTGTAACTGAGGTTATGCAGAAGGTCAAATGAGATGGCCATAATGACCCCTTCTGGTCTTAACCTATCAATCAAGGGGCATTAAATTTTACTCACTGAGCTGGACATGTGATTATGCAAAACAGAAGTACAAGGATTTTCCTGCTTATAAAGGGGGAACTTGGAAAGAATAATAACCCTGGGATAAAAATTTTATGCTGACCTTCTTTCAGAGCATCTACAAAGTTACAGTAGGTCCTCTTAAGGTTAGCATAAGTATCCTGGTTATTCCAGATGAGATGAATGTTTAGAATGGAGTAGATTATGAGTGTATAATTTATTCTATGACCTGAAACAACTTTTTCATGGTATTTGGAAACCCTTCTGCATTTAGCTGCAAGATGGACAGTGAAGCATTTTTGTGGAGTTGTAATATTTTAATGAAGTTCATCCTCACATTTTTGTTGTGATATTGGTCTATGCTTTTTATAACAGTGTATTGCAAAAAGGACCTTCTGTACTGTGGTTGTCACATCAATACCTTCAAAACCCTTTTCCTTCCACTGCACTGTGAAACAGCGTCTGGTCTCTGTTGGATATCTAGGTCTAGAAATTTGGATTAAGATTTTCCCATGCTAAGATGCAAGAAAATGAAAGAAAGCACATTCTGTTTGTCTGTTGGCTGGAGCTGCTTTTAAAAGCAGACGGATGTGTGGGTGGAGGATGTGAGAAGGAGATTTTGTACTGACATATACGTGTGTAAACAGATATTCCATGATTTGTAAAGAGCTGAGCTGTACAGCACCCAAAAAATATATAATCTTTCCCCAAAACTCCAATGTTTGAAAGCTGGTGGCTTCAGCTCCTGACAACTGTTTTCTTCAGTAGGGCACAGACCAAAGGGTTTTTAGACTGTCTTTCAATCAGTGGAATTGGTTGATAGCCATTGATTAAATACTCATGTGCACCAATGCTGACTACTTCAGTTTGGAAGAGAGTGGGGAGGAAATGGGAATCACCAATGTCTACAAGCACATGCTAAATTGTATTGTCAATCAGATGGCCAAAGGCTTCAGTGTGTTTTCTGTTAGACTTGGAAAGGAGAATGGTGTTTGTAGCAGGAGAAGGTGTCCTGTCACAAAAACATCTCAATTTTTTTTTGTCTTGCTCTGCTATCCCAGTTCAGTTTTCTTAGGTTTTGATGTTGTATCTGGCACTGTATTTCAAAGGAGAGGGTTTCCATCACAAAATTTCTATGCCAAGCTAGGTCTTTTTGGTGGTTGCCACTGTTCAAGGAAACTTGTATGAATGTGATTTTAAGGATTTTATGAGTTTTATGAGTCTCTCCTCATAGAGAAATGATGCATTCTGTTGGGGCACTGAATTTCCTGCATTGCTGAAAGCTTCAGCTGCTCAGCAAGATTCACAGAGCAAAAGTTAGCAATCTGTAATCCGAGTCTCTCATGTATTTTTTAGATCTGAGTCAAAAATGGAAAATTAAACCTTGACAGTTCTTTCAAGGAGAGAGAATTGAGGGCCTATGAGATGATCACAACATAGGCAGAATGAGACTTCTCTTGTATCTCTTTGAATCTGATGGGATTTCTGTGGAGGTGGGAATAAGAGCAGATGTAGCTCAAGCACCCTCTTTGGCTGACTGGGAACTAGGGCAGGACTGGAGAGAGGGGAGGCCTGAGCAAAAGAGATGAGTGGAAGTGGTAACCTGCTAGGAGGACCAACACAGAAAGCTGTTGATTCATTGAGAAGCTCCTTTCTTGGGAGCAAAGAAATATATAAATACCAGGGATGGTTAGTGAAGAAGAGAAGCTGAGGGGCAAATGCCAGGGAATTCTGATTAAATTCTAAAGGGCATCACAGAAATCTGGAAAGCATCCTGGTCTCGCGCACTGGGGACCCACCATACCACAGCCTCATGTGAACCCTTTTTTGGATGATTTTTCTTTTTTCCAGGGTTGTATCATCTTTTATTTTTCATTGGGAGTTTTCACTGTCAAAACTGTAGCTGGGGAAAGATTTTTGGAAGATTTTTGGAATGCATTGACAGAGTACATTGATTTCTGTCATTGCAAGCAATATTTTGCTTTCAAATGAGACTCTGAAACTCTAGTCTCAGAGTCTATTATTAATTCCTGATGTCATTAAGAGATGTCTTCTCTGTCTGTGATGCACTGACATTTATTTTATCAGGCACTGACATGATTAGAGCTTTGATTTGATTTTCTAGCCAATATGCTTGGCCCAGGATTCCCAGGAGTTATGTTTAAAGTTAGCTTTCTAAGTTCAGGTTTCAGTCATCTGCAAATGAAGTGATTTTTTAATATTTTAGTGCCTAGTTTGGCAGCTTTCAGCTTCTTAAGTCTTCCTTTGGCCAAGCCACTTGCTTCAGTGCCCAGCAAGATTACTGACTGTGGTAACTCTTGGCCTTCCTCCCAAGAAGAGCCCTTCAACACTGTTCCACATAGAGCCAAGGAAAGCTGAATAGGCTGAAAAATAGGCAACTGCTCTCTCTGCAGTCCTTCCTCATCTGTTTAACCACAGTCTGGATCCCATGTGTGCAACATCTGCAGCCTGTACCTTAGGGATACAGAGGGACTGTCACTGGGAATGCAGTAGGCACAAGTCAAAGGAGCAAGACTAGTAAGGGATCTAAAGTTTGCAGCAGAATATGCCCCTCCAAAAAACCCTCATGTATTCCTCTATGCAGTCATTCACAAAAATATCTTCAAACTTTTCCGTTCAGTCTCATCTGACTTTCTAGGGGCCAGCTTTGATATCTGAATATTATTTGGGTTACTTCGTTCTTCTACCTGCACTGGATAGCTTCTTGAAGTACAGCTGATGTTTCCACCAGGAGTAAGGAGTAAACGAGGAGAGTAACTAGACTAGACAACACTATAAAAATATACTTCTTACCATGAGACTGAAATACTACAGCTCTTTCTGAACTCTTGGCCTTTTTTCACACTGGGATGTTTACAAAGCAGAAGATTTTACTCTTTAGATCTCGAGTGCCTTAAAAGAGGTGTACTTTTCGAGTGCCTTAAAAGAGGTATACTTTACGCCAACTACAAAGACCCTCAGAATCAGACCTTACATGTTTAATCTGGATGTGCAGAAGCAGACTGTTCCACTCCTCATGCCTCAGTGCATTAACTAATCTTTAAAGAACAGGGATTAAGGAGAAGCTTTGCCCATGAACAGGTTAGCCCCGGCTGTCTAGCCCAGGCTGCACAAATTCACTCAGATTCCTCAGAGGTGTGTAGTGCTCATCACTGTCCAGAGACAGGATACTGGATTAGATGGACCATAGGTGTGACCCAGGGCCTCAGTTTTCCGGTAAATTTCCACTGAAAAATGATATTACTTTCTTGGTTTGTTTTTGTGAGTTTTTTTGGTGTTTGGGTTTTTTTTTTCTATTACTTCCATGTGCATTATTAGTTCATTCTGTGGATGTACAGATACTGGTGTGTGGTGATTTGAACAAGCTGGATTTTTTCCTCCTCTTTATAGTCAGTGCTCATCTTTTCCCTGGTTCTGTCTAGGAGCCTCTTCAACCAAGAGAGGCAGAAGAAAATGAGTGTGTCTTTGTCAGGAGGGCTGGAGAAAGGAGCCCACTGGTAAATGGGAAAGGCTGATCAGTCCTCCTGAGTTCTTTTAATTCAGCTCAGGTTTTCTTTAGACATTGCAATACTGTTCAGTGCAAAGGGAGAACTACCACTACTGTCTTGCCATCAGCATTAGAAATAATAATATTTAACCTGGACAGCCTCTGTACACATTCTTTTCTTCGTCATTTAAGTTTCTAAAACACAGCAAGGGAAAATTGTTTCTAGTATTAAATAGAATGAATGGAGCTGACAGTGTTAGTAGAATCATAGAATGGTTTAAGTCAGAAAAGACTTTTGAGATCATCAAACCCAATTGTTAACACAGCACTGCCAAATCCACCACTAAACTGTGTCCCTAAGAACCACATATTGTTTTTATCTATCTTTTCCTACATAGATACAGATATATATGATTTCCACTATAACATTTCAAGCATCGGCACCACCTGAGAGCTCTTTGCAACTGCAGCTTATGCATTTTGCAGTAAAATTTCTCTCCCCTGCTCTTTTCCCTCCTCTTCCTCCGCCCCCAGAGAACTGACAGGCTTTCTACTGACAAATGTTGAGTGTTGCTCCTGAGGATTTAGCATTTCAGGCTGTGTCTACACAGCTTAGGTTTCTATTATTACGCAATGGCTTAGAGGGCAGTGCTCTGCCACATAATTACAGAGCCAGTCTCTGTTAGGACCAGGAGTTTGGATGCCTCTTTCTATACCAACTATTTTCCTCCTGCCCACTTAAGACTCCTCCCTGACACTCTTGTTTATTAGCTTCTTTTTGTACCCTTGTTTCATTTGGTGGCTGGGTTTCTCCCCTTTCCTTTGCTACATATTTGTTTATTTCAGAAGTGAGGGGTCTGACTGAGTCGTGCCTGCACGGATTCCTATGCAGCACTAAGCACTTGCTGTATGTTGCATCGTCAGAAGAGGTAAGAAGAAATTCCTGAAGCTGCCTGCTAGTTCTCTCGGGTTTTTCACTCTCTATCTTTTTTTTTCCCTCTCTCCTTTTTTTTTTTTTTTTTNTCTTTTTTTTTTTTTTTTTTTTTTTGGTGTGTGCACATTGCTTGTCTTACAAGCTGTGCAGGCTCTGCCATCTAGAGCACTTTGTGAGATCACTCCACTTTGCTGTTTTTCCTTCTTCCATCTCTGCGTGACTGTGTGTGTCTGTATCTGCCTGCCTCTGTTCCCCACGCAGTACAACTCGGCCCCCCACCCCAACACACACGCACATACACAGAAGCTGGGCTTGCTTGTATGAACTTGAAGACTTGCAATACTGAAATGCATGTGTTACCTTGGGATGCACTAGGATCAGAATGCTCGAAAAGCCTGCAGGCTGCTTAGTCCTCCAAGACTGGGTTTTTAAACCACACAGGAAAAGAACAAGTTATTCACTTTTTAAAAATTCTTTTTCTTTTTTTTCCCTCTCCTTTTTTTTGTGCTTTGGATATTACTGAACAAGGAGTCTCAGGGATTCACACGCTCGGACTTCACTGAATCAGGCTGCATCTGACAAACAATCTTGTCTGCATTTTGGTTTGCTAGAGATCAACTGGGATTTTTCTGATTCTATCTTCTTTTGAAAAAAGGATGCATGGAATAGAAAGAAGGTCTAAGTGCCTGTCTGAGCCTATTCTATCAAACCTGGGATAAATGTTACTTCTCAAAGGTAAGTACAAGGTTTTTTTTTTCATATGTATGTATAAACTGTATAGTTATAACATAAACTACATATAGATATGTACCCAAAACATTTTATAGACAGTTTCCTCTGATGGCAAAAAATATCTCAGCTGTGCATCTTAAAGCATTGGAGAAATGCATAACTTTATCGCCTTTTTCATGTTAGCTTAGATAAGATTGTTCATGTAGAGTAATGGATCTCAGTCTGGTTTCTGCTTCTCATGGTATGAAAAGGCACTTCAAAAAGAATATTTTTTTAAGAGTAAATAGGAATTTTTTATGATAGTTTTTAAACAGTGATGGAAAGATGTTTAAAAGAAAGGATAATAATTTGGTTTCTAACAAAGGAAGAATTGAGGAACAGAGTAAAGCTGTGAAAGTAATTTCAGCTTTCTGAGGAATCAGTAAATCCTGCAAAGCTAAGGAAGAACTTTGCTGGACAGATCAACTCGGCTGTATATAAAACCAGAGAGTAAAAGTGTGAGGACCTCGGCAAATGCCATGTGAAGAAGCAGAAGGCATAGGAACAGCTAGAGAAGGGAAGGGAGTGAGGGGTGTGGAGGGGCAGTGGGCTCCCACTTCAGTGTCTGCTGCCACAGAGGCTGTTGTTCTTGGTGAGGCGATGCCACTGGTAATGGACATCCTGAAGTGGCAAGGTGGGCATGTGGGGGATGGGGTACACAAACAGGTATATGCTATGTCATGTCTGTCTGACGTCAGCAGACATATATGCTCTCAGCAAGATTAAATGTACTGAGAATTGGGGTGGGGGAAGCATCTAAGTGGCAGCACAGCACAAGATATATCAAAATGGAAACTGAGTCTTTCTCTGATTTGCATGGACGTATGCTCACGTTTGGGACACAAAGCAAGTGCATGATTGAATAAAAGGAAGGAACTAATTGGGCGAAAGAAATTGGCAGTGAAGTCAACAAGTCCCACTGTGGTAGATTAGTAACTGGAAATGTAAAATGGTCAGTTGTGGTAGTGTATGCAAGGTAGGGTTCTTAAACTGGGAAACTCCTACCCACACAAAAGAGAGAAATAATGTTGATTTAAAGCAAGAATATTTTTTCTTTTCAGACTACTTGATCTAGTATTTTTGGGGCAGTGCCATGGAGATATTAAGAAGAATAATGTTTATTTTATCTCCTCCATCTTTGGCATTACTATGACAGAAAAACTCTTTTGATGAGAAGAGGCAGGGAAACAGTAAGCATCACTTCAGTCTATAACGTCGCAGTTAATTAAATTGACGCCTCTTAAATTTATAACACAATGTTCAGCATGGGTAAGTCCAGGAGATGCAATACAATTGTCGTAGGGATTCTCTGTTCCTCCAGAAAGTGGAAACATTGTCATGCAGGGGATCAATTTCTTTTGGACCTTGCTGTGTACAGAGGCTGTAGTAAGGGAAATTTGGGCTTGTGGGGAGAAGGAAGAGAGACAAATAATTACTTTCACTCTTGCCGTGTTTCAGGCTAGTTGCAGTCTGCTTGTTTACAGCTTGCTCTGTGTCTGTGGTGAGTATGCACTGCCCACAGATCACCACTTGAGCATAAATGAGTGCTTCTTGTGTGCGCTCTGCTCGGAGCTGCCGTGTTGCAGCAGCGTGAAGAAGAGCTCCAGACCTTCCCTGAAACTGCTTCTAGGTCTTGGGGAGAGAGGGGATGCAAAAAATAAGCAATGCCAGGAGACAGGTAGCAAAATATTAGTGCTGAACCAAGCTATTTTAACCCATGAAACCCAGCAAAGATCTGTATCACCTCTTGGATCAGAGACAGTGTCTGTCCTGCTCTCCCCAGCACAGCTCTGGTTTCTTTAGGGTAACTCTGGACCGGGTGTGCCCCAGTATCTGGCTGTGCAGGGCACTGGCAGGCAGGTAGGCTGGCACCCCTTGGTGCATCATAAAGGGTGAGAAATGTGACCCAGCCTCAGAGCCCCTGTTTGCTGCTGTCTTCTCTGCCCCATGCTGCACTTCACAGCTTTAGTGCTTCTTGTTTAAATTTACAGTAGGGCCATCACTGGGCATTTTCCCCAGTGGGAGATACAAATGGCCCGTGTAGCCATGCCCGTAGCCTCTGCTCTGCCTGCTGCTCAGGTGGACCTGAGCTGACAGCTCCCTGGCAATCCTAGTCAGAGTGCTTCTTCTCCCCCTCTTTGCAGAGGAATCTGACCGCTGACTCAAGTTTATAATGCAATGATTAGGGACCCATCTGATTTGCCCCCTCCCCCCACTTCTTATTTTTGTACTTGTGGGCAAAAAAACAAAATAGGAGGCTGATTCAAAATTATCAGGTTTAACTGGTAGTAGGCGAGAATATACTTCAAGTGATTTAACTCCCTGCTGAGCGGTTGTGGACTGAAACCCTTGAGGCTGAATTTGCTACCTGCCCTCACAGAGGGGAGGGAGGGGATGATGACAGTGCTTGTTCACTCCCAAATCCCATTTTGCATTGCTAATGAATTTCTGCCTTGACCTACAAAGATCACCTGTGGGAGAAGAGGGGTAATTTGTTCCAAGTGTGTACTCAGTGTTTTTTTTCTGGCTTGAGCACTCAGCCTTACTTTCTTTGTGTTTGTCCAAGTGTGCTGTCATGGGTTTGTTTTTGTGGAGAGGCCAATTGTACTCTAGGTGCTGGACTGAAAACACTAACACTCTTTTTGAAGGAAAACATCTGTGGCTCCTTCAAACCAGTCCAGATGACTCTGGAATATACTGCCCAAAACCAAATAGGCCATTGCTGTATTCCCTTTTTCCTCTTTGATTTTAACATGTAGAATTTGACTGTAGTACCTGAGGATCTCATCAAGGGGCTGAGATTTACTTTGTCAGTGTCCAGAGGCTGCCCATGCTTGCAAGGGGCTGATCAGCTCCCACTTATCAATCAACTGAAACTTGTGACAAAAGATGAGGTTTCATCTGAGTGCACCGGAATAACAACAACCCCCACAAATCATGAATCACAAATCAATGTGATGCAGTGCTGCAGTGAAGGGCCAGCTGTTACTCTCTGCCCAGCCCAGCTCCACCCAGGATGCACAGAGAGAGGAAAGCCTGTCAGTGGTACTTCTGATTCTAGGAACTCAAACCACCTCCTGCATGGGTGACTGACAAATCTTGGCATGAAATTAACATACATAAATATGTCATTAGAAGGGCCTCAGTGCTTTTACATGGAAAACTAGGAAAAGATCACGTCATTTAGAAGTATTTCTGCATCCCTTGGATCAGCCATTGTCACCTTCCTTCAGAATATTTACATGACATTTTTTCCGATTTTTCTGTCTTCCTGTCATTTTCTTTGTCTTACCCATGATATGCGTCTCTGATGACATCCTCATCTTTATGGAAAAACACTGGTGACAAATCCAGGATACTAACTTCAGCATATAAAATGAGAAGCAGCAGTAAAAGTCAAAAAACATCTCTTCAGTTAAAAAGTTGCTGATTTGAAAGCATGGGAGAAAGGGACAAGATGTGCTGTCAGGGTCTGGTCCCATGCAGAATCACTACTGACCTACATAGAAGGCAGAGCTGAGTGGGAGTTTTCCAATATGAATGTTTTTTTGTTTTTCGCAGGAAAAAATATTTTAAACAGGCAGAAACTTGACTAGGAAATGGTCAGTCTTACGAATTTCCTGACTGTAAAACTGTAGGGACAAAATTTCCAGAACACCTCATTTTACATTCTTTCCGGAAGATAAATTTTATTATTTCTTTCCAGTTCATGTATTTTGTATAAAAACTGAAAATAATTCATATGAAACTTGATTGTAAAATCCCATTTTGCTAAATGACAAGCAAACCTGTGAGTTGAACTGGAATAAAACATTTCTGTCTCATTAGAAGGCTTGCATACCTTCAGTTTGAGACAAGAAAACTGTAGACATTTTCACTTTGACTCAAGGGACCAGAAAACTTTTGTCTGCCAAGCCTTACCTGGAAGTCAATTTATTTGACCAAATGGGATTATTCTAGGGGTGTCTTGGCAAGAAGTGANACTTACGTGCTGAGAGGATATGGCAGCTAAATAACAGCAGGTAGGAGGGGATGGCTGCAGCAATAGTACAAGCAGTACAATGGAGCATTTAGGAGGCTTCTACTAATCGCACCTCAGGATCTGCTAATCCTCCAGCAGATCTGCTGCCACTGTGCAGTTATGGAAAGAGGTGAGATAAGGAGAGGGTCCTGGAATAGCAGTAAATCCAGAGTCCTGGACAATGGTTGGCCGGAAGGTGAGAGGTAGGGCTGGTGCATCCCCGTGCATAGCAAGGCAGGTTCTGCGCAGAACAGAAGCTGGATTAAGGATAAAATCAACAGAAAGTACATGATGGCTGAAGGCATCTTGTCTATTTTAATAGAGCTAATGTTGCATTTACAATCCCTGAAAAACACGTGTGTGGCACTGGTGCAGGAAATCACCAGTGTGACTCTCCTGCTGAAGCCAGAAGAGGTAGGTCAGGGTGGTGCATAGGTCTTTATGTACAGGACTGAGACAGATTGCTGCAGTTCTCCAGTTAGGACTGGAGAATTTGATCTGACTTGGTTGGGAGAAGGAAAGACTATGGAAGGCCTAAATGTAATCAGGTCACATGTATTGTGGTGACCAGGCACCTTCGATATTGGAGGAAATAAATGCAGTGGTGAAGAAGTAAAGAATTTTTCCTCTTCTCCCCTTAGAGGATCAATTTGCTTTAATAGGCTGAGGAGCAAGGGGCCTCAAAATGGCACCAGTTACCAAGAGCCCTTAGCCATTCTTTTGTCATGTCTAAGCTCCTCAGAAAAGCATCAGTATACATGTCAGTCAGAATGAGTAATCCTCCTTTTGTTACAGCCTAAAGATAAAAACTAAGAACTGGAAACGAAAAGAGGATGTCTTAAATATGCCACATTCTCTACTGCAGTGGCAGGATGGATAGGCTGTGATATCAGCAAGAGCGCAGCACCTGTATGGGTGCTAGAAAGGAGGAAGTGGCTGTACCAGGATTTATATTAGATCTGTCTGTTAACAGCCTTTAAAAAATGTATCTGCCCTTTCAGTACAGAATGAAAACAATGAGCAGTCAAATGGCAAAAGGAAAAGTCAAGAGAAAAAAAGTGCCTGTCATGGCTTGTTCAGTATTCTCTGTCTGGTTTAAAAGTAGCCAACAACAAATGTCTGTCTCCTTAGAGATAAATATCAAAACCTTCCCAATCATTTCAGTAGCCATTTGATCTCCTTCCCTTTGTGAATATTCCTGTGAATAGGGAAACACATGTGATACTTAGAAAGCTCTGCATGATTTGGATGTGAAACAAGTATACTAAACGAAGAAAGAAAAAGGCCAAACTGTATTGATAGAAAATAAATTATCTGGACTGAGACCATTTTGTTGGTTTCCGAAATTGAGAACTAGTTGGCATTTTGTATGAGTTATCTTCAGTGTAAGTGAATGTTATCACTGCTGCTGGCAGATATTTACTGTATATTGGTTTTTAAATAAGGGTACAACATTGATTACTTGCTCTCCAAACTATTGACTGCACTTTCTCCCTGTTGTCAGGTCAGATAACTTATCTCCTCTGGAAATGTTCAGTAGAAAAATGGGAAAATGTGTTTGCTCCCAGAAACTCTCATGGAGAAGAGGATAAGAGTTTTTGGTTTTTTTCTGGTTTGGGGTTTTTTTTTTAAAGCTGCCCATAATCAAAATGTCTTGCATTTATCCCTGGCAATTGACAAATTCCTCTGTGAGACATTTGAGTATTTTCTGATCTCATTTCACATGGTCAAGTAGCCCATTGAGCCATGAATGCTTCAGTTGACACCCACTTTGGAAGGACAGTGTGATCTTTCCTTATTAGCACAGCTACATCTGTTCACCGCTCCACAGATGCGTTTTCACAGTGATACTTTCTTCAGATGAGGGGGAAGGTTGTTCATGGACTTCACGATTATAGTGTGGCCAGGAGACTCACAGAGAATGAGCTTTCCCCTGTCCATGGCCTCCCATCACCCTACCCTGACTGGAGAAGTTTCAGGAGCATTAATTAATAATGTTTTCCTTCTGATCCAGGGTTGGGTGACAGCAGTTTCATGTGAACTGGAGAGAACTGGTTCTACTGACAGAGAGTCAGAGCAGAGAAGCTGAAGAGCAGCCTGATGGATATTCATGAGAGCAAATACCCTGAGGGCAAAGAGAGAAACATTTGGAGAAAAATTTGAGAAGTTTGGGTGGGATGAGGGGGAAGAAAGAAAGAAAGATCAGCTATGTTACAGCTGAGAAGATATTTCTGTCTATTTAGTGATTTGTATGACCCTTTTTGCCACTGAGCCAGAGTACCAGGCTAGGCTAAAGACAGACTTAAGGTGTGTGTGTTTGGTCAAACTGTACATAACTGATACCTTTCTCAGCCACTTGAGTTGTTTTATTTTTCACATCTAACCTGTTTTAGCCTTTTGGTGAACATTAGAAAATGCACTCAAGCCCTTTGTGCATTTGTTTCTGTTGTCTTGATCTTTCTTTCACCTCTCTGGATCAATGAGTTAAGAAGCTTTTTTTTTAAATTTTCTCCAGAACTGAACAAAAAGTGTTTCTTATAATCAGCTAATACTTATAACTACTCCATTCTTAGTAGAACCTAGCAACAAGCTTTCAAGTTAATGTGAGAGACCCTCTAAAATGTGCCTGGTCCATTTTCTTATGATATCTTTTCCAGGGAGAGTGCAACTGATGGGCTGAGATCTTTCCCTTCTGTGCTGGATGTCTAATGGCTGCATTTCATGCCCATCTTAGTTTTTTTATTTACCTCTTCTACAATTTTTTACTTGTCTAGTGCTAGGAGCATCACAACAAAGGTCTGTGAAGACCTTGTGGGTCTGTGTCTTGGGAAACCTCGCTACATTTCAGATTGTGCAAAGAGAAGGAAGAAAGCCATCCTCCTGCAAGAAGGCTGAGATAGGACATTGACCTATTTGTCCTCTCGGAGCCCAGTCTTAGGGCTAGCTCAGGGACTCCGGAGAACAAACCGTCGAGAACAAAGGCAAGAGATGAAAAGCCCTCTTCCCCTTGGGATGAAATCTACAGGTCTTTATTGGAGTATATCCAGGAAGGAAAGAAAGCGAGCCTCGTGGCCTGGGCCTCTCTTGAACCCCACAGGTGGAAGGGGAGGGAAAAGGATACAATCAATGAGGTATAGCTGACGTAGGGGGACAGGGGCAGGATTCTCAGGTGAGGTATAGGATTTCCAGGGGTAAACCCACCACAGTATGGGAAGGGGAGTGAAACGGGGCATACCATAACTAGTGCAAATAGAACATGCAGTGCAATATATGTTAATAACCTAACTACGCTAGTACAGTGCAACAGGACATGGTGAATTTCTGTGCACTGGTGACTTCTCTCCTACATCAGTGTCCTACTGCAGAATGGAAAAATCAAAGTTATGCCACATTCTACCTCAACTATAGGATTCACATTTAAAAATAAATAATGCCCTTGGGCCAAGTAACAGCTGCTGCAGCTCTTTCCAGCACAGCTCATTGATCTTGTCCTCTCATTTGACATATCTTGCTACTCCCATGATGCTGTAGTTAGCATTAAATTGCAGAGAGATCATGTAGTGACCTAACTGAAACTGAGACCTAGTTGGGGTACACTTTGCACCACCATTTCACCACACACTGGAGAAAGACCTGAGAACAAGGTCTTTGTTAGGCTGTGATCTCCCTTTTTTTTTCTTACAGAGGTTTTTTTGCTTATTTTTATGTTACTTCGATCATGTTCATTTTCAGGAATTGCTTTCAACTTTTTTTTTAACAGCAGGTGCTGTTTTATTATGAAATGGTGATGACCTTAATGCATATGTTAAAAGTACAGTATTCCACAAAAGTCCTGTTATAGAAATCAAGTATCTTTTAGGAATTCCTAAATAGAAAGCTTCCAAGTTTAGCACATGATGTAGTTGCACTCACATTTCTCACAATCATTCCTCTCTTTTCTTTATATTGACAAGTACATGAAGAGCAAAAATGAACTCTGCAGCCAGCTGTTCTTCCTAAATATGTCTCGTCTTGCTAGCTCGGGTAAAAGGCAAATTGCAGTTTGAGACTTCATTTCTGCAGCAAATCAGGTCTGTTTTCAGAAGGCTGCTTCTTCAGTCACAGTATTTCAAGAAGGCAAGCCAGGGTGTGTTCCTGCCTCTAGCTGATTATACCATGTTTGCAGAGACTTTAGTCACAGGGTGGCAAAAACATTTAAGAACAAAAGAACACAGTTTTGGACCTTTGCTTCCATTCCTTCTACTCCTGATTGAATTTTCAAAGCCTTTCCAACATTTAAACAAAAGACTATGTGAGAGCTTTTTGGAAATAATATGGGGTCTTAGATTGTCATTCTCAGAATAATTTCCACTTTGTTTCAAAACAGTCTCTCCTGTAGCTAGAAATTTATTTTGTAATGTATTTTGTGGTCCTTCTATTGTTGCATCCTTTTCTAAAAAAAAATATTGAATGCTTATATGGCACCAAGTAGTAAAATCACATTTACCTCACACAAGAAAAGGATATTTGAGCTTACTGGTAGGCCTTTGTAAATTGATATGCAGGAGAAAGTTGATTCCTTTTAATTCTGTTGATAAATGTTAAGCTTTGGGTGACGTTAACTGACATTAGTCACTGGGGTCACCTTTAATTTTTCTGAGCTTGTTTGACTAGTGTGATGTTCAAATGTCCATGCTTACAGGTGTTTTAGTCATTCAGAGAAGCAGCAGTGCCCTGGGATGAGGTAAAAAATAAAGTAAGAATAAAATCATAGCAAAAATTTTTTTGAAATGGATACTTCTAACAACCACTAAAATTTAATAAAAATAAAATATAAACTGTATCACAGTAAGTGCATTTTAATATTGATATCCAGTAAATCCTGGCATCTCACAGGGGAAAGGAATGGCAGTACCAGCCCTTTTGACACATATGTGTATTAAAATATTTTCATTTATTTGCAGGAAAAAAATGAGGAAGGAAGCATAACCTTGCAAGAAAGGTTTTGGCCTTAAAGACAAAGTAGGCCTGCAAGAAACAGTCTGTGAAGGACTTACTAAGGTTTGCAAAAGCCCACAGTTGACTGCAAAGAAAAGGGAAAACAACTTTCAATTTGCTTAATTTTAGAAAGGTTTTCCCCTTTTGTACATTATACATTAGGTCACTTCTAAAATGGAAATGGTAATTTGAAATTAAATGCTCGGATAATTATGTTTCTACTACAGATTCAATAAATGTTTTTGGAAAAGTGAAATGAGTCCAACTGAAAGAAAAGGTCTTCCTGTTTAACTAAAAAATGACAAGTCAGCTCAGAAAATTTATTTTTAATTCTTTTTGGTCCATTTTAATTCCATTTTTCAAATAATTAAACATTTATGTATAATATGTATGTATGTGCGTATGGTTAGATGCATTCTTGGCCATAGGCATAAACTTTGCTTTTCACTTCTGCCCTTGTAACGGGAGATAATGGAAACATATGTCAGAGACCTGACTTAAGCCTAACAGTACTGATGTTTATGAAGTGTTTATAGACTAGTGAAGATGAAGGATACACTCAGGGGAGTACCTATGTTGACAAAAGGAGACACACAACTTAATGAGAGCTGATGAAGAATTTCCAGTCAGCGTGGGATCTGGACAAGCTTGAGAAGTGGGCCCACGGGAATCTTATGAGGTTTAACAGGATCAAGTGCAAGGTGCTGCAGCTGGATTGGATCAATCCCTGGTATCAATCCAGGCTGGGGGATGAACAGATCAAAGGCAGGCCTGCTAAGAAGTACTTGGGGGTACTGATGGATGAGAGGCTGGGCATGATCCAACCATGTTCATTCACAGCCCAGAAAGTCAGACATGTCGTGGGCTGCATCCTGCCCCTCTGCTCCCCTCTTCTGAGACCCCACTTACAGTGCTGCATCCAGCTCTAGGGTCCCCAGCACAGGAAGGACATGGACCTGTTGGAGAGCCTCCACAGGAAGGCCATCGAGTTGATTAGAGGATGGATCACCTCTCCTACGAGGAAAGGCTGAGAGAACTGGGATTGTTCAGCTTGGAAAAGAGAGGATTTCATGACGACATGGTGGTGGTCTTTCAATACCTGAAAGGAATCTACAAGAAAGATGGAGAGGGACTTTTTACAAGGCCATGTAGTGACAGGACAAGGGGGAATGGCTTCAGACTGACAGGGGGCAGATTTAGGTTAGATATTAAGAAAATATTCTTCCTTGTGAGCGTGGTGAGTCAGTAGAACAGATTGCCCAGAGAAGTAGTGGATGCCCCATACCCGGAAGTGTTCAAGATGAGTTTGGATGGGGCTTTGAACAACCTAGTCTAGTCGAACTGTCTCTGTCCATGGCAGGGGTCTTGGAACTGGGTGATCTCCAAGGTCCCTTCTAACCCAAACCATTCCATGATTCTACAAACTTTTTTTTCATTAGGGAACAGGTTTTGTCCAAATTAGCTTCCTGAGTATGTTGTGGGAGGGGGTGTATGTGTTATTCAACAATATCCTCATTTGTTCTGTCTTTTAAAATATATTTGACTGGAATGTTTATGAGTTTTGTTCCTAAATTTATTTTGTTTCAAGAAATTGAACTTTATATCATGTTTAAAGCTTTATTGTGGCATTTTGTGTTATTTTACAGAAAATAACTTCTAATATTTTCTGGAAAGCAGATATTCGCCAAATTATAATGAGACAGTCTAACCTAAATAAGTCAAAATTTTCTCTCAATTTCTGATAAAATTATGTTTTCCTAACATTTTTAGGATTGCTGATAGCCACACAGCAATAGCACCACTTCTCTTTGTCGAATTGTTTTCTTTTCTCCTTTCTCATTTTTTTGTTTTCTTGCCATGGCAGGTCTGTTCTTTGTGGATGGTTATGCACGAAGGGAACAGATAGTTCAATGCCTTCTCCAAATAAAACAGGCTGTAAAAATACTGAATTTGCTGTAGGGTTCACAGGACAGGTAATATGAAGGTAAAATGGCAAGAAACGTGGTATTTGAGTAGGAAGCTTGTACCAAGGCAAAGCAGACCATCTCAATTCTGAATCAACCTCTGAAATATTATCTGTACAGAGGCAAGGGAGGGTGAGAGGGGACACAAGTGATTGTCAATGAATTAAGAAGGAGTTCACTGTCAATGCTCTGTGATAGCTGAAAAGTAAAAGAAGCAGCTGAGAAATGTAAGAAAGTTTCCTGTGGCAGAGGAGCCACCTGCAGCAGCTTGATGGCCTTCATATAGGAAATGCTGTTGGGTGGCCCGTGGTTCATATTCTCTTATGTGCAAAAGTGAACCTGCACTTTTAAATGTGTTTGGGACTATCATTAACCTGTGATTTATCACTCTCAGCCATGGCAAAGGGGAACGAGGGGTTCCTGATAGTTTATATCAAAATCTTCCTAGAGTGCAGAGGTTTTGGAGACTGTATGTTGGCATGCTGACTCTGCAGTAAACACTCTCTTTACTTTTAGCACATCTTCCACTCAGGACTCTGAGCATATAGTAATGAATTGATCCTTCATGCTTTCCATGTAAATTGGGGTAGTGTTACTATTTCATAAGTGAGAAAATTGGCGCGTGGGTTTTGGTTTAACTGGTCTGTGATCATGTGCAGTGTCTACAGCAGAGTTTTTGGTTAGGTAGGCCACCAAACTGGGTTTCGTCATCCTCCTGAGGCTGAGGCAAAGGTGAGGAAGTGCTAAACCAGTGGAATGGAAAACAGATCAAATCCCAGAGCTGTGCAGCAACAGAGTGAACCGTGCATACATGAGTAAGTGCACTGGAGAACATCATTTAGGCTTTCCATTTCAACTAGACTATTAATTAAACATATATATATAATGTGTACGTGTGTACATATGGTCAGATGCATATTAGATGCATATAATATAGAAAACTGTAGTACTCAAATAGCAAGTCTTAGCTGAAATAGGAGCCACTGAACCATTTCATATAATGCTTTAACAGAGTTGAAGAAAATAGTCATCACATGCATTAGCTTCCTGCTTATTTTTGCTATGTTTATTTAATAACCATTTGGGAGGGATACGGATATCGGATATACCAGCAACTAGAATTACAAAAAAAAAAAAAAAAAGGCAGAAATAAACTAAGAAACTAAGCTTTCTATCTTCCCCGGGATTCTAGAAGTCATTCAAGCATATGTCCAGGCAAACCCACTCTTCCTCGTGTATATTTTACTTATTATCATGAATTGGCATACTGAATTACTGATGAAATTCACGCTAGGAAAAATTCAAGTGATGTAATTATTTTACTCCAGTGATGGATTGAAACCTTATTCATATTACATATACAACATTTCTGCTTTTATTATGCTACACCTAAGATTTATTTGGCCTCTTAATTTTTAGGGCTCCTTATTTCAGCCGAAGTTCTGGAGGATGTAATTTGTGTCAGCTCATGGCTGACTTATTCCTTTCGCTTTCAGATGAAGAGCCTGAGAATTTCTCACCACTCTGTCCTCATTGTGCAGGTAAACATCATCTCAGCCTCTGGTAGTGAAAATGGTCAATCTAGTAAAATCAGAAAGCTCAGATGAGCTAAGATTATTGATCTAGTTATTCACAGAGGAAAAATGCAAACTGCTCATAAATGGTTCATATAAAAAAAAGTAGAATTTATACTTTACAAGATTTATAGTTGCTTATGTAAACTCAGAAAAAAAATCTTAAGTCCCTCGATCAAAGTTTTTCTTATCGTTTTTACTAGACAGCTTTTAAAGCCTACACTGACAAACAAACAAAAAAAATGTCATCAAACCCAATAAAGTTCTGCACTGCAGCTGTTGATCACCCATTTCACATTTGGTGCAGTTTGTCTGAGTTGCAATTAGTCCCTCCTACTATAGACTACAGTCCAGTCTCAGCTGTCCAAACCTCAGTTACCCAAAACAGGATGATGGTTCTCCGTGTCTGTTAGTTGCGCTGATAATTCCCATAATTACTTGGACATGCTTCATCTCCCATGACATTCAGCTGAATGAAGATGCGCTGCCTGTGAAAAACTCCATTTTAATGTCCCACTCTAATTCCCCCCATAATACAGTCAGCAGCAGCATGTTTACTTGTTCTTCTTGATGTGAAAGCTTCTAATATATGACTACAGCAGGGACAAAAACAACAATAAATATTCAAAAACCCCCAGTGTGATTAGCACACATAATCCATAAGAGAAGTAAGAAGAGCAGTAGTTATTAAATATAGATGGTTTACTCACTGTCATCAATAAACATGTGATTTGTGATTTCCTGAGACTTTTTAGGTGATGATTCATTCATGATTTTATTTATTTTACTGTATAATGAAGCAGAATAGCAGAAGGAAAAGATTTTAGCTGATGCCGCAAACATCTCCTTATTTGGTGAGATGTCTTCCTGTACTTTTTAGATCGAGAAATTAAAGTTTAGGGGTCTAGTCCCTGTAAGGCTACTGAGCATCCCTGGAAAGTGCTGTGTGAGCTTTTCTGTTTGGTCCAAAGTGGTACTGCTCTGTAGGTACAGCGGGTGGTTATCCAGTGACAGTGAAGTGGCCATTGCCTGTAGTGATGAACAGATACTGACAGAGATCCCCCAGTGCAATTGGCTGCGTACAGCAGCCCACTTGAGAGCAGCTTCAGCTGTTAAGAGGCTCCAGTGCTCTCATTAGTGATGTTGCACAGTT
>WEIT01024667.1:151190-180968 GCA_013389985.1 Dryoscopus gambensis | reverse complement strand
AAAAGACAAAGGTAATTTATTTTTATCTACACCCCCCCAACCCCCCCGAACCGCCCCTTGCCCTTAGTTATCCAGTGAGAAGCAATTTGAAAAATGCTTAGGTTTGTGTTTCTCTTCCCTGTAGATAAATGGACCGCTTTCTTAAACCCACAGGCGTGCACTCAGTGCTGTCCGAGAGGTTTTCTAGAATCACCCCTTGTATTTCTAAATGTAGGGTCTTGGCCAGGCAGCAGTGGTACTATTTAATTTAGTTTTTTTAAAAAGGCACCTTTCTGTGGGAGAAGCAATTTATTTTGGTCTGATGGCAAATGATTGTGTAGATTTTAAAATTTAAAGTTCTGTGAGAAGAGTTAAAATCTGTGTGCTAGCAGGAAATGAAATGTGGTGTTGTGTACTGTATAATGGGCAAGCACGTGAGCTGTGCTTCGGCAGCAAAAAGCACCTTGTAAATATACTGGTGGATATATTTTTTTGATCCTGCCGTGTTGGAGTCTACAGCATTTTACAGGCACATAGTAGAAGTCTCATCAGTATTTGAGAAGATTTTATCATCGCTATTTTGAGCTGCTCTATAGAAGCAGCAGGAGAAGGACTCCTTCCCAGTAAGGACAGGATTTATGCATCCTTAATTTCTAAACATACTTTTAATTTTTACAAAGCAGTAATTTTGTTGGGCCTCATGTAAAGAAGCAATATTTGGAATAAAGCAGTAGTATTTTATGCTGCCTATAGCAATTCAGCCTGCTTCTTTCACAAATATTTATATGATAGAAAACCTGGCATGCACTAGGGAGTAAAAAAAAAAAAAAATAGATCAAACTTTCCACGTGCTTGTTCCTGTACTCCATTATTCAGTCTGGGAAGTATGTCTGTCTGTGCAACTTTATTAAAAGGAGCTTCTACTATTTCAGGATTATTTTGAAAATTGCAGTCTCTTTAAGATAGTTGATTGGAAAAGATGGTTTATCTGTCTCCATGGGCATTTTATCATGGTATTTTGAGAATTAGAAGTTTGATCATCTGGTTAGTGTTAGAGGAAAGCTTCACTTGAGAAAGTATGAAGAATTTTTGCTCTAGTTAAGGGAAAGGGGAACCCCTCTCTGGACAAATGAATTGTGTGTGAATCTTTACGGTTATATTTATTTGATACTTTTCATTGAAAATTAATGTGAGGTATGTGCTCTTTCTTCTTTAATAAGCTATGTATATAGTTTTGAATTGCAGCAGCCTACATTTCAGATATTTTGTACAGAAAAATAATGTTGTAGGTGGAATATACTTTTAGATTTAAGAAGAAAATTCCATGGGACATAAAAACTGATAATTTCCTATTAGTCTAATAAATAAATTTACTGTCATGCTTATTAATCTTAAGCTTGCACAAAGAGCATTCTATTTATGCTTTTGAAAAGAAATTAATTACATTCATAAAGGTAAATTTAAAATCAGTGGTGCTTCTCCAACTTTTTTTTTTTAAAAAATCATTGTTTAATGTGTTTAAAAGTATTTTTCTGTTCTTTCAGCTGTCAGCTGAAATGGTGTAAAAGTCCATTCTTTGTACTGGGTACGGTGTCCTATTTGTCTGTGAATTAACAATTATCAGAAACATTTATCTGTCTATAACTTGTTGAAAAGAATTCTGCACTGAACTTAAGGCACTTTTCCAGGCATGTGTTGCCTGCATATAGGCATACTGAAAAAATTGCAAACGTAATTGTATCAGCATACCCGTATTGCTTCTCCCAAAGCCCTTATTTGTTTAAACACAGTTTCATCGTGCATTATTGTGTTGGAATGTATTAGATATAGTTCAGATTTATACTGCTGTTTAACAGAAAATTAAATTGTATTTCTCATAACTGTACTTCCTTCCCCCTTGTTTCCACTCCCCCTCTCCCAAAATCTAATATAGAGAGCCACTTAAAATTCATTCAGTAGCCTCCATATGTAAAAGTGACTCTCGTGTTCCTTTTATAGATGTCTAATTTTTTAGGGGGGACAAGGGTGTCAAAAAGTTGGAGATTTTTTTCCTTGTGTTTCTAAACATTGCTTACTGGGCGCATATTTAGAGTTGCTAGTTACATGTAAAAGCACAGTTTTCAAATGTTGAGTACTGTTGGTGAAAGTGGTTAAGGTGGTTTTGAAGTAACTTATTTGAAGCCTTTGTATGTTTTTGCACTAGGGAAAGGTGTAGAAGCAGCTGGAGTGTGGTGGGGGGTGTTGCCAGCCAGGTTCACCCAGTGTGTTTGCACTCTGTAAGGCGGGAGAGCGCTTTCCAGAGAGCCCTGTGCACTCCAGCGTGCGAGATACAGCTAGAGAAGTGACGCCATTTAAAAAAAAAGTGGATGTGTCAAGTCTGTCTTTCAGCATGAGTGTACGATTAACAGTTTGGTCAAATGATTACTTCATAAGAGCAAAAGTTGTTTTGTAGTGCAACGAAATTATTCAATCCATTATATTGACCTCTGTTGCTGTGCAACTGCTTCATGGAGACTCCTAGCTCCTCTCCTCACAGCTTCCTTAAACATGATTTTCAGGGGGGTTTCTGTGTTTTTTTTGTTTTGTTTTGTTTGTTGGTTTGGTTTTTTTCTTTTTTTTTTAACCAGAGTGTATACATTATTACTCACAAAGGTAGTTTGTGGGTATCTTTCTCCAGAGAGAGAGCTGAGGTGCACAGGACGAAAGGGTAAGGGTTTGGTAATCCATATCCTTGTCACATAAAGGAAGGTCAAGAGGTGGTGTCAGCTAGGGTTGCCATAAAGTTGAGCTGAATCTAGAAGACATGGAGTGTGCCTGGCTTGTTATTCAGGGCGAAATTCTTGGGCCCAATAGTCACTGCATTCCAGTCCTTGCTGGATCTTCTGATTTGAAGTGGGCACACCCAGGTTTGCAAAATTGCCTACCTACCTGCTGTGGAAAGGGAGTAAGGAGAGAGCCTGTGTGTGGCTGTCTCCCTCCCACTTCCCTGGAAGCACTTAAAAAACAGAGAAGGGGTTACGCTGTGGTTGAAAAAAGAGCCCTGGTCAACGTTTCCTTGATGGAAGGGTGGGGAATTATTTTGGGGGAGGTGGGAAGTATTTAATAAGCTCAGGAGTAGATTCCTGACTTACTGCTGAAATCTCAAGGGAATGACAAAGGAATGCAGCATTTCTGCATTCAGACCCCTTGGTGTGGAAGAAGGCTATTGCAATATTTAAGGGTTTAGGTCGCTTTATGCAAAAGTTAGAGGAGGCATTGTAATGATTTTGACTGCGAGTCATGCCCTGCGAGGGAAGGCAGGGCACCGTTACTCACATCCACTACTTAGATGAGTTTTCTCCTCACAAAGCGGCGGTGTGGGAGGATGGTGGCTGCCCATGGCGTACGTGGAACTTGTGGTGCGAGGCTTTGGGTACTACCTCACCGCAATCCAAGAGCAGCTGGTATCTCACAAGGCGATGTAGGCTGCAATCTGATTATTCAAATGGCCCTGATGTCACTTGTGCGCAATGAGGGGGGAGGGCAGGCGCTAACTCTGGGCACCTGGGGATGTGCCTGGCGCAGCCTCCCAGCCTGGTTTCCATGTCCGGGTGGACTTCCCACCCAGACCTGATCCACTCTGCCTGCTCCTGGGGCCCTCAGGTACCTAAAATGCTCACAAACACCTCAGTTGTGGTAATGATGAGGTGTTTTTCCAATTGGAAGGTTAATTATTTTTTTCCCCACCTCGAGGGCTCTTTGTTGAGAAAATAAATTCACTGCATCTCTTCTGGGGGGTTTGTTTGGGAAAGGGAGCAGGAGAAGTGTGTAGCAAAGGTGCACCCTGTAGGTACTGCTGCTCTATGGGGAGAGCAATGGCCTGCCAAGCTGTGCTTCACCTCTGATGCTGAGGTGTCTGAAGGCTGGTTTGAGGAAAACAGGCCCCAAGTCCCCCTCATGCAACCACCTCTGTTCCACAGGTGACCATTAGATGGGAATTGGATTGTGTTGCTAATTTTCAGTTTAATGAGGGTTCGTGTCTAGTGTGCACAAGATGGTGGGAAATGGTTTTGTGAGGCTAAAGTACGTATGGTGGCTGAAATGGTCACAGTTATTAATAAAAATAAATTAGTGGCATTGATTTTTCGTTTTGCTAATATCAGGTAGGCAGAAATACGCTCAAAGTAAGAAGCCATGTTAGAAAATATGCCATTTCTTAGCTGTATTTGTTCTCTTTCCTGTGTGAAAACTTAGAATGTTTCTGAGAGTGAAGGGCCAAAACTTCACATAGTGATTTAAAGTTTTTATTCTGTTTCCACATTTGTTTTTGCAGATGTGAACAGAAGATTTTTTTGTTTTAATCTTCAAAACTTTACAATTAGAGTGGAAATACCAGTTGTGACTATTCCTATACTGACAATGAGTAGTTATGACAAAATCAGAAAATTTTCACCAACTATACTAACAGTTACATTGTGGGAAATTTAATTTTTATAGCTCCTGATGCTGTTTGATCATTAATTTAAGAAAAAAAATCCCTGCTTGCTGCAGTTTTTAAAAATCAGCTGGAACACATGAAACACAGCTGTAAATGTGTGTGTCCTCAAAGGCTGGTCCTGTTCTCCCCTACCTAACTTCCCTTTACAGAAGGTACTCTAGGAAATATACTTGTAGTGGACTTTAAATTGTGCATAGACATGGTGAATTTTAAAGGGGTGGAATAAAAAATAACATTTTGGAAGTGTAATTCAAGGGTAATAAAAATATGATCAGGAAATGTTTAAGATTTTTTTTTTATTTCTCCTTTTTTTCCCTTCAAGTATGGGGTAATAACATTTTCCACATTTTTGAGACCTTGAAGGTGGTATTTTTGTAAAATGGGGCTGTGTTCATTCCAGTCGCTCTTTTAAGTGCAGAGCATAGGACTCTACAGTGCTGGAGTCCTTTTATGGCTTCTGGCTAGCTACTGGGTGGACTTCAAATGCTTAGTTTTGACCTGAAAAATTCTTAAATGGCCCGAGATTTACCTACCTAACAGAAAATGTGATGCTTCCCATAATGCCCGTGAGAGAGGGACCCAGACAGAATTAAAATACACCTAATACTTAGCCATGGACAGGGCTAGTCCTTTTAGGAACCTCACAAAAAAGATTCTTCACTCCTTAAACCTGTTCCTCTCCTTAGTGTCACCTTATCTTTTAGTATTTTATCATCCTGGCATTTTGGTAAAAATTATATAGTGGTACGGACCACAGCTAAAGACATTCTTTATTCCAGTGATTTCATCCTTACATGAGTCCAGTGAGATAGGCACAGGACAGTATTGATGTAGGGCCTTTTTTCTCGTAAATTAAGAGTAAAATTTATTATTGGAATTGGATTATTCAGAATCAGTAAATGGATAGAGAACATGTGCAAAAATTGAATGCTCTAAAACCTAAATATGGATAATATCTTCATGTTTTATATGTAGAGAGGGATGGTTTAGAAAGTTTGAATAGGTTTGATACATTTAGCAATATCGAGGTGTTTTATGTGGTTCCATAGTGCTTCAAGATGATTCTCTTTTAATGCACTTTTATTTTCGTATGCAAAATGTCTATCTTCACATCAGTCCATTCTTCATCTCTAATGATGCAGAATATAGAATTATGTAAAGTTATATGCTAATTACTGTTGAAAGCTAAGATAAAACTGTAACTTTCCCTTATGTTGTGTAGAAATGTGATGTAATCAGAAATACTTGAGTATTATTTTATAGTTTAGTCTGAGGCTTCCATACTTTTTCCTTTTTTTTCCTCCCTGGGCGTGTCAAGTGTAGGCACTTGTATGCCTTTTTGTCCTGCGTCTTTGGTGGGTGAGTGTTACCTCTGCTGTCCAAATGAGGAAAATATCTTGAATGCACCATTCAAAAATCTCCCCGGGTGTCTGTGTTTGGGGTATGCTGGGGAGATCGGTTAGCCCAGTGCTTACTGGTGCTACCCAGCCTCTCTGGGCATGTCTATCCATCTGGATACTTCAGTGACAGTTGTTCCTTGTCATCAACTGGAATATGTAATTTGGCTTCAAAAAATTTCTGTGTGGGAGCAAGAGCTCCTGTGTGTTTGTGGTAAGTATCAAAAAATTGTAATTTTGTATTGCCTCCTGGTTTTGCTTATTTCCAGATCTGCAATACAGGTTTGTGAGCATGTTTTCAAAGATGCATATATTTAACAGAGAAGAAAATCTTGATATATGTAGTGGGATACTTAGCAAATGAAGTGCATTACCCTAATATTGACCCTAGTAAACCTTAAAATACTGTACGTGTAATGGTAGTAAAAGAGTGCTGCCAAAAAAGGTGGTTTTCCGTTTCTTTTCCTGCACGTGCATTGAAATTTCAAAATGGAAAATTATAATACTGTTATTTTGATGACTTGTATTATTGTGACAGCTGGCACAAGAGGAACCTATAGTGTGTAAGGTCTCCTGTTCAACACAGCCCTAGCAGCCATGCGCTTCCCCTATAGCCTGCCTCTTCATTGTGCAGTGGAATCAGCAGCCACTCAAACTGTCCTTTTGCAAATCTGAATGAATGGAAAACTGCCGCTAACGTGTAAAATGAGGTATTCTGTGCTTTTGATTAAGTTAAAATTTGGATAAGAGCGCAGATAATGAGTGAAAGAGGGATCTGACTCTTCTTGGATATGGGACTAAGTACAGAAATGAAACTGTCTTGAAATAGAAGATCTTCAGCTGGGAAGGGCTTTACTCCATTTTAAATTTTTTGGTGTCTTGATTATTTTGTGACTGTAGCCTCTGCAGTATTTCTCACCAATCAGTAGTTTCAAAGAGAATCTGTATATATATGTGTGTCTCTTGTGTGTGCGTGTATATATATATCCACATAAGCATTTTAAAAGATCGTATTACCATAAAATAATTTGCAGTTTAGGAAAGGACCAGCTAAAAATATCTGGAGAATTTATAAAAATAGTAAGTTTGGGAGGTTTTTTGTTTTGTCTTTAGTTTTTTTTTTCCAGTACCAGTACCCTTAAACACAACTGGAGCTGAATGTTCACTTTTGAAAGATTAACTTTCATGCTCAGCTGAACTTCAGGAATGTTATTTTAAAATATGTAGTCTACACCATGTGTCCAATACATTTTTCCTCTTCAAAAATAGCAGTGCTTTATTGTTTTAGTAAATTGTTTCTTATTTTTAAATGTTAAATGTACAGGTTCTATAGGTTTTCTCTCAAAAATGGAGCTCACTTCACCTTAATGGAGCCTTCAAAATTGTACTGCAGAAATCAGAATTCCCGATAAAGAGAACTCTAGTGTGTGTGAACAAAAATTTCTGTTGGGAAAAAAATAATAAGCTTAAGTTATTAGTTGGGTTTGCAGTTACTTATTTTCCTGAAATTTCATGTTAAAGAGCAGTTAGAGATGGAGTAAAAAGCTTGCCGGGCTTGGATTTGGAATTATTCATTAAATATCTAGCATGTATTGATCAAGGTGGGGCTCTAATTTTCTAGGAATAATCAGGGCAGGAGGGCTGGCTGTGAGAAAGGGGAGGGGTGGGGGAATCCCTGCCTCAGGTGAGTTGTGCTGGGCAGGGGCTCCACACGACTTTCATCCTAGGGCCTGATCCTGCACACTCTGCCCCTTCTTCCCTGCCATTAAAGGGAATCCTGAATCCTGAGAGTGCTGCAGGGAAACTGCTGGGAAAAGAGTTGGCAAAACATCTCTAGCTCTGATAGGGAGAATGCCTGTATCTAGCAAAGGCAAAAGACACCAGTTGTTTGGTTAGTTGTCTTTTCTTTAAACAGTAGTTTTAAAACAGTTACAGAACAGATCATCCAGAAATTTATTTTTGGTGATAGATTGGATTATTTAGTTTATACACATTGGGGAAGTTATTGTGATGGTGGTTTCATGGTTATCATGGAAGAATAGTTCAATTTTTCCTCCTACATCTAGAGTAAAAATTTCAAAAAAGTGTCTAAGATAGTGCTTGACAAATATAAGTGGGATAGTAGAGGAATTTCTGTAGTAGTTTAATCCATGACAATAGATTATATTTATAATGTAAACCTTTTTTTAATATGAATTTTGATATACATTCTTTAAATGATTTTCTGGTGGAAGTTTGGTGGCAAACTTGTGCAGGCAATGGCTAGGGAAAATAATTTGTCTGTCTTGGACTATTGCTGCTAATTTAGAAATAATTTTTCAGATTACTTTGCTAACTGTACACCAGCTTGCACAGGCTCCCCTCGCCACTGAGGTACTGGTTGGTTAGAGTTATGTACTTCTGTGCTGTAGAGAGCACAAGGGTCTTTCCTACCAAGGCAACAGGATTCCTGAATGAAGCACTCTTTCTTTGTGGAAAACCAGTGCTCTGGTGTACAGAGGGAGCTATTCACCCAGGCCAAGCGAGAGGGATTCAGTGCTAAGGGTCTCTTAGCAGTATCGATGACAGTGGGTGCTGGAGCTGATCAGCAGCAAGAGCTCTCACAGGGTGAGGTTTGTGTTAATAGAAGCTAGATTATTTAAGTGAGTTCTAGGTGATGGTGGGCAGCAGCATAACTTGGTGTTATGCTAACCAAAAATGTTAAAAACTGCCATTGCTGATCACGAGGCACTGCTGTTGGCCCAAGAGAAGTGCTGCAGTATCTCAGTACTTGTTTGTTACCTGATTGTATGAATTTTCTACCTGCACAGAAACTTTTAACATAGGATGAGAAATAAATGAGAAATGGGCTGCTCTTATTGTTGGAGTTTTTTTAAAATACTGTCTACTAATCATTAAATTTCTTTTCAGAGTTTAATTCTGGAACTCAGTAGGAGTGGTGTAAAATTGTTCTTGTACTGCTGATACTAGGTCATTTGAAGATGCATCAGAATGCTTATTATGCTAAAATACTTTAAAAAAAACCTTAAAAAAAATCCACCCCCAAACACCCCCCATTGTTGTATAGTAAAAACATAGAAGATCCTTTATTTACTAAATTCTAAGGTTTTTTTCCTCAGTGATGGTCTGAGTCCTAATAGCGAATGGTGAGTTCCTGTTCTATTTGATGCCTTGCTCTGGGTTGCTGCTTATTATGTTTATTTAGAGTGAATGATATACATATTTTTAGAAGTTTTCATTTTTTTCCTGTAATGCACTTGAGAGAGAATTTTTATAAATAATGTAATTTCTACCCCTTCTTTTACTCTGGCTACTCTTAAACAAGAAGAGATTGTTGACATGAAAATATGTCCCAAATTCTGCATTTAACATAGAATGGTAAGCTTTAGATAAAAGTGGTGTACACACCCTTTGTACAACTGGGATTTATGACAGTTGTTCAATTGAGCTCAAAGCACGAGCAGAATTATGCTTTTAGGTATGTAGTATGTGTTTAACCTATTTATAGTTGAAGCTACCCATTTTTTCTTGAAAGTAATCTTGGGGAAAACTACTTGAAGACTTGTCATTAACTAAATCTAAAATCTTGAAAATATTTCTGTAGATGTAAATGTAGATTTCTCTACGTTTTTGTTTGACTAGCTTCACTAAAATCACAGAATTGCATTCACTAGCTGCGTTGGATTTTGCCTGCCTCAGTGGCAAATAATAAGCTTATGTACATTGCTTTTCTTCCTGGCCCTTGGGCTCACGTCACCTGATCCACACAGTTCACCCAGTATGACTGTTACTGGTTTTGCACACGCTAAGTTCAGCCTCTTAACATGAAAATGCTACTTCTGAGTGCATGTTCACATCCAGCACCACACGTGTGGTTATGTCAGTCTCCTGCTGTATGGTGGTGTTGTATTTTGTGCTAGAGCATTTCAAAAAATCGTTTTTCAACTGAAAGTTGAAGCTAATCTTAACGTTTTTAGCTAGAGAGTGCTGGTGGAAATCACATGTGATTTCATATTCCGGAAAGTCTCTCTCTGACATAGTTCTCGCTTGTGTCCCTGGGTGTATCACTTTGGGTAGTACCTTTGGGGAAAAAGGGAGGTAAAAGGAAAAAAAAGGCAAAGCATGGAAAAGTCTGTTCAAAACTTAGTCATGTTTTACCATGATGAAAACCTGCAAATTCCAGAGGAAAAAATGGCATTTGAAAAGCAATATTTTTCTGGAGGTGGCTGTGGTATATTACCTACCTGTTGAGACCGGGGATAGATGAGGAGAGCTTGGCCTGGTTCGGGAGGGCCAAACAGGCGTCCTGACCTCTTTTCCCTCTAACTTTCAGCTCTGTGAACTTCCCTCGCACTCTGTGGATAAAGTGTATGTGGTTGGGAAGCATTAAAGCACGTCTTTGAGCTTTGGGCGAGCAGAGGGAGGCAGTGATGGCTCTGTTTTGAGGCTTTTGGTAGCTCTGGTTCTGGTTGTTACCGGTAGTTGTGTCTCATTGTGAAGCCCAATACTAGGCATGAAGCTGGTGCCAGCATGGTTTGAAACAAGCTGAATTTTTGGGGGATGATTGTGGGGAGTAAAGAAGACATACAACCAGTAGTGTTAGCAAAAAGTGGTTAGTAACCCCTAAAGAAGGATGACTTATATCTGTGGTTAAATAGCTTACAACACCATAGTCTTCCTTAAGCTTTTTTTTTTTTTTAATTTGCTATTTTAACTTTCTCCAGCTCTTTAAAAAAATGTTCTTAAATCCTCAGTTGTTGGGCACATCTCTATGCAGGTGGAATGGCTGAATTTAGAAACTTTGAAAGGCATATTTAAACTATACTAAGAGGTGCTCTCGGGTAAAAGCAATTTGATCTATTACTGGGGCAAGTACCACCTAATTTAGGTATCTGTTTACAAATCAGTACCATATGATTGTAAAAATAAGATAGCAATTACTGTCTTGGTGCGATAATAAGCTTGCACATCTGTATACAAACTACACTCAAACTAATTATCTGCTAAATAATTTATTAGATGTGGTCAAAATTATCATCTTCATTCATATGAACTTTGTTCATAATCTTGATTTAAATACCCAGCAAAATGCCATGTCTTTGAAAACTACAACTTACTAAACGCAAATAATCTTGACCTTAATGATGATTAACTTACAAATTATATTTATGATTTAACTGGTTAGCTGTAGCATGATATAACCTTTTCTCTGCTTTAAAAGTAACTAATCCAAAATTATAATTTTGCTTAGTTTAATATGAAGTGAGCTAAAATCATGTCAATGTTAAATGCCATGTAAAGAGTGTACTTCCCAGTGCAGAAATGTAAACTCTATTTTTTGTTCTCTGGTCATGGCAGTGTATTCAAATCTACAATGACAGTTAAAAAGTCAGTGCTATCTGTGATATTAATCCTCAAAACATCTGCTATATTCTGTTTTCTGTGAAAAAGAAATTAAAAATAATGAAATTATTTAGACGGTGATAGTATTTATCTTATAATTACTCTATATACCACTCCTTAAAGTTAGGGCAGATTTTTTTAATAGCATTACTAACATGGTGGAAATTATTATATATTAACTATAAAGGTTTCTAAAGAAAATACACTTACATCTCTTATATACAAGCAGTTTTTCAGCATAACTTGTCTTTGAAAGAAATTGTAGAATTGAAATGTTGCATAATTTAAAGTCAGTGAACAATTGAATTTTAGTTGTTGACTTTTCCAGTTGAACAGAATGAAATGATACTCTAAGGCTTTAATCAAGCCCTGGTATGAAAGCTCAGGGATTGCTTTCATATATTATACTATGTAAGCCCATGTGCACTAATCAAAGCTGCCATGACAAAAGCACAGAAGATTGTTATGGTAATTCTTAAAAGTAAATTTTAATGCAAGATATAATTAGCAGCATTTCTATTAAGTAAATATAAAATATTGCAAAACTCTCTTTACACAAATCTGGGGTGTTTTAACTATGGTAGTACAAATTATTTACTGTGCATGGGGATTTACTAGTGTAGATATACTTACCCTGAGCAAACTTATTGCTTAAAAAAAAAAGGAAAAAAATATTGCATGTTTGTTATTACTTTATAAATTTACCTTCTTAAAGCATGTCAATTAAAAAGCTAAGGTTTTTTTTCAGTGACCAGTCTTTAGATCACACCTTCATGTTAAAAATATTGCCTATGTGGGTAAGGTGTGTCTCTTTAGTTCTATGTACCAGCTGAAGAATGATGCATTCTATACTTCAAAGGTATAAAATATTTTGAGGGGAGAATGTGCAGGTCTTCTAAATAGCATGTAACATTTTTCGGAAAGTACGGCTAGGAAATAATTTAATTTGTTGCTGTTCTCTCCACAGATTTTTTAATGTAATTGAATAGGATTAAATTTTTGGAGGAGAATTCTTCAGAGAAAATTACTAAAAAAGTGAAAATAATGTTTGAAAATCATACCCCAAATTTGTTTCTCTTTGCAAGTAACAGAAATGTAGAAGAAGCAATGGCATTTTAAAAAGAATTTCTGCATCTATTGATATTCAGCATAAAAATGACAAGTCAAACAGCAGAGTGGTCACTTTGGATGACTTTTGGGTTTTGACAGGGCAAGAGAAAGGAAGTGAAGCTATTTGGTAGTGATAGTGCAAACCCCACGCGTTCTAGCACTCCTCTGGTGAAGGTGTTATATCTCATCTGATTTAGGTCACTTAATCAGTTTAAGGCCACGTGGTATTGCCATTAGTAAGGGCCAGCACTTGAGTGCTCTTCTTGCTGGTATTCCATTAGTTCAACAAAGTGTACTGGTGAAATAATGACTAGAGCATCAAAGTGAGAATTGGTATCTGTGCAGTCTTGGCTACAGGGTGCATCAATTTATACTTTAAAAGCTTGTTTAAAACTTGTGTTAATAAGGCTTATTGTACTGAAGCTATTGAGACAGAAGAACTTATTTATTTTAAAGATAATAGGAAATGTACAGTAAACTTGACATTTCTGCTGTAAAGCTGGTGGAGTATTCTACTTTTTTCCTGTTAGTATGGTCTAGAAGATTTAAAAGAAACAACTTGTCTTTCCAATACTTTTTAAATTTTTCTTGATTTCAATCTTGAGATTGGAAGCTAGAATTTTTTTTTTAAATTAAAAAAAAAATTTGTCATGTGAGCAAATTAACTGCAGGTCATTGTTAGGCTTTGCTGGAACATCAGATGATGAGCATAGTATCTTTCAAATGCTCAATTTTCATGTCAGCTGTCCTCTTGCAAAGTTGATTAATATACATGTTTCTGAAAAACACTAATAAAAATGGAAGTTTCAGTCAGTACTGATGCAGTGAAAGCCATGTGTGCATGTGCGCACACACTCTAAATTCTTGGAGTGGCCCTACACACTGGAAACAGCCTGAAACCTGTGGCTGTACATTCGAAAGTGTTGGTTTACTCTGTGTATTTGCTAATTTTACTTCTAGTTTATTTTGTTCTTTTAATCACTAGGACTATTAATCGTATTTTTAGATACTATATAGACAGTTGCCTAAATGAAGTAGTTTGTCCTTGTTGATATCCTTTTATATTGTGGAAGAGACTCAAAAATGTCAGGGAGCCACTGTGGTAGCTGAAGTTTACACACACACTTAAAACCAGACTAAAAAGATATTTCAGTTATTCTAGTTATAGCACATAAGATTCTTGAAATTAGAGGGTGCTTTCAGCAGCATGAGTGTTTGTGTTTCCATTTCCTAGACCCCACAGTAATCTTCATTTATTGAGATCCTTTTAGGAATTGGACATTAATATGTGTCAGTTTTTGTAAAGCAGCCTGAGAGAGGCAGCAAACCGGCTTTTCTTTAAAAATTGCATGTGTGGGGTGAAACAGCGAGGTGGTGAAGTGGGATGAGTCCCTGAACAACCCTAATGCCACGCTCAGTTTAAGTTCTGAAGTAGCTTGTTCTCAACCTGAATGTTTTAAATCCGGTATTTAACAGCAAAAAAAAAGTAGCAAATGCTGAGATTGTGTAACAGAGGTCTTGCAAGTAAATGCTGTAAGTGTATAGGAGGAGCAACTCTTGCTATTTTGTTTCCCCTCCAGTCCTCCCCTGCAACCAGAACTGAATTTGTTTAATCTGGAGCGTACAGTGAACTCAAATTGAGTATGAACAACTGTAGTTTCACTTAAGTGTGACCTGAAAGAGACCAAAATAGGTTGGACTCCCTGTCTATCGCTGTGGTGCAAGGAATCTGGAAAGCATTTCCGATGCTCTCTGCACACACAGGCTCGTGGTTGAGCAGTTGGTCTCAGCAGCATGGTGGCTACCGAATTTGTCTACGAGTGCTGCTAATTTTATTTAGATATTTCAGTCTGAGAAGGGTGAATCACTGAGTTATTGTTAGATGAGATCTAATCTGGTGCCATACCTCCCATACCAAAAAAAAATGTTGCCAAAATTTTACATAGTACGTGATATCTGTGTCACTTATTTCCATTGGGTTTCTGACTGGTTCACAAACTCCTGCCGAGCAGGAGACAGTAGTAGGGAAGACGTGCAAAAGAAGAACATGGTGAGGCTGTATACAGCAGCTGCTTAGAACAAAGTATCTTGTTGGCTTTTTAATTATTGCACTTTTTTTTTGCTTCAGAAATGACTCTGAAGTATCCTTCACCATTCGTTTTTACTCCTTGAGCTCTTTAAAGGGAGCTGAATTCACTGGAAATTAGGAAAAAAAGATAAGGACAAAAGAAATTTTATTTTTTTGTAATCTATTACTCCCCAGCCCCTAACATGGCCACACACTGCAGGGGCACCTAATGCAAGTTTCAGTCTGTGGCTGCTTCTTGCAGCTGATGTAGATTTTTATAGCTAGTTTGTAATGGAAATAGTGACTGCTTCAAGTAGCAAGCCCTGTGGGCTCTAGGAAAACAGGTGATGGGAGAGGAGAAGCCTTTGGCTATTTTGTTGGCTGAAGGAAATGAGGAATGGGGAGAAGAAGGATAAAAGCTGAGCACTGTGTCCCTTTAAGGACACTAAGTAAAGTAAACAAATTTTTTTTGGGTGCTTAGAAGTATTTTTGCTTTTAAAGGTGTTTATTTTCAATCTTTCATGCGCCTCATGGGTGTTTTCACTTTTATCCACATCCCAGTTTGTTGCAAGTTAGTGGTGTGGAGAGAGAATAAATGGCAAGTGACCATATCTTGAAAAAGTTTGGTCAACAAAATCAGCTCCATAGCACAGTTGTTTAAGGAATAGAGACCCCCGCTCAGAGGAGGAGGGAAAGAGAAAATGTGGCATTTAGGAAAAACACATGTATACCCCCACCTCACCCCAGAGAGGGAGGAACCAAACTCAAAACCAACCCAACCATAAATGTCACAAGCCACAAAGGTGGGCCCGTTTTTCTAAAAGACACTAAAACTTCCCATTTGGTTTAAAGCAGTGTTTAATTCTTTATTAAACAAAAAAGTCTTAACAGCCTTCACTCATTAACAACACCTGAAAAATGAAAGTTTTTTTTTTTTAAATGAGAAATTCAACATTAACATGGTAATGGCAGAATCTTCAGAATTTTCTTTTAAAAATGCCTTTATGGTCCACTCAAGGGAATTCACAAATAATGAATATAGGCTTTTAGTCTAATTAGTGATGTGAGGAATTGTTGGGCTAAAATCCTAAAGCAAATGGTAACAGGTGAGCGCCTACTATCCAGGTAATCCACATAAACACGAGAACTACTGCTGGGTTTACGCTGCTTGATTTGCCTATTTTGCATGATGTGACTTGGATGTGCCAACATAAATTTCCGGCTGCGCTTCTTGAGCTGTCAGTCTGTTCACAAAGGTGCGGATCCTTTCAGAGTGTTCAGGTTACTCCTGCAAGGAGAGCGCAGCCCGGTGCCTGCTCGTTGGGCTGGTGGCTTTGGGACGTGGAGCTGCGCGGCCGCGCTGGCCCCGTGCGCGGCTTTCTGACTGCTCGTCCTGGGGAGAGGTAGTAAACAAACCCCGTGGTTTGCAGGCAGTGGTAGGAAATTTGATCATCAGCACAGAGGGATCTGTGAGGTAATCCAAGAGTCATATTTTCATTCTGAATGCTGAGATAATGCACCTCTCCAAAGCGGCTGCTTTGGTGGGTTGTATGTGCAAGATGAAAGGGGAAAAGTGTATTTAGGAGCCAACTATTATGTCTTGCATGAGCTTTGAGAAAAAATTTTCTTTGTCTAAATTTTATGGAAAATCCTTATTCTGAGTGGTAGTAGACTGCTTTTAAATCTGGGTCTGGGATTAAATGAGTCAACACAAAGAGAAGTATTGCTGCACTTTGCCTGTGGCTTAGCCAAGCTTTGTCTGCTTGAATTGCTGAATTGGGTCTGAAATTGGAGCAATAACATTTCCTCTTCAAGTATTGTGCTGACCAGATCAGTGTGTAGAAATAAAAAGTGGTGATGTTTCTTAACAAGTCAGTATTTGAAACCCTTCTCCTTTCTTCTGCTAGGTAAGTTCAAGATGAACTGGCTGCTTCACAAGCTAATGGCTTGATTGGATAGAATATAGTAACTGTGTCATCAGCATGCCTGTAATATATTCTAGGAATTAAATACCTTTTAATATAAGTGATATAAATGCCTCTGTGTGTCAGTTAAATGAACCTGAGTTTGTTTTTGAATGAAATTCAGAATACTTTCATTTTAAGTAGGAAGTGTGACTGTTTGGTTTTGTACTTATCAGAACTACTTGTTAGGAAAAAGCATATTGAGATATATAACTGCATGAGTATATACATCTAAAATTTTATATAAAAAGATGGCTTAGCATGGACTTACTGCTGTTTGTTAGGTACTTTCAGGAATCAAATATGAACAACTTAGAGTGAAGAGATTGCTTAAACCCACGACATTTCAGTGTGAAGAGGGGGTAAGGCAGAGACTGTAGCACCTCTTGCAGGACAAGACACTCCAGTGGCTCAATTGGTGTCATTACCTACATTTGCCATTAAGAAAATACTGAGAATTCCCCCTCCCTCACCCTGTAACTAGAAAACTACTGCTTTTTCCCCCAACCACACTGATCTGAATTGAGACTTAAGGATTATTTATTTTGTCCTGTAAACTTGGCTTCTTTTTTTTTTTTTCTTTCTTCCCACTAGAAGAGCATTAAAAACACTGATTCACTCTGTTGTGCCCAAGCATCAGCTACTTGAAGCAATCTGAGGGGGAGAAACTATGAACTCTGTGTGGGGGTAGCTTTTGTGTGGGTTTTTTCTTGCCTGTTTTTATTTTGCTGGCTGCAGCCAGCAAAATAAACAATAAGATACCTCTTATAAACAGTAAGATACCTCTTTCCCTTCCCCTATAAATTCAGTTGATAGCCAGCAGTTTTCCACTTGGCCATAAGAGTTGCTAACTTTGTTTCTATGGCTGTTCCTGTCAGGACTTTTTATACAGAACTCATTTCTTACCGTATGGCTTTACCCACACTCCGTAGAAGGTTTTTTTGCTGTGTGATGTTTTTTTAACATTTCATCTCCAGCTGTCTCTGTTCAGTTTGGGTTGTCAGTGAAGAAAGCCTGAGAACTGACAATTCTTGTCTTCATGCCATTCTTTGGAGCTCAGGGAGGAAAACGGTTGTGTTGGTGAGTGGGTTTGCAGTGGCATCACGTGTAGCTGTCAGAGATGGGGACCATGAGCTGGGAGGCAGCGCTGGGGGGTACCAGCGCTTGGTGCTGGTGGGTGTTGGCACATTCTGCACCTGTGGTGTGAGGTGCCAAGAGTTCTTCCAGGTGACCAGCATGGCAGTACAGACCTAGAAAAGATGAAATGAAGAAGCATTTGCTCTTTGCCTGTTCTTAAGAGTGGAAAAGGTAGACCATTTGCTTTCTATCCCATAGGTATTGAGTTCAAACAGTTGAATGGACTAACATTGTCAATGTTCACTTGATCTCCTTTCAAACATGTTTAACTCTTTTTCCATAGGCTCTTGTTTAAAAGGAGTAGATTTGTGCTCTGTGGGTTTAAGGCATTAATGTTGTGTGTAGTTCATATGGCTGCTGAAATAAGAGACTGTTAAGTGGTGTTATTGTTGAGAAATTGGAATTGAGGAGTAGGAGGCAGCATGTCTCTAGCGGGGAGGGAGGATGGTCAGAAGGGTCTGGTAAGAGTGTAGGTACAATTGTGTGGAAGTGCAGTCACTTTGATACTTGTGTTTGTTTCCCTCTGAAACAGTAAAATTTTGACAAATCTATGAGATATAAAAAAAATTTGGACTGAGTAAAAGCCTGATACTTTATTGTTCTTTGCTTTATAATTGTCTATCTTATTTAAAGTTATTTTCCCCTAAGGGGAGGTGCAGGTCTGATATGATTTGCCTTTGCTAAGTGTCATATAAAGCCTAGAGTGAGATTTTATTAGTGAAAGTGTATAGTGAGATTTAATACAGGGGTGCAAAAATAGACAATTTTGAGATACTTTTAACTACAGGAGAACTTGATATATTGAAGGAAAAAATATGATGTATATATTGAGGGCAGAGAGAGACGGAAAGAGTAGATATAAAAGAAGTGAAGAAGAAAAGCCACCATTTCAGCATTTTCTTTCTCCCACCACCTTTTTCCTAAGACATGTTTAGTGTTGTTTCATATGTGTGGAGGGTTCTTTTGGGTTGGGAGCACGGGGTGTCCCTGTGCATGTTTGTTCTCTGTATTGACGTAAGAGAGATTACCCCTTCAGAGATCACTAAGATGGCTTTTAGTAAATTATCCATCTTTATGGTACTTTGCCCTTTCTGTCTCTGCACACACATGTAGCACAAATATGCTGCTTGCCTTGCACAATGATGGCTGCTTGTTTTACTTGCTTTCAGTGTTGCAGAGATATCCATGTCCCCCAAACACTAGGCTACAGGTCTTAACATCCCCAGAATAAATATGTCAGCATATGGTCATCAGCAGTGGCTTAAAGTAACTGAATTCTGTTACCTGGGTAGTACCTGAAAAGAAGAATCAGAATGTGTGCAATTCCTCTTAAGAAAAGTAAATTTTTGCCAAACAATTGCTTATGGACTAACCTTGCACAGAAATCAGAGAAGTCTCTTTTCTTCTTAACCAAAACACTTATTATTGCTATTTTTGAAAAAGAGAAATGAGTGGGAATACCTGTTCACATGCTGTGAACGTAAGTAGGTTTCCAAAACCTTAGTATGATACAGAGCACAAACCTAATTTGCCCAGATTTTTTTTCAGTTGACATCTATTTGCAATGCCTATTTAGAATGGGAGAAATGAATTAAGAAATCTGCTTAAACTGGAAAAAGTGCATACACAAGGCTTACGTGAGTCACATTGATTAGAGATGCTGGCAGGGTTTTACTAAGGATTTAAGACTAGGTGAGCTATATATTAAATGAAACTGCTGTAATAAAATACCTTTATGGGATGAGACAGGACTATTTCTTATTTTACCCAGTTGGTGTGACTGCAAGCAGTCATAAAGTAACAAAACTTGAGATTATTTCCAAGCAGAACATAACAAAACCCTCTGTAGGGTTCTGCTGCCTGGGATGTTTGTATCTATAGCTATAGGATTTTTGCATATGCCATGTTTTGCCAAAGAAAACAGGGTCATGAGGAAGATGGAAAGCATCCTGAAAGAGCTAACGGTGCCTGAGATGGGAGTGTATTTCCAGGAAGATGCTCTCTATACTTTTCTCTTTCCTTCCCCCACCTATTGTGTGGAGTTTCGATCCTGTGCAAAAGAGTGCTTGCTGAAGTCAGAACCCATCCTCGTGGAAGCTGTTGCTGCACTGGTAAACTCAGTCAGGACCCAGCTTTGTCCCTTGCTCTTTGCTATCCTCTTGCATTTGGTTTGGGATTTTTCTGGAGGAATTCGAGAGCTGGTTTTCTGTGGGTTCACGTGCAAGCTGTAGAGAGAGTGCCTGCAAAATCACTCGTGCGAGGAGCTGCGCGGGGCTGCCGAAGTGCGGGAGAAGAACGGGAGGAGCGACGTCCGAGCGGGAGCTGCATCCGCCAGCTCTCGCAGCACGTGGGAGAGACGGTCGCTCCCTGTCTGCTCGCTGCTCGTTCTGGTCCTGCCAACACAAAAACAACTAGGTCATTTCTGGCTGTCCTCCCTGTGTGTAGAGAAGGGTAGAGGGGGAAAGAGGGTACGAGCTTTGTGTACTTTTTGGCATTCTTAAGGAAGTTATCAGGACTCTTAGACAGGGGCTAACAATTAAATGAAATGGAAAAATCTCAAATATGTCCATGATCTTTTATGCTGGTTCTGGGTGATTCCTCTGTTGGCCGTGCAAAGCTTTATTCAGTTATGTTTTTTCTCTATTGCTTATTGTGATACAGAAATAATGCAAAAAAAAAAATTTCACATACATCAGTAAATAGCAGATTTCAAACATGTGCACTAGGTGATAAGTTAAAATTATTTGCAGCCAAGAAACTGATGAAGGTACAAATAGTTCCAAGTTAAATGGTGTGTTTATAGCTATTCTTGTATTTTTGAAGTGACCTTTCAGTTTTGTACAATAGGTGTCTCACTATTGCCATAAATTGAGGTGTGCAACAGGACCGTACCTGTTTTGTACTTAGCTTGCCATTTTCTTCTGCTGTTTATGAATGTGGCAGAGGAGCTAGTAATTTTAAGGTGGCATTTCTTCCTTGCTCATCTCCCTTCCTTCTTATCAGGCTGTTCAAGTTATTTCTGTGCTACAAATGTTGGCTGGCTAAAGTTTTAAATTGCATTAAACTTTTCAGTCCCTTGAAGTCATGTGGGCAGAAAAAAACCCAATGCCAAACCTTGTGCTAGTCCTCAGCATTAAATGACTAAAAGTGCAGATTGCCTTTTTTTTTTTTTTTTTGGCCCATCTTTCAGGGGTTGAGCAGTAGAGAAGATATGTAGGTATTCCTTCTGAAATGAAATGTGAGGCGGTAGTTTTGTGAAACTTGTATAAGTGTTTCTGGAAAGGTCTTCTTCCCCTGCCTCCCCCTTCTCATCAGTGGGTATACCCTGCTCAGTGTGAGCACTAGTGGCCAAACTTGGGCATGCTGCTGGTATGGTGGCAGGACTATTGGGCTCAGATCCTTCTGTGAGCGGCACTCCTTGCTATGAAACTCATGAATTTTAATTTGAATCTACAAGTGTGAGAGAGTAATGGCACAACACGGTTTGAAGTACTTTGAATAGTGTATTGGCTGCCAATTTTGTGGTTTGGGGTTTTGCTATATTAAAATATCCCAGTATTTTTAATATTGAATGAACATCCTCTTTTATGTTTTACTTCAGGACCCAACTTCCAAGTTTCAGGTTGCTGTGTGAGATTATTTTGATGTTTCAGAGCAGTATATCGCTGCTTTAGGATGACTGTTTTGTAGCAGTATCACTAGCTGAGATGACGATCTAAGGAAAACTTTGCGGACTTCAAGGAAATTTTCTGCCCTCCCTATTACAGTGAAGCAGCTCCTGACTTCCCTTGCTTTATTGAAAATGAAACCTTAACTGGGTTGTGTGTGGTTTGGGTTTTCGTTCTCTCTTCCTCGCCTATTTATATGATCAAATGATGAAATCTGCTCCTACTTGCTTGAGAGGGAGTGAAAACAGCTGAGAAATGCTACAAAACTAAGACCTGTTTCTATTTGCTGGCCAAAGCACATTTGTTGCTTGATCTCATGGTTGCTGTAGTGTTGGGGGTGACACCTCCACATGAGGAGCAGTTTGGGCAAGGTGGCTTTGTGCTGTAACCTCTGCTTTTGTGCCTTGAACAAAGTCTGTTGAGAAGAGCATTTCAAGATGTAAAACTCGCTGCAGGCCTGGGTAGGTGGTGGTGTTAGGGAAAGGAGTGTATTTTAAAAGGATTTGGGGGCGAAAAGGAAAGAATTTGATTTTATTGCTAGACAGAAGCATCTCTAAAACTTGTTTTGCTTCAAGATTTCACCGACTTGTATAAATTTAACTGTTATAAAAACTCCTTAAAATGTGAAGCATTTTTTTTTTTTTCTGAGAGAAGTCATTATTAAGCAATTAAAATGTGAGGTAGAACCAAGTGTTTGAACACAAGACACTTATTTTAGCTGCTTTGGTGTATCAAAATGCGGTTGAGACCTTCTAAGCCTTGACTGTTCTCTCTTGTCCCCTCTCCCTTCCCCAGAGCTTCCTAGGATGGCCAGGCTGACCCTACTAGCCCAAGATACCTGAGCCTAGCCGAAACTGTGTTAATCTACACATTCTTGTAAATCCCAAGGGTTTTGTGGCATCTCTGGCATTTATTTGTTCTCTCACTTTGGGGGAAGGGAGAAGACAAAGGACTTGGCTGTGAAGGCAGCCAGCACACTGCCAGCCTTTGCAGTAGCACTTCAAAGTGAATGTTTCGCTTACTAGATAAGTGAAAACTGATGTAAATTTGGAGTGAAAATACAATGAATTTACTGATTCTTACCCTCTCCTCCCAATCAGGGATGAAGAATTTTAATCATGTAAATATTAGAAAATAGTCCATCATTAGATTAGTGAAAAGCTAAATATTAGAACAAATGTATTTATTCAAGCTTATATTCCTTACCTTGAAAGAATGTAACATCCTGAAGTATCATCCTGGTGAATTTAAAAAAACAAAATAACAACAAACTCTGAAAGTGTGTGAAGAAGAGCCCAGTGCAAATACATGGGATTATCAAACCCATTTAAAACAGAGAATTAGATTCTGAAGGCCTTAAAGCTAAAATAGAAATACTCTTCAAGAAAAGTGGAGGCTTCATGAAATGTAACAGCTGTCAAATGTGTAACAAGTATTTCTGTAACAGTTCTTTGGACTTGAAATGGTTTTGACCTGACATTCCCCCCTCGGCGATCTGTTGGTTTTTTTGAATTCTGTATTTGGTTTTGCCCCTTTTAGTATGACAGATGCTTAAATGTATGACACTGCTATGTATAGTCTATCTTGCAATAATGTTTTCTTTGAGGTTTTTTTAAAACTATTTTCTTTAATTTATCTGCAGGAGTCGGAAGCTTCAGATCAGGAATATCCCGCCTCACTTGCAGTGGGAGGTAGGAAGTTACTTAAAAAAAATTATATCTTTACTTAAAAACTATGTTTCTGTTTCTCTCTTTATCCACAGGACTTTTCCCCTTCCCCCACCTTTCACTTGCTTTGCACACACCACCCATTCTGTTCCGGGGAAAAATCCTTTGGAAGAGGGAACAATAGAGCCTTCTAAGCAATTCAGATAACTGCCTTCATTTCTGTTCTCCAAGTTAACCATAAAAAATGTTGAAATGGATTCTTTGGTGAATGCTGACTTCCTGATGCAGTCACTCTCTTTGACTGAAAGCTCGTCCATTTTGGACCTTGCTGGTGTTTGGTATATGAGTTCAGTAAACTTATTAAAGATTCGTATTTAAATACATGGTCAAAAACATTTACAGAAGCAGAAATTTAGTTCTGGTCCTTTTTTTGGGTGGTGTGGGTGTGGGCTTTTTTTGGGTATTTGTTTTTCCTTGCTCCTCTGTATTGGTGGCATTACGGCAAATTGTTCGTTCACAGTATTCCGGTTATTGGCTCTCACCAGTACACTTGCTGTTTACACTCCACAAGTAGTGTTCTAATTTTTGCAGTAGATGGACTACTGTGTGAACAGATAGCTCTGTTTTCTTTACTGGTTTTTTACCTTGTATGTGTTTAAAATGTTTTTTTCCTGTTTTATTAGTGGTAAGTCATCCTCTTGCCTGAGGGAAGTTAGAGGGTGGAGGGTTTGGGGATAAAGCTCTGGTAGCATTGTTCTCCAGCAGGTTTGGTCTGTTGCTGTCATCTGACTTTCCATCTGCAGCTACTTCTTTGTTTGCACTGCCTGATTGCCTCCTAGCTTTGAAGGAAAATGGAGGCATTGGTCTGTTGAATCGAGGCTGTCAGCCACAGGGTCTCTGGAAGGTCCCAGCACACACCACTCTCATTGCTCCAGCCTGCCTTTCTGGTGCCTGCCGTCCGTGTGAGCTTTTCCTCTGCAATTCCCAAGCCTTGCATACCCCTCAGCTGAACAGTACCCACTTGATACCTTCTATTTCAATTTCATAACTGCTTTTTTACGTCAAGCTTCTGGGAAGAGTAGTGCTAGAAATGGTTGAGGCTGACTAATTTGAATATTAATTTATTTTTTGGTACAAAATTCCTCTGAGGGTTTTGTGTAGGAATACTAAGTATCAGAACAGAGGCATAAAACTCAGATGTGAATTAACAGAGATGTTTAACAGAAGGACTCGTGAGCAGAGTACTTAAAAATGTTTCTACCTGCTCGTGACTCCTTACACATGTAGCTAATACTGCTTGTATATTACAGGTATCTACCCTGTTTCCCATCTGTTTTCTGACTTAAATGATCCCTCTTCTCCATTGTTGCAGTTTCTGTGGTGACATCTGGTCTCAGACAGATGTTTTCTCTGCCCATCTTTTTAAAAACACTTTGTCTTCCTTAAGTTCCCAAGGAAGAGTTAAAATTGTCCCTATTAACATCATCTCAGCCTTGCCAAGATGTCCTCAAGTTACATTTACAGACCTGACCCTTTGAGTGCAGAATTTACAGACCCCCAAAATTTCTACAATACTTTTTTGCATTCTCTTGCAACATCAGGATTGTCTGCCAAGTACAGTTTGTCCACTAACTTCTTAAAGTTTTTTTTGTAAGTGCTGGTGGTCTGGCACCTCTGCACTTACGTAGGTAAGATTTGTATGTCCTTAAAACAGTGCTGATAAAGTACAGTGACTGGTGATTAAATTCATCAGGGAATTGTCTCATGTCAGTTTACCTTGTGTTCTGATATCTTTTTTTGGTGTTAAAATCCTTGAAAAAACTTCCTTTGAATTCTGTAAGACAGTTTTCGATTATTCCCCCTTAAAACAAGTCTTTCTTAGTGGGGAGAGTAGAAATGTATACATACAGTGAGGTATCTACATTGAAGCAATGTTCCTGCAGAATATTTTCTGAGTGGATGGTATGTGAATGTGCATGTGTAGCAGCTGGAGTGATTTTACTTAGATTGTGTCTTATAGTCCCTCTGTGCCAATTTGCTTGCCTCATCACCCCTTTGTTAATTGCTTGAATCAAGACTGACTTCTAATAGGTGTGAAATCCTTAAAACCAGACGAAAAAAACTGATGAAAGAGGTCTGTAAGTTAGTTAGTGTACCAGCCCTCATACATGTTCCATATTGAAGCACAAAACACACTTTGTGCTCTGCAACACCTTTCCTTTTACTGTGACATAGGATATGTGAAAAAGAATAGCAGATTAATGTTCTTGTGAATTGTTTTTCCCCAGTGTAGCCACTATTAGGAAGGTTGCAGTGCCATTCTTTCCAAAGCTGTGGTAACTGTCTTGTTTTCGTTTTTTTTTCTTTATAAAAAGAAGCTCTTTATAAAGCCCGTGGGAACGCCCCTATAAGTGTGCATGCCTCTAGTTCAGTGCTTCACAGCTGTTCCTGTTGCCAGGGTGTCACACAGTGGCACCTGTATGCTTTGGGCCACGTGGGACTGGGACCCAGTGAACATCTCTGTGCACGGAGATGGCCCTTGGCTTATAACAAAACACCCACTGGGCCCTCTCGTGATAAGGAAGGCACCCATTATGTTCTCAAATGCAGCTCATCTGCAGCAGAGTTTGGTAGCAGCTCCCACTCCTGAGCACCACAGATAAGTTTTGTCTCTGGGTTTCCAAAACCAGAAAAGTTTTCAGGGAATATTGAAGCTTAATTTGAGCTGAGAATGATTTGAGATCCATCACCTGAGGAAGGTGCCCCACTGTTGATATGTTATCCATGTCGGTAGAAGCTGGCTTTTCATGGAGATTCATGGAATGCTGAAGTAAATCCGTCTCTGGTGAAAACCTAGGGACTGTTCCACTGGTGTGCCCTCTTATCTCTGTAAGACATATAGATGTCTATTTAGTAAAATCTAGCGCCTTTAGTAGAAGAGAGGAGAGAAAACATTGCACTTTAGTGATAAGGAAATTTTGACTGCCCCTTGGAATTAACAGAGTGTCCTGACAACTTGTGGTGAGACACTTGGCCCACAGTTATTCCATATAGTTTGGGAAATAGTGGGTATAAATGGCCACAGAGTAACAAGCATTTATTAACAAGGTATTTCAGGAACAATGTGTAGAAATTCAGATTAGCTATTGGCTTTTCTGGCTGCCCCTCTTGACAAAAATATTCCAACTAGTGTTCTCCTTCACGGAGGTTGACATTACTGACTAAAATACTGACTCTCAAAACCAGCCATAGTAATTGGGCTTGTAGTTATTTCCTCTGTGTAATGTAAGACCTCACTATGCACTTATCAGACCGTCATGGTATAAGCAAAAAAGGTAAGATAACCCTTTTAGACCATATTCAGAGCTAAGTGGTGGAGAAAAAGGCAGATAATGAACTGCTATAATCTGCTGAGTTACTACTTTGAAACAAAACCACAAGGTTGCTGTCCTGAAGAGCTCACTTGAAAAGTGCAGCTGTAAAAGATAAAATTCTAATTTATTCCAAGGCATTCAAGGTTAAGTTTGTACAAAACTTGTCTGGTAATTAATTTGAACTTCACAAGATTTTTGGCAAGGTTCTGCAGGTTTCTGTATGTGTGGGTTGTGTACTCTTGTGCTCCTTGCCCAGCTAGGAGAAGCTGGAGGTGGAGGGAAGACAGCATCTCTGTCTGAACTAAGAGAATTCAGAAGTTGCCTCAGACTGCAGTTGGAATCTGGACTGGTAGAGGATTAGCCAGGATCATGTTTTCTGCTCATCCATGAGTTCACTTGCATCTTGCCCATTCCCTCACTGGACTGTCTGAGAGTTCTGGATCAGAGACTTGTTCCATAGAAGCATCATGACTTCTGCATGCACAATCTTCCTTTTGTGCTGCTTACGTATGATTTGGCTATAGGGGTTGTTGTATCCATTTAGTAATTTGGAGAACTAGTGCATGATCAGATTTTATTTTTTAAATAAATCATTTTATCTTGTTACAAAGCCTGTTTTGTGAAGCAAACCCTCAAACAATTAGTGCATCATTTTGAGTGGTAGTATGTGGGTAGTCGTAGTGTAGTATGTAGTGGTAGTATTATTCCCCTTTTCTATCCTTACTCTTGAAATACAAAGCCCAGACTGATCCTAAGAATCATGACTAGTGAAGGATTTGGAACATCCCTGCTTCCCATTCTCCATGTACACCAGTCTCATCTCTTACTCATTGAAGACAAGTACCCCAGCTCTGTGGTTGCTGCAGGAAAGTAAATAGATGTCCTATTACTCTTTCCTGAACTGCAGTCTGTAACACACTGATTTGACTCCTAATTTGTAATGGCAAGTACTCTCTCACTTAGCTTGTGTGTATTCAGCACTGGAGGTGTACTTAAAGACGAAATTATACACTCTCTGGAAGGAGATCTGGGTAAGGTGATTTAAAACTGAAGAAAACAGAAGTACCTAGAGTTTCTCATGTAACACAGTGGGGATTCGAGTCGAGTTCTGAGAAGGATCTGTGCAATGCCAACCCCTTTTATTTCTCTTTCTTTTAAAACTAGCATCTACCATGTAGAAGATGCTTCAAGAGATTTTCTTTCCAAATATTTTTTCTATGTTTAGTGAATAAAACACTAGAGAACAGACTTTCAGGACACAGATGGTGCCAGAAATGGCACTTGCTGGCTCAGCAGGAAGGTAGCTGTTGAAGAGTTCCCACTTATCTTCTGTGGGCTTATTTCCTTATCAGTTTGGATGGAGCAGATAAACAGATAGTGTTGATGAACTTGGTAACAAAAAAGGTAGACTAAAAGCCGAGTCTGTGAAGTGTGAACCTGTTGAGTGAGCAAAGAAAGCAAGAAAAATGCTGTGAATGTGTATTCCTAGCTTTGCTGTGAGACTTGCAGGTTGCTTTCGGGGACAGAAATGTGTGGGAAGGAAGGTCTGATTTAGCTCTTCTGAAGGCAAAAGAATGTTACTAAACAGGGCTTGCTTTTCCTCACTTTTTCATGGAAATGAAAAAATGAAGTCTCATAGTTATGTTGAGACCTCCGATGTTTCAGATTCCCCAAGCAGAAGTAGTAATGGAAAAGGATTTCTAGAGCTGCAAAGTGAATGCGAGTCCTGCATCGAGATTTCTGACAATGCAAGAAAGTGGAGATGGCTCAAACCTATCTGCATATTTTGCAAGACAACTTTCAGTTTCATTAAAAGAATAGAGACTGATTCTCACTGAGCAAATGTTTGTAAATCTTAGAGTGCACATAACTGTCCTGAGGGTCTGTAGTAGCTCCTATTGCTGCTTGGAATAAAGCAGCTAAGCTCTGTGGGGTGGATCTTTTGTTCTTCAGAGATGCGGTGTAAAAACTAATCTTGATGAATGGCACCTGCTTAAGGTGCAGCTTACTTTAGAATACCAAGGAAATGAGGAGGACAGGTGGGGTTCTTGTGGGCTTTAGGAAATGAAAGTCAATGAAGGTATAGCAATTAAGAATAAGTTAGGATTATACAAAGTAGATATTTCTCATAAAGCCAAGCTGTAAAGAGGAGATGCAGGAATGAGCTGTAACTACAATGAAAAGAATTCTAGAAGTAAGGTGAATCAACAGTAAAAACGTATAAAATATATTGAAATACGGTCTTTCACCTCAAGCTTCCTCCAAGAATCTTAACTTAATGTAGTGCTATAAAAATAATGTTTAGCTATAAAAATGCTAGCAGAACGCTAAGCATGAACAAATTTGCTGCTGCCTGCAAGGTGTGGGAATCTCTGGTAGGGATCTTTGAGAAGGAAACAGAAAACAGCATGCTACATCAGGCACTAAGCTGTATTTCTTGTCAATTACTACTTGTCCTACTCAGCAGGTGAATGGAGAGCATGTTATTCTGCTCTCTGCAGCAGTCTTTTACATATTTGAAGACCTATGATGCTTTGGGAGGGTGAAGGAGGGAGTTTAAGTTCTTTCAATCTCTTCTCAAGACTCTTATTTCTAGGCTATTGATTGTTCTGAAGTCTCTTACCTGGGAATATCCCATGAGGCTTTTCCAGAGTAGTTTCTGTAGTTTAAGATCGCTTTGAGCTCTTGTCCCCAGGTATATTGTCACTCCATTTCAGCTTTGTGCCATCTTCAAATTTAGTGAACAGAAACCTGATATGACGCTAGATGGTGTAGTCCCTGCAAACCCTGTGAAACAGACCTTTTAGTTTGACAGTGGCTGGTGATGACTCTTACCTGACAGTGATCCCAAGGTCAGCTTCTCACCTGCTGTTGTCAGTGTTTGCCTTATGAGTTTCTTGTGGGGGACAGTGTCAAAAGCCTTTGGAAGGGAGATTCCCCTCCTTCCCCCAATTAATCCTGTTATTATGAGAAACTGGAGAGATTCGTCAAGAAAAGAGAGGGTGATCATCTTTCCTTTGTTAGCTGACCTGGGACAAACACTCCGAATTAACTGTTTTTCCTGAAGTGCATCTATTTCCCATTATCTGGCTGGGCATAGCTGCAGGTGAGGCAATCTGATATATGAAAGTGATCGTGGCAGACCACCCAGTTTTGTACTTCAGATGACATACTGGCTTATGTTGGGATTTTAATTGCCTGGCTTAATTATAGGGGGTCATATTTACAGGTATATGTGAGGTAATAAAGACCNGTGAGGTAATAAAGACCTCCTGCAAGTGTTTAAAATACAGGGTGGGGGAGTGAAGGTCCTTGGATAAATATGCAATAAACATATTTTTCACTTGGATTGATTTATTCATACAAATGTGTTGGTTACAGCACTGCTGATGATTGTCACGCAATTGCTATAAACAAGGGGCAAAAATCTAACGAGGAAAGTTAATTTTCTTTGCGATTTAGGCTACAGCATTTTTTCATTTAAATCTGGATCCTACTAAAAACAGCTGGTAGTGATACATTTATGAAGCATCT
>WEIT01024667.1:14185-151073 GCA_013389985.1 Dryoscopus gambensis | reverse complement strand
AAGATCTTCCAACCAGAGGAACCAGACAGAGTTAAAACCCTGTTTCAGAGAAATCAAAAAATTCACAGGATCAGAGCTGGTTGACTGACCTAGTTCAGAGGTGTGAAAGTTGCTCTTCTTACTCCAGGTGGCCAAGGTGATTAAGCCAAAAGAAGAGGAAGTAGAAGATTTTGGGCTGTGCTGCAGGAAATATGGTGTTGGGTGGATTTTCAGGCAGCCACAGGACTTGTATGGCAGAGGCAGGAAATTTGGCTGAGCAACTTTTAAATAAGGTGCTGTGAGGTGTCTCAGCTTTTTGACCATGATCTTAAGCAAACTGAGTAGTGAGTTGCAGTGACTTCGTGGCAAGGTTTGTGAGATGCTGTGGAGCGGACACACAAGGAGTGGAGGAAAGCTTCCCCTTGGACCTGAGGCTTCTGATCTGTTGCCTTGTCTGAGCCACACAGCTTTGTGATTTGGTTAGTTGTCTACATATCCGTGTTAGAGTGTGAGCTGCTTTTGGCTGTGATGGGCTCTGATTGTCAAAACACAGCAAACTGGTGAGTTTTAAGTGTTAAATGTGGCCATTCCAGCTAATATGTGCATAATTGTCTTTTGAGACTACATTTTTAGCCCTCTCTTACTCCCCTTTATGAATTCAATGGTAGAAATAGCCAAGTGAAGGGTTTTAAAAAAAGAAAAAATGTTTCAGTGCAACCCTTTGACCAAAACTTCTCCCCCATCCAAATTTGCTCCATTGTCCAGTGACTGAGATGAGAAAAAGTCTGTCTTTTGGTCTCCTGTGATAAAGGAAATCACAACCTGTAATCTCTTAACTTTTCAGAAATGTTTTAATACCTAAAACAGCTGTTAGTGTGCAAGAATTTTGGCATTGCCACCACAGGGTTGCTTGGCACTGTTAAAACAATGTGTTGCTCACAAGCCTAGAATAATAGTTACTTGTTTACCCTGTCACTAACAGTGACTCCAAAACTTGAGAAATCTTAACAGACACACAAAATTTTCTTAGTTCAAAACTTTTTTGGAAACCAGCCACCAACCCTTATGGGGGTTTTTCGCAGTTCTAGAAAGGTGTCAGTGAAGACCTTTGTTCAAGGACTCAATTGTAAAGGTGTTGCACTCCTCAGCTATAATTTCTACTTAAGGAGTCACTTTAATCATGATGCAACCACTTTTTGCAGTATTGTGACATGTTTGTTCTGAGAATTACAAAACCATTCAGGTTGGAAGGGATCTCAGGAGGTCTATAGTCAAACTTTCTGCTCAAATCAGCACTCTGTAATGAGTTCAAGCTGCAGTGATTGGGGTTTTGTTCAGTCTTGGAGATCTCTAGAAATGCAGTTCATGCAACCTCTCTGGGTGACCAGTTCTAAGGATTAGTTATTCTATTGGTGAGAATATGTTTTCCTTATACCTGGTGAGGACATCTGTTGTGTCAACTTAAACCTGCTGTCTCCTGTTTTCCTACACTCCATCTCTCTGGAGAGCTTGGGTCTATCTTCTCAGTGACCTCTGGGGCAGGCTGCTGCTATGCTCCCCCCAAAGCTGTTCATTGTTTGGGCTTAACATGCCCATTTCCCTCAGCTTTTCCTTACTGGAGAGGTATTCCAGTCTCCAATCATCTTGGTGGCCCTCCACTGAATTCATTCCAGGTTCTCAGTGGATGTCTTGAACTGGACTTCCCCAAAACCGAATTAAGGATTTGCATGTGATTGGTTATTCCCTTTTACTCAGTGTTCATTAACTTCCCTCCATCCATTGCCTGTGTTCCTGTTAATGCAGCTTGTTGTTGACTTTCTTTGCTGCCAGGTCACAGACACTTGTTTCTGCCCTCCAGGTAGAAAGTGGCCAGGTAGGTTACCATCCTCTGAGCCCAGATGTTATTCAATATGGCATCATTACTGGAAGTTAGGCTGAATGTGGAACCTCTGCAAGTCTCTCACCTGTATATATAATGGGGGAAACATGCCTGGGAATGGTTGCATCTCTGCAGATAGATCTTAGAGGTTGTATGCCATTGCTGGATAAATTTCCTTACACACAATGATAAATTAAGCCATTGTTCAAACCACCCCTAAGTGAGACAGCCTGGAAACAAAATAAGTAGCACCACCACACTGTTGGGAAGAGCTTCATTTCACACATAATCACATGATCTTGTTTACCCCTGGTACTCCAATAGCATAAACCCCAAACTGCCGAGGGACTACTTGGTGAAAACGGTAACTTCTGAAACTTGCAACCTCTGATTAACAAATTGTTGCAAAAGTCCCAAAGTATGTTTTTGGTCTACAAAGTAATATAGTTTTTTATAAGAAAAATCTACTTATCCCTGTCAAAGCTATTGACATAGTTTTTCTTTGTTTGTCACATGGAAATTTACTCTCTCCTAATTAATTATTCACGATGCCTGGCATCCAAATCTTGCTCACTTAGGTTTCTCTCTGTCAAATAAGGAAACCGTAGTTCCTGCTGGTGTTGGGTCTTGTGCAGAAGTGCTGGTTTTAGACACCGAGAGTGCAGCCCAAAAACTCCTGAAGAAATTAGACATCCATGCCTTTTCTCTTGGCATGTGTGAAGGAGTTGGTAAAGCTACGTGTTTTTTATAAACAAAAATGCCTTTCAAATGTTGTAAAATTGGTGTGACTAACAAACTAGTTACTTCTGTCCTGCTCTTAGGGTAGTTCTGGACTGTTTTAGTTACCTGCCTTGAAAGAAGATGCCACTAGCAGGGATTGTTGCTTCAGACTTACCTATTGTATAATTTGAAAAAGAATTGAAGGAAATGTATAAAAGAGTTGCTCCTCAGGCAATGGTAGGAGAAACTTTGAGCTCTTGTTCACAGTAGCCAAAGAAATAGAAAAATGTTAACTTCAAGTGGCCTCAATGATTCTTCATCCATTCTACTCAGTTTGTGCATAAAGAACATGAAATCAGCAACAGTGGGTCAGAAGAAAGGTTTAAAGTGTAGTCATGTAACCCACCTTAGCTGTGCCTTGGGAGGGATGTAGGAATAAAGGCAAGGATGTAGTGATAGTTTACCAGTCTGCTGCTACTTTTGGCATTTTGCAGCCCTGAAGCTTACTGACCTAAAACCAGTGAGTTTGTATCTGAGAAATTAATCTATAGTTTCTGGTAAGCACGTTCTTGAACCATGCAAACTCCTGACATCCACAATACACTGCAGTGAAGTGGCATGGTCTTGGGGCATGCTGAAGGAAGAACCATCCCATTTCACGTGCTTTGAACTTCCACCTACCTCCCAGCTCCTGTATAGAAGGAAGAGTGAATAGTAATAGCTCTGTTAACTTTTTCTCCCCCTCTATTTTCTTTCTTGTTTTAATGACGTTTATTCCTCAGCCCTTTCTTTTTCGTGCTGAAGAGGTAGAGCCTGCTTAGCTGTTTCCCATTCTTTGATTATCTTTGTCCATTCTTGGAAGCTTTTATTGATTTGGAATTGAGGAACTAAATCCGCACATTATTCATTTTAGATTGCTTCACTCTATGAAAGCAGTTGCTGTCAGAGACCTCTGTGTATGTATTGGGCTTTGCTCCTTTAAACAGCAGCAAAAAACCCCCCCAAACCAACCAACCAAACAGAAAAAAACTGCAATAAAACCAGTGGAAAGCTAATAAGTAGAATGGGGCTTGCTTCCTATGTCTCAAGAGATTAGCAGACTTTTCGTTTTTGTGATGGCCATGGCAAAAATCGACATTATCAGTAGTGCAGATCCTCCTCTGGGCATGCTGCTGGTTGCCAGGAAATGTTACATTTGAATCATATGCGTACCACATGTTGACCTAACTTTATGCAACTGCCTCTTTTGTGGAGGGAGGGAAACAAAATGTGATTATTTCCAAGGGCCTGGCTAGGTCCAGTCCTGTTGATGCTGTAATGCCATGGTAGTCGGTACATCTCTGCTCACAGTTGTGCTTACGCATGGGGGATTTTTGTCTCGTTTGCTGGCCAAGTAGAAGCCAGCTCTTGGGCTATCTCTCCAGTGAACAAGTCTTGTGGGGCTGCTCCTGACACAAACCTTCTACATCATTACTACTTGTACAAGTACACTGCTGGCTTGCCTCCGTGCTCCATCCCACAGTTGCTGTTTTGGTTGTTGCCTTGAACTTGACCATTCAAGCCTGAGGCCCCACCTGCGTCCCTTCTTGCAGCTCCTACTTGCTTTCATCCAATGCTACAGAAAAATCTTGAGTTATTTCTTGGATGAGGGGGAAAAAGGAAGAAAATGAGCTCAGCTACAAAAAAAGGGAGACGTACAACTGAGGCAAGCAGTGAAGCTGCTGTATCAAGCATGGGGAAATGTCACAGTCTTATGGGAAGGCAAGAGATACCAACACAACCTGCAGCTGCACAATGCCATTTCATCCAGCAGTTAGTGCTCACTCCAAGAGCCCTGATGATTGTGGGGATTTGGGTACTGGCTGCTGGGCTGAGGCCTTGAAAAGCAGCAATGAGGACATGAAGAATAGGTAGGAGGTCTCTAAGATGTAGGTGAACACCAACCAACCAAGCCAAATCTGCTGAGCAGGGGGGAAGAGAGGTGAAGTTCTGTTAATTTTGTGTTACTTTAAAGCCCGAAGCTCCCTCTGATCCTGTGTCCCAAATTGGTAGCCAAGTACATGTGGGCAGGGAGGGAAGGGAATGTAACTTGAAATAGCTCCCTTATTTTCAGACATTGAGTGTTGTGGCAATCAAAAAGGGGGATGTGACTAAAAGCCATCAAAACCACTTCCAAGCACATGCCTTTTAGTGCAGCAAATGAGCAGGATTTTTAGAATATAATGCAAACAGGAAATCACTCTGAAAACTGTAGCCCACCATTAACTTGCAGGCGGAAGGGAAGACAGATTAAAACTATCCTTGCAAACAGCTGCTTTGTTATAAAACTAATAGGGGATTGAATGCATGCGTAAGAAATGAATCCAAATCAACACCTTTTATTGGGTGCTGGGGTTTTTTTTGTTGCTCTTAGTAATAAAATCAGGATGTTGTTACGTGAGTAGTAGATAGCTGTTCATGCAACAATTTCACTTATTTGCTCACATAGTTCCCTTACTGAACTCATCATTACCCAGTGTGAGCAGCAGCGAGGAGGCCAACCTCAACTATGTATGTTGAAGTGGAGGGTTATAATGATGTGCCAGTGGCTTCTAGGAAGGTGTTGCTCAGCCCTTTGTTGCATTGGATGTATAGTTAAACCTGTAGCCTTTACAACTGCCTATAGAAGCTGTTGCCTTTTTGGATATGGTCACGGTTATGAATCTGATGCCTGTTAAATGTGTGCTAGTGTTGTGGAGATTCAGCAAAGCTTTGGTCTGGGCAAATCTCACATCCTACCTTTTCAGCGCTTGTTTCCTTTTCTTGGCATGTTGTTTTCTGGTATTTCTGCTTTTCTGTCCAAACCTATAGAAATTTACAGGAACCATCCATGCAAGCTTACAGTGAAGTGATGTGTATTACATCCCAGCTACAGGAATGGTTTTGTTTTGTTTCTTCTTTTTGGGTACGGGACTCATGTGGACTTGTAGCATTGTCACAGGCAGTGTGGGATCAGCTTATTATCCCTAAGTTTGTGATTTGTGGGTATGGGTTGTTGCAGCCCAAATGGTTGCTGGTTTGGGTTGCTATCACAAGCTGGGATGACTTTAGTGCTTTTAGTGACAGCAGCCTCACAGACTTGCTGGTTACCATTTCATCTCAACCTCTTGCTAATGTTCAGTAATTAGCATGTGTGTAATCCATCAGTAGGTTTGAGTTTCATACCCAGGAGGTAATCTGTTCCTGGTGACATCTCATTTTTTTCAAACATGTAGTAGAAGGAACAGTGCAGTGTGGGAATACTTGAAAACATGGCTTGGTGTCTGGGATTTCAGTGGGAGTGTGCAGAGGGGATTCATGATAGATCAGTGATTGGGACTCTCCCAACTGTACAATCTTCAGTGAATTGTGATGGACTATGAACAGCTTTAGCATACACAGATGGCTGTATAAAAGATAGGAAATTCTTTTATCTATGCTGTGTATACCGACTACAACCAGCCTTCAGGTATCTGAGCGCACTGGCTGTGAAATTCTTTGTGGGATCTAGGAGGAGGGTGGAAGGACTTCGAAATACATCAGAAGAGAATATAAACTTTTGCCAGCTCAGCAAGCTGGGAGGAAGAAAAGTAAATCAGGTGTTGCTGCCTAACTTTAGAGACAAGTGCCCATGACTTGCACCACTTTGCTACATGACAGCTTCTAGTCTAAGCCAATGTCCGGTGATGCCTCTGGACCCCATAGAAATGCATATGTTGGTGATTGTTTTGTGTGGCTGTATGTTCTAAAAGTAACTTCTGTCTTTGTAAAGCAAATAGGAGAACTCTCAAAACGGCGTCCTCACCTGACTAATGAAATATCTTAACCTGCTTCAACATGGAAGTGTGGGTTTGTTTCCAAAATAAATATAAGCTATGCAATGCTTTGTTTAAGCTTGTCAGAGTCTGGTCTTGCAGCTTCTCTGGGAGGCATTGATGTGCTTGCAACTGCCCTTTGTGCCTTCCTGTTTAAAGTCTGCAGGCAATCACCTCCTCCATCCTTTTGGAAAGTTACTCTCTGTTGCAAAGCAAAGACAGGAACCACTTCTTTTGTTCTTGCAGTAGGAACACTTGATTTTCTGAGATCGTGCATGTCAACAGCTCCAACTAATTTGCTATAACCAACCTGTTTTGCGGCCACCCTTGTGTTCTATCATTCATGTTTGTTGTGAAGTGGTTGTTAATTTCTCCACCATTTATACAGTGAAGTAACACAGCTTCACAGAGGTGAGGCAAGCAATGGGTCATTAAGACTGCAATGTGTAAGGAATGTTAGAGGTGCACCCTCCAGTATCCTCAGATTATGTTAACTACTCTGCATTGCTCCCCGTTCTTCTTCATGGTGTTATCTTCTGAGCTTTGTGGGATTAAAGGATTGCCTTCCTACATGTAACTCGTAAGATGTCTTTCTGCTTGGCAAAGAAGGTATAATGCTGTCTTTTGCTTGCATTTTTGGTGCAGGAAGGCCAGCTGTTTTAGCAGCTGATGGGAACTTCACAAATGCAGGGAGGACCTTCTGACCTTGACATTAGGGAGGGAAGTCATGAGGTGTGTCAGGTCATATGACCTTTCCTGTGCTGGGGTAATGGCAAACTTGAAAAGCTGTTACTGGTGATGTCAGGCTGCTGATGCTGCTTGGAGCTGACCCCAGGATTCTGCAAGGCAGGAGGTGCTTGTGGTGGGCTGAGGGACAGCAGGTTTTTGATCGTAGAGTACAGGAGAGTCCGTTGGAGATCGCTGCTGCTGCTCCCGAAGCTGATCCTTCACAGTGCTCTGCACCAGGAAGGGTCCCCAGTGCACATGCACTACCCTGCTAGTGTGGTCACAGGCGTGGAACTCTGCAGTGTTGTGAACGTATTTTTAAGGCTTTAAAAAATATTTTTAATAAACATGAACATCACTGGGTCAAAATACGTAAGTGAAAAGACCACAGAGCTTCTGACTTGCAGCAGAATTTTCCCCTTTCAGAGAACCAGGTGGTACAGGTTGTGTGAAAAGTTGGAGTGGAAGTAAAGTAATATGCTGTTTTCTGTACTGACTCAAAAAAAAATCATATTTGAGGAACAAGCAGGTTGTAGACTGCCCTGCAACTAGAGGAGTGAAAAATCTTCATGGTGCAGTGGCATTTGACAGCTTTTCTCTTTAGATTTCTAGTTTTAGTGGAAGTAAGTACAACTAGAAACCATCAACAGCTGTTCCAGCAGAACTTTGACTATTTTCTACTCTGTATGTGGTAGAAAATATGATCTCTCCTGCCTTCTTATATCTAACCAAGTTCACGTGACTGGGTTTGGGATAGAAGAAATTTCCATTTTTGCAAGTAAGAGAAAAAGTTGCCTCCAGTCTCAATGGGAAATTTTCAATGAATAACGATAAAGGTAGTGTCTAAAGCATTAGAGTGGGCAATGCTGGCTTTTTCTGCCAGAGAGATCTGTGTATGTGGGGAAGTCCCTTAAGAAGCCCTACTGACTTGGGCAGCATGTTGGCTTGGTTCACTGTCACTTCTTTGGGTCACGGCAAATGCTTCTTAGTTGGAAAAGTTAAGAGTTTGAAGATTCTGTTGGTTTTTTTAAAATGTGGAAGAAGAAATACTTAAGAGTGTTTATCTTTTGTCATCTAATTGGAACAGATAAAGGTACACACTTCCTTTCACAAGAGTTTTCTCTCATTCAGGCAATGGTAAATTTACAATCGAGTGAGGGATCATTTGAATACTAGGTTTCAGGACACTGATATGATCACATGCAATTTGTGTCTAAGAAGTTAATTATAGATACTGGATATTAGTTCTGCTTTTCTTTTTGACATCTTACACTTGGCAAAAGAAAAATGTAGATTATAAAAAGGTTGAAAATTAAAGTCTCTAGCTGAGTTCTAACATCTCATGCATAGTTACTTAAACTTTAAAAAATGCTTTTAAATAGATCTTCCCAGACTGTTAGTCTGATGCCAGATGAACAGTTCAGGGGTATTTCTATAAAATCAGCAAAGGAAAATTTTACCATGAGCTGAATTGCAATTTTTGTCTGCAAGGAAGAGAAGTTAAAAAACAAAACCAGATGTCCCCCTGCCACCCAAATAATCCAACAGCCACCCCAAACTCAACCCTTTCTGTTTGTCTTCAAACCTGCTAATAAGCATTTTCATAACCTTACCTGAAAAGAGCCCTACTGTGGTTGTCCATGAAATATTCTCTCATTTGAAGTCCCTGTCTTCCTCCTTGCAAAGTATTTGCTTTTCACTAGTTTGATTTCTTTCTCAGAGCTGAGAAAAAAGTGAGCTAAATAATAAGCTTCTGTTATCTTACCTGCTTGGTAACCTTTCTGATGTTGGTGTGAGCAGAAAAGCGTAGGTGCTGTGAGCTGTCCTGATGCACTCCGGGGTGTGTTTTTGCAGCAGGCAGTTTACCTGATTGCTTTCTAGGCTCGCAAACTATTGGGTGAGGCTTCACACCTGGAGACTTACTGCCCCGAAAGGAAACTCCTAGCCTGTGAGCCAAGGTCCTGCATTTTTTGGTAAATAAGAGTGCTGTGTAATTCCCTTTTTCTTTCATTTCAACTAACTGTTGGAGGAAGATGCTTTTATTTTCTCGACTTCCCACCTCCTCATCCTCCATGCTCTAACCCCAGCAGCTACGTGGTAACATCCTTATACTGTATTCCCCAGGTGCTAGAGGGCCTCCTGGGATTTGTAGGACACACAGTTTTCCTGGGCCTTTTGTTTCCAACAAAGATTAGGACAGGGGTGGGGGCAGAGAGCATCTTATCTTCCCTGCCAGGGACCAGTGTCTGTCTACATTGGTATGGAGAAGGTCTTTTATGAGCTTGAACTAAAGAGTTTTGAATCTCTGTGCTTGGTGGTTTTTTCCCAGTTTTTGTGTAGTCCTCGTGCTGAAGATGCCATTCTTTCCAAATCATTTGATAGCCACAAGTTGGAGGATACAGAGACAGTTAGCATTCCAGAAGTGCTTGAAGATGCACAGGGCGAAGGGGTGGGAAATCTTGAACCTTTTCTTTTTTTGGAACTATATAATTGTGAGTATTTGTTTCACCAAAATAAGTAGGTTTTCAGATCCCTTTTTTTTTTCTTGTTCTAGTGAGCAAATTACTTAAAGTTGTAGAAACAGTACAGTTGTTTGTAGGCATAAGAAATACCTGGTGAGTGATGTGGCAAACTTTACTTTAGAATTAATAGACTACTTCACTGCTTGTGACTTTATGGATGTTTTCTAAAAATTGTCTAAAATCTCTGCTTCTATTTAATTTTAAGGAAAACTGGAATTAATTTTCTAAATGAATAAAACCATTTCTGTATAACCAGAACTGCCAGGAAGTTTTATATTGTGCTAGGTCAAGGAGGTATTCTTAATATAAAGCCTTCATATTCTGTGCTAACCCACAACAGGAATCTTTGCACCTCTGATAAATGTCGGCATGTGTATCAGATGCACATAAGATCCTAAATTAAGACTTTATGTTGTGGCTGTCTTGTGTACAAAGCTATAACCTATAGAATACTCAGCTTCCATCAATTGTTCACGGTCATTAAGAATGCAAAAATTTACCAAATGTAATATACAGGAGGGAAATGACCATAAGTAAGCTTAGACCTCCTAATTCCCTATCCATTGCTATCAAGCCATACTCTGCTAGGGTTTTAGAAGAATATTAATTGAATTTGGGAAAGACAGATACAAAATAAACATTATCAGCAGAGCATATGTTTCACAGAGAACTGGTTGTGGATTATGTTGTTCTGCAAACCACTTCTGGAACCAAGTTCGAGGTATTAGTTTGCAGTTCTGCAGACAGATTTTCTGTTCAAAAATGTCCAAATAGCACTTTGCTTGTTTATACTATTTAAGGTCTCCCTTACCTTGTTGAGTTCATGAAACTGCTTTTTTCATCCCACTGCTTGTGTTGCTTAACTACTGTCATCTGATTGTAACTGATTTCTAGTGATCAGTGTTACTCGAGGCTTGTGGTTTTTTCTTGCCAGGGTATGTCGGTCACCTGGAACAGAGGTAACTATTGTGCTAGGGGGTATTAACTTCTCCTTTATTTTTACTAGCACTTCAATCTAGCATGCCTCTTGCATGCATTTGTGGCTTTGGCATATCTGGCAGAATATCTTGCAGAAGCGTTGCTTTTCATTTCCCTTGGAGAGCAATCCAGATGTAGCAGTGCTGTCTAAGGAAATCCTGCTGCTTGACTCCAGCTGCAGCCAAAAGGGGTCATTAGCATGGTCTTTGCTCTTTCCTGCAGTCCCGTGCTATTGTAGCTGTTGTCTCCTCTGTTGTGTAGCTGTTAAATCTGTTCATCAGCCCAGCCTTTCACAATCCATCGGTGAGAAGATCTTTACTCCAGGGAGTAAAAAGACAGAAGATTAGAGAGGAAATGTGGGAAACTAAAAGCCGTAGCTTCCTCCTTTCTGTTTTCTTGTGACATGGGAGATATACAGTAACTTTGGAATATATCTGAATGTTAAGTTTGTTTCTTATTTCTAATAGCTACTTCATCAAACTGATCACTGAGTAATGTGAGAACATGTGCTATGACCCAAAATATACAACCCACAGGGCCAGCACTCTGTCAGGTGCAGGTACCATGATGCATACAGCTTGCACTGAAAGTGGTGTGCTCCACATTAAAGTCTGTTTTGGGATCGTCGGAGACATTTGGATGAGCAGGGCACTTGCTCTTTAATATGTGTCCTGCATATTTTAGTGATTTAGTGAAATCTGGGTTTGTATGTGGATGGAAGACCACCATAAGCAAAGGTATTTGTCACTTGGATTTTCTAGTTTGGTTTAGGTGAGGAACACAGGTTTTTTTAAATATTCCTGAAGTGTGCTGTGCAGTGTTCCCTCTTGTTCACGGTGAGTCCACTTTGCATTGTACAGTTCTTCATAGCTTCTTCTTGCAGTACTTGAGGGATATCTGTGCACCTTACCTTCAAAACTGTGATACTTCATTACAAAATTTGCCCATGCCATGCTCTGCTGCTTTCTCTGGGCTGTGCTTCAGTTGGTGGGGCTTGCCAGGGCATGGAGATGCAGTTTCCATCTTGCAGGAGTCCTCTGGGTGGGTCTTGCCGAGTGCAACCCTTCCCAGCACAGGCAGGCTCCCTGGGTTTGGCCAAGGCCGAGATGTTCCTAGAGTGCAAATGCTGTATTTTGTGTGATCTGGATTGGGAGACTGCCCATTTGGCTACACCCCTCACTCAGTGACGGCCCAAAATAAACATTGCGCAAATCGTGAGTCCCTCAAACAAGCAATCAGTGAAAATTGCTGTGCTTCCACTAAGATTAAGACTAATCAAAGTGGGCAGTGATTGCAGGAGTCAGTCTTTGCTTGGAGTGTGTTCTAATGAAGCCTTCGCTGCCCCATGAAGGCACGGAAAGAATATGAAATGACACAGCCTAAAAAACTTTACCACTAATTGCATTTTATGTTGTTCAGCTACACCACGATCTTTCTTGGTCTCATTTTTGGCGGAAAACCCTTTTGGTAAAGAGGAAAATTTTGTGTAGGCTAAGTAAGTAGGAGACATTGAGCTTTTGCTATGTGATGAAACACAACTTCTGTGGTAAATACACTTCAAAATGCTAACCTAAAAAAAAAAAAATTCAACACTCTCCCTGCAAATCAGTGAATTCCTGTGTCTCTAATTAGTTTAAAAGAGAAAAAGAGATGGTATAGGAGATGTATACGGTTTCATTTTATGAATTCTAGTTTACTGTGTGAATAATTCTTTACAAACATAGCTAGTGATTTAAGTGATGACTCATTAATGGTTTAAAAGAAGTATAGTAAAAATGAAACTTGGTTGTTTGTGTGAGAGCTATTTTTATGTGTGTGTGTTTTTTTTTTTTTCCAAGTTATTTTGGGAGTTACTTTCAGTGGAATCCTAACAGTTCTCTACAGCATAACCGTGATTGCCTACCTCGCTGGTTTTCTTGCCGTTGCCTTTAGTGCAATGGCAACAAACTGGGAAATGTAGATGCCAGAAAAGCTAATTATGGGCAAAGGTACAGCTTTAAAGAAGGGCTACAATGAAGCTGATGTTAAAATGATGGTAAATTTTGTTACTTTTTACAGTACCAGATTATATCCTGTTACTGTATTGAAATCATGATTAAAACCCAGTGCAATTCTAACTTCTTAAGTATGTTACCTCAGTGATCCTTGGCCAGCCAATTCCATTATATGCAGGAAAATTCTTCTTGAACACTGGAAGTAATCTTAAGAAAATGTTTAGCAGTCATTAAGCTTTAGAAGACTTAAAGCTCTGTATCTTTTCTTATATACTAGTTCTTCAGAGTGAAGCTTCTTTTTATGATTCGTTATATAAATCACTGTGTTTTACTTAGCGCTTTCCTGAGAGTATTGGACTTGAAAACAGTATGCATGCATCCTAAAATGTGCATGAATATAAGCACTAAGTTACACCGATAAAATAATGTATTTAAATTTCAGAGAAGTGTCACTACCTGTCCATTTTACTACAAAAACTTGTCTATGCATGGAGTTGCAGGAAAAAGAAGTAATAGAGGTGTGTTCTGCACTTGAGCAATGTGTCTCTTAGTAATAGTGTTGCCTTTACATCTTCCAATTAGCAGAATTTAATTCTAAAGATAGGTTGGGCTTAAAGTAATGGGAACTGCAAATTCAGTGACTCGTGGGAGGTTCTAAACCAGTCTGCTTTTCTCAGCCTTGCCTCTTCATGTGAGTATAATCAGGTCTTGAAACCCATAGTTCTTTTCCATTATCTAAAAGAGGTACATGATTTTGGATGATCCTTCTGTCACACCCTCTGCTCATTTGAAAAAAAGAGGCAACTACACTTTCAGAACACTTCCAATGAAGAGTTAGAATTATTAACTGAAGTTTTAAAAGAAAACACTTGCCTTGAATAACACTGCAGTATATGGCTTCTGTTAGATTAGAAACACTGAACTGTGATTTATAAGCAAGCCATTGACTTGGTGGACACTTCATGTGACACAGTTTTAACAGACGCCAATGAAAGGTTGTTGCATTTTGTATTAAGACAGTCCTTTTAAAACAATACTTGCTTTCAGTTTGGGCAAATTAATTCAGAATGAAGGATTTCAATTACTTAATAGTTTGAGGCTAAGTGATAAAAAAACCACCCTGAGCATAACCCAGATGCCTTCAGATTTATGCAATTATATACCTATTTCCCCTTAGCTTTTTTTTTTTTTTTGGAGGGGGGGTGGTGGTGGGGTGGTGGGTTTTTTGGGGCTGTTTGTTTGTTTTGTTTTGTTTTACTTTCCTGTTGCTTTTCCACTTTGCTGCCGCTTCTCTTCCCTGAATCTCACCTGCTCTCCCTGGTCCCCTTTCCAACAGAGTGCAGCACAGACCAGCTGGGATCCTGTATGCAAAGCCCTGTCTGGGTGAGGCAGTCCCAATGGTCAGAGCTGGAGGGCCAGCGGTGCAGGCAGACTTTGCTGCTGTGAGGTTGGAACTGAGGGTTAAATGTGGCCTGGGGTGACACAATTTGTGCTTTGCATGACTGGGAGAGTGGGGAAAGAGCAAAGGTAGCCACATGTCATACCTGGGATCAAGGTTTTGAGGTTAACATGCAGCAACCCAGTTAGTTATTGCTGGAGCTTGGAGGGCAGAATACCTGCACCCTTCACCCCTGGGCTGTAGCCTTTAGCTGGGTAATTGTTCAGCAGTAGAACCTCCAAAAAGCTTTAGATTTGAGCTCCCTAAATTTCAGGTGTGTGGATGCTCACAAAACAGTTATGCTGGGCTAGTTTGTGAGACTGTAACCTGTGGTTTATACATTTCACCTGAGTAGTAGCACGGGAGTATGTGATCATATTTAGGAGAGAAGCTGTAATATGGGGGTTAGATCCGCATCTTAGTTTGCTTATCCAGACACAGTCACTTGGAACTATCTTTTGTTTTATTCTGTTTTCCCTTATTTTTTTTAGCAGCATGCTTTGTGTGATGTGTTCTTTATGAGCAAGCGTTGAAAGTGAGGTAGTGTTAAGCAAACATCTGTTCCTGTGGAAAATTAGTGGGATTTATGTTTCTCAACATCTTATTTACTAATGCAGCCTAAAAGAGATGCAAATATCTTTCCACTCTGTTTTCCCCCTTGCCCAGCCCCCCCACCCGATTCCAAGTTGTACTTGTTTTCTTGCTTTGCTGGCAACAACTGCTTTACACAGTGGTCCTGTGCTGTCCCTGTTTACTGTCCTAAGAACAGCACAGTTTGCACATGAGTCGCAGCAGCCAAGGCCATGGGAAGCTGTTAAAGCAGCACTGTCATTCTGGTAACCCTTTAGAGCAATGTCTGACCACATCTTGTGCCATCCACTCTTGCCTTCTCACCTGTTTCCTAGTTGACCTTGTCTTGTTTCCTGATGTCTGCATGGATAATACTGGATGTAGCTGACATATATACTCACTGTTGGAGTATCTATAATCTGTGGACCATGCTGGTCAGCACACAGCACTTCAATGTTTCATTATCTACGAGAGTTTGAAAAGAAGGTACTCTTGAAAGTTCTGTGTAAAATTTCCATAAACAAAACGTTAGATAGTTTCTCAAACTAGTGAAAACGGATGAAGTCAGAGTAGTTGTAAAGAATTTTCCATGCAACTAGAAAATTCAAATAAACCATCAGGTTTTATTTGTTTTTCTTCAAATTTCTGACTTCAGTCCTGTAACAGCTGAATGGCTTCTTCCACTAACGCTCTGGAGAGCACGGGGCAGCGAATCCTCATCTTTGTGTTCTGAATGAGCAGAGCATACTATGGGCTGTTAATTGGTACCTGCTGTAGTATTTCTGTCCCTGGCAAACCTGCCGATGATGCTGTGGACTACATACTAAGTTGTAAGGTTTTTCGGTGGGATAGGCACAGACGTAACTTTAAAGAATAAAACTCTTAAGTACAGAAACCCTTCTGTAATCTTAGGTAGATTGCTGCTTGTCTTGCTTATACACTTGTCCTATTAAAATCTTATTTTATTTGTTTATTGCCATGTTTCAGGCAATGCAGTGCTTCATAGTTGTTCTGTTCATTTACATATGGCTGTGCTAGCTTTCTGACTCAGCTGGTGAAGGTTTGGAGATCTGACCAAATATTTGTTTAATTGCTTGTAGATGTCCTGAGCACAGCTCTTTGTGGTACCCCCATGCCACTACAATGGAGAAAGGAGGAGTTTATATTAATTTTCTGTAACTGTTCATCTTTTAGCCCTTGTTGTCTTCCTCACTGCAAAGCTTATTAGCCAAGTGTAAGGATACTCAGTGAGTCTGCCAGTGCCTCGCAGTAAAGAATTTGCTTGAAACTACTCAGATGATATTTCAAATAAAGGACACCTGGTAGTGGAAAATGCGGCAGATTTGTCTGTGACAGTGGCTAGAGACAGTAGCAAGTATATAGGTATTAATTGAAAGCACAGGGTCAAGTGTTATATGTATTGGTAAAACCTTCATTATTTGGTAACTTTTTCTATTAACAAATGAGAGCTACCAGGTAAAGCATGACTTTATGGTATTATGCACTGTGTTCGAGTTTTGGAAGTATTGAATAACAGTAGAAATGGTGGTCAGGATTAAGGCTTCTTGCTTCCTTTAGATGGCTGTACAGGCTTTCATCCAGCGATGAAACATTCTTCTGGGGTTTTTTTGAACAGCTGATGCTAGAGGTACTGAAAAGTTTGAAAATTAGTCATATGTAGGACCTAAAATAGAAAACCAGTGGGGAATGCGAGGCCTTTGACAACAGTTCACTATTTTTTTTTTTCAGACCCTTTATCATTCTTGCCTATCTGACATACTTTCTTTTCACTTGAAAAAAATTAATGTAGTCCATTAGCTTTCAGTTTACTGCCCAGCCCCTCTTGGCCTGCTTCAGGATTTTGAGTGCTATGCAGCCATTTCCTTCCGCTAGCGCTGAGCTCCGGGGCTGTGTCAGGAGCCCTGATGCTGCCCTGGTGAGTCACCCTGTAAAACTGAAGCAGTCCCATGTGATTATTCACACACAAGATTCGGGCTCATCTGTCTGTAAATAAGCATGTGCTTGTCTACCTTGTTTTTCCTGTAAACTGCTGAAGCAGTGAAAGCGCTTTCTAGGCATGTGCCCTTGACACACAATGCTAAAAATAGGGCAGTTTGACATTGCTACAAACTCGCAAGCTTCCTAGCTGTCTAAAGAGTCGCTCCCCTATTTAAGCAATCATTTGAATGGGCAAGTTTTCATTCAGAGATGTTCTGGGGTGGGTTTTTTTGGGTCCTAATCTAATACATAGAGCTTCCAAATTTATTTCTTCTGTGTATGACCAAAGTTAGGCAGCGTATCTGTAATGCTCTCAGCAACTTTTTATAATGTCACTGAAAGAAAGCAGAGGTGGGTTTTGGCCTTTTTAAGGCATCTGTGCCCTTTATGATACTTGCGCTCTACTGAGTATTTTAAGCACTTATTTCACTTGTGAAGTCATATTGCTGTCTTTTGTGCTGTTTGTTGTCCCCATTACTGAAACCACTTCAGGTGTGGTTGAGACCTTGTTAAAAGAATAATCAGTTGTATTAGCCAAAGCTGGTCTATTTTTGACTGTGCTTTTGTCATACCTTTCTTCCAAAAAAGCTGAACTAGTTAAGCCCCTGAAAGCACTTCATGCTGTTTTACCCGTGTGACACTGGGTGCACCATGTGAATGTTGCTGTAGTTCCCTCAGATGTGTTCCACAAAACCTGTGCTTTGGACCTGTGTGCTGTGCTGCGATACCATGCGGTGTTTCCCGCTGGTCATTCGGGAAGCAATTCCTCAGAGCACGGCCTGGTTGAAGCACAAAGCCTGCATTTAGAGCCTGATCCTGAGAGATCACTCTCTGTGCCGGGAGTGGGAAGGGGGATGTTTAGAGCTGAGTATGTGAGGGCAGGGGGAAGGGGAGGGGAAGAGAGATTTATTTTAACTAACTGAAAGCTTAATGTTGCTTCCTTCCTTCCCTGCTTCCTTTGCCCCCTGCTTTACCTTTCTGGTAAGAGCATACAATAGTCTGTGTGTCTTTGTATCTGCTATCCAAGAGAATGGTGTGGGTTTGCCCCAGACTGTCCTCCCAGCATGCCTGTGCCGTGTGGTATGGCAGAGCGAAAGCAGGCTCTGAGTAGGGAATAGTGCTGGGGGTGATTGCTGCGTGAGCGAGGACTCTGTTCACCCCCCAGCCCAGGGAGTGGAAACATTGTTGGTGTGGCAGCCCTGAAAACTCTGCAGCAGCGGAAATGTGGTGTGTGGGGAGCAGGGCTGTCTGAGCAAGCAGCATCCGTGGGCCAGGGACAGGCTGTGAAAGTGCAAGAGGTGGGAGCAAGCACTGATTTTGGTAGGGCAGAGCTTTGCTTTGTTAGGCTGGTGCTGATAAGAGAGCAGTAGTGGATCTCATGGCCTCCTCATATGGCCTTGCTAATCAGCCTCCTGTTCTTTTGGTGTGGTTGTAGCCAGCTCACAACTCAGCAGATCCACTGTTCTAGGGGGAGGAATTCCCTGTGCCCTCTCTTTCTTCACTCGCTCATGTATATCCACAGGCTCAAGACGTCCCTCAGGCCTTTCTCTTTAGCTGGTATGACTGCAAGTCTTTCATTTGTTTCTTGGAGGTTGCTTTTTGTGGGCTTTGGAGGGCTCTTGCTCTTGTGCTGCGGATGCCTTCAAAGCAGTTAGTTATTTTTTCAAGTGGTGGCGCACAGAGAGTGACCAGTGCTGTGGGGAAAGACCTGGGACTAGCCAGGTAGAGGGAAGACCCAGGGGTTCAGTGCTGGGAAGCAGCATTTGCAGGGAGCCTTGGCTCTGCAAATATAATTTGGCTTATGCCAAAATGATTGCCCTTTCAAACAGAATAGCTCTTAGGGCTTGCACTTATACCAGCATTTAGTGTTGCATGGAATTCTTTGGCGCTTATATCCGTGAAACTCTTGAGTGACTTTCACTTTAAAATAATCCGAGATCCTTGAGAAAATGAATGTTTAGTCTCTGTACTTCATCACTCTCTATTGCTTTAGAAGCAGAACTGAGGAGTTTGCAAGCTGCGCTTAGTTTCTTTCCCAGCTTGAGCCACTATAAAGAACAAGTTACACGGCATTAAAAGACAGAGACCAGGCTGTAAAGCAGTACAAATTAAGCTGTGCATTTCTAAATCATGAATAATTCTGAAAACCCTGTTGTACGAGGGAAATGCATGTCCCTGCATTTTTGAATCAGACACAGAAACGACGTATGGCTGGGACAAAGAAAAGGGGAGGAATGTGACTCATGATGCATGAAAATATATAATTCACTGCAGTCTTTCACAGCTCATAAGCAACAATCTAAAAGGAGAAGAAACACAGCCTAAAAAAAAAAAAAATCTAAGCATGAAAGGGCTTCCTCTGTTGGGACCCAACAGGTTGACACCCTTGTTGAGGTGGCTGCACAGCTTTGTAAGCGGTGCCTGGACTCACTTGGTGAGATTTGTGGCCAGCCACTGTCTCCAGCCGCTCACCCCATTGTCACCATCTGCAATGGCTCTTGGCATCAGGTGCCCCTGGCTGGCTGGAGCTGCAGTGTGGAGCCGCGGTGCAGGAGAACGTGGGCTGCTGCTGGTGAAGCTGCAGGTACGCGTCTGGCTCCCACCTTAGGCTTTCTCCCTCCTCTCTCTTAGTTACAAGGCAGCCTCTCTGTTCTTGCCGCTAGCGTGCCCACTCCACTGGGAGGTGCGGGGCAAAGGGAAGCTCTGCCTGCTGCAGCCACTCCCAGGCATTCCTGTGTGGGAAGCCGTGGGGTCTGGTTTTGCTCGTGTGTGCTGGGAGCGCAGCCTCCTCAGCACGGACGAGTGTTGCAGGGCATGAGCTCATTTTGATGACCCTTCACACAGCTGTGTGAGGCTGAACTGCACTATCTTGTCGCCAGCTTTGCGGTCTTCTGAGCTTTTCTGGGGAAGTTATTGTTGTAAACAGGCATGTGCTTCACATACATGGTTTTGTGCTGGTGTTTTTAATGAGAGAAGAACATTACATGCCGCACCAGTAACGTGCGTTGCAGTCGTTACACAGATGGCCATATCCTCACATGGTCTGGTTCACGCCAGATTTACAACTGCGTGTTCATTATTAGATTTGGAGCTGTGTGTGAGTGCTGTTGGTGTAGTTGCCTGCATATTTAAAGTTTGCATAGATACAATTCTTCTTGGTGATGCCTGGTAGAAAACTGCAGCTTTCTTTACTTAGCAGCTGACACTGGAAAAAAAATAAACCCCAATATACTTATTGTGAGGGTTTGATTTTCTAAAGCCAAATAAGTAAGATTGGACAAACTTTTGAGGATTGAGAATATTTGCTATCTCTGCTGGGAAGGGCAAGGGTGCTGAGCTCTTCTGCTGGCTAACTTGTTCTGGATTAAGGAATTTCAGTTTTGACATCCAAGTTAGAAAACTGTGGGTTTTTTTGGAACTGATTGTTGGTTTATAACCACTGTTACAGCACAACTTATACTTGCATGGGGTAGTTTAGAGGTATACAATGGAGCATTTATTCAGTTTTTATTATTATTGGCCAGTGTGAAGAGGTGATTGTATTTTACACAAGAAACCAGAATATTTCAGCCTCTCCATGCATAGTTTACCACATGGAATTTTGTAATTGTGGTTCTAGTTAAGCTTGCAGTTGGTAAGTCCAGAACTTGAACCATTTTCTTCTCTCTAATGGTTAGAAAATGAGTGTTTAATTGAAAGGTTTAGAGTGACCGATGACTGCTCTTTCTTCACAGTGTAACAAATGAAGGACAGGCACACAGTTTCCTGCCTGGTATGCTCATAGTACTTCTTGGGGGTCATGTGCTGGTGGTGTGTACTTACATTCTGCAGCTAGAGCTTTTTGTAGCTTTGAAGCTGGGGTTGCAAGTTTTTCCTCAAACTTTTAAAAGGAAATTTATTAACAACTTCATTTTTCAAAGCTGATTATGCTTAAGCATTAAGAGATTTTGTAGTTTGTGCTATTGCATCTTGATGCACCTCTGTTAACAAACTCAGGTTGTCGCCTGTTGTGTATATGGGACTGCCACAAGTGGTAAGGAGTTCTCATGCTGTCACTTGCTGTCCTGCACTACTCTGACTGCTAAGATTTTCGTGATTGGTTCCCATTGCCATATTTACAGGCTTTTTTTAAAGGAAAAAAAAATTATATGTAAAAAAAAAGTCAGCCTCCAAACCCCTAAACCAAACCTTCACTATCTTTTTCTATTTACAGCTGCAATCAGCTCCATGTAACCTTAGCATCCACCAGCTTCCGAGCTTTGTTTTCCCTTTTTCTTCAAATCACTGCACACCTGCTTGATAATTCTACAATGCTTTTTTTAAATTTCCATTTAAGAACACAAAAGAAAGTAGATTTGGAAAAACTAAAGGGGGGAAAAAATAAATCCTTGTAATACTGCTTTTTTCCTTACATATTTTGTATTTAAAGGGCAAGTATGTTTACACAGCTGTACATATTTGTTCCCCCAGTATGTGAACTGTATAAAAGATGGATGATAATGTTTTGTGCCTATGCACTCATGTACAGATTTATATTAACAAATGATGTTTTGCTTTATGACCCCATTTCTGTCTTTTAATGCTGCATAACTCGCACTTCATAGTTGGCTCAAACTGAGAACAAACGTAAGGAGCTTGCAAACACCTTGTTACTGTTTCTAAAGCAATAGAGAATGATGAGGTGCAGAATCTAAACATTCACTTTCAGGAGTATCTTGGATGATTTAAAAGTGAAATTTATTCAAGGATTTGATGAATATAGGCTAACTCTACACCAGTTACTAATATATCAAATTATATTTGTAGAGACAAGAGTTTTAACAGATGATATTTTCCCAGTGCTGAGTGGAATGGCTGTAGGTATTTCCCTTTATTTCTCACTGCCACCTCCTTTGAGGTGAACATCCTCCTCTCTGATACTTCTGTCATGTTAGTCTCTTTACCCAAGTGTCTCTCTGGAGGCCTGGGTTTGCTCTTTGTGTGCCACTGTAAGAAGTATGTCGACAACTCTGAGGGTATCTCCAGCAGGAGAAGTAAAACCAGACCAAGAAAGACCTAAGGCCCTTAAGTCTTTCCACTGCCTTTCATGAAGATGAAAGTCTTCAAGAGAATAAAATGTTTTAGTATCTGTTGTGAAATGGTAGAAGTCTTAGTAAGTATGAAATCTGTGGTGATATGGGAAGGGTATCTGTAGTGGTAAGTGTCTAAAAGCCATCCACACTGCAGCTGTACAGAGTCAAAGGTTGACTTGAAATCACTGGTGTAGATGATTGTGCCTTATGCTGGGTTAAACGAGTTGTTTAGACCTTGAGTAACTCTAGTGATGGTGTTTCATATAGCTGTTTACAGAATTTGGGGGCCTCACCAAAAGTCAAAACCAACTTCAGTCTTATACATCAGACTAGTCTTGGTTCTGTCAGGAGGTGTAGCTGCAGTTGTCATGGGGCAAGGTCTAGATTTGGTCTTCAGCTGAAGTCCTGCTGTGGCATGAACACTGGTAATTGGATTGACTGGACTTCAGCAGATACTGAAGGCCAGCAATAGCGTTTGAACTTTAAGCCAGTGGTCTTTGCATGCAACTTTGTGTGTCCATGCTGGCATTGTCCTCTTTGAAACTGTGTGTGTGGGGAAAACACCACAGGTCCCTCAATATTAAGATGAGGGAACACACATACAGGGTGTGTATGTGTCCAAAGCATGGGATTCAGGAGCACAGGGACATTTCTGTCTTACAAAAAGGTGTACACGAAGCCTACGGTGTACTGTCAGGCTACAGTACATCTTTTCCTAAATTAGTAGGTTTTGGTGTTGTAAAACTGTCCCTGGTAGACCTGCTCTCAGACGATGATGTGAGTTCTAGTCACACTTTTTCTGTTTTCCCTGAGGAGTATTTAGTTATGAATACCTTCAGGAGGCCAACTTGAACTGTATTTATCATAATAAACACAAGGCTATGACAAAATGCTGAATTCGGTAAACAATATTCCGTATGTCCTACCAGACCTTGAGATATCACTTTTTAAATGAACCAGTTGTGAGTGACCAATATTCATCCTATGCTAATGCTGTGCAGAGTTCTTTGAGATGTGCATGCTATGAACACATCCCACAGCTCATATTTTTATACCTGAAGCAGCTTTTCAAGTCAGCTTGCTCTTCCTTGCTGAGTCCTGCTATCCTGCAAGTAGGAGAGGTATGAATGAATATGTATAGTATGTTGTGTGTGTAGATATGCACTTGTACACAGTAGAAGGAAGCTATTTTAACTTCTAGAAAAAGTATATAGTCAGCTGCACACGCTCAAGCACAAGCAGCTGCAATCCACATCTGCAGCAGTAGCAGTGAAGACCTATGCAGGAGTGTGGAGAGAAATGCGGGGCTGGACCACTTCTGTGAACAAATTTAAGTTATCCTGAGGATGGATTTGCTTAGACTTACATCTGTCAACTACCAAAACTAGTTTGAATGTTTTCCTAAGAGGTTTCTAGGAGAACAATATTCCATATGTCCTTCTTAGGAGAATATACTAGCACGGTTAAGATGACAAGTATCTTCACTAGCTTAATGTTTTTCTTGTTAAATCTTGCTTTTAGTATTTCTCCTGTAATGAAAAGCCACCTGAAGGTGTTACCTGTACCATAACAAGAAATAGATGAGAGCAAGTAGATAATGCTTATTTGTGGGCTTTAAAAAAAATTAGACCAATTATTTATGTAACATGTAGTCACAGATGTAGTCAAGAGTGCAGATAAATCAGGCTTCCTTTTCCCAGAATTTGGACAGAGATCTCTTGAGTTATTATTTCCTCATTTCTTGTCTGAAGATATAAAAATACCACAAGCACTGAAGATGTTAACATGAGTTTAATGCAGCCAAAACAGTAAGGAACATAATCTCATACAGGCATCGTTGTTGTTCAGAGACTTAGGTTCTCTACTAGTGACATGTTAGAATTTCTTTGTTAACTAGATACTGGGAATAAAATGACTTACGGAGGTAACTTTTCTACCTAATAAATGGGTAGGGGTGAGGTGGAGGACAAGAGGAGTAAGTGATTCCTGGTTCCCCCTCTGGAAAGCCCACTGCTACCTCTTGAGCTGCTTGCTACTGCTTGGTTATCTCATGTTAGATCCCTTTACATACGATGCCCTGTTTTTGTAAATGTACTGAGGGAAAATTTTGTCCTTGAGTTTTAGGCAAGACTCACAGAGCAAAAAAACTCCCCCACATTAAAAAAAGGTCTATAAGCTAGCATTGAGATGACTTCGAGGGAAAGATTGAGAGTGGAGCAGTTGGTCCATCAGTCCAGAAAGCCTGGTCTCTTTCTCATCTAGAAGTAGCTTGCTGACATTTTTGTGAATGTCCATTCTTGTGAGGATTCTTCTCAAAGGGTCAAGGAAAAAAATAGCGGGCAAACTGAAAAGTGAAATCAGTCTCGTCTGTCTCTGAGCATGCAGAAATGAGCATTAAATGAACCCTTTTATAAATTTAACCTTAGAAGACTCCAGTTGACTGAGATTAGATATCTAAGACTGTGTATCTAAATGGCTGCCAGAAAAAGGAGGGTCCAAGGTAATTTCTAGAAGTTAAGCCTATCTGTGATAATGCCTGATGTACTCTTTAGGAGCTGTTCTGTGATAGCCACCGCTGATAGCGGTTAAGGGGTGCCCTGCATTGTCCTAGTGGGAGACAATGCAAGGAATAAACCTTGCATGTTTCCATGTCACCCTCTATTCATATTTTCAGAGTGTTAACCCTGAGGTGATTCCTTTATCATGTTGGAAAGCATGAGAGCCTTTATTAATGATAAAGAGGACACACCCTGAGCATGTTGTAGTGTGCAGAGGCAAAGTGTGTCTGCCTTAATTGCACTTTTGTTCCTGAACAACCCAGAACCGGGCTGGAGGGTGACAAGGGGAAAATCTGGGTTGGGTTTTCCCCTGCTTCTTCAAGGAAAAACTAATATGGTCATCAAAATAAATTGAAGTACCTGCCTCTTTCTTGTGAAAGCTCACTATTGCGGATAAGGTTACACGCAGAAATTCTCCTGTGTGCTAGTTGGGAATAACAGCAGATAAGTTGGAGCCCGCAGCTAAGATGAGCATGTTGGAGTGTCTGTTTACAAATCAAATATCTGCCTGGCATGGCCTGTCCTGGCAGCAGAGCTATGTGTGCACTAAAATTAAAGAGGAGGCTGGAAAGGGAGACATTCCTCGTGTTCTGGGCTGGTCTCATTGGTTCAGCAGCATGTACCACTACTGTGCTGCTGGCATGGTAGCCAGCACAACTACAGTAGCACATTGTGCACTGGTGGGTAAGAGCTCAACAATAAGGGACTGGAAAAGACCACTTTCCATAGAGAGGTTTTTAGAAGGCTGAATATTACCAAAATAATTTTACAAAGCTATATAATCTGAAAAGCAACTGAAGTGACTGCCCTTGATCTGCTGCCAGACCTCATGGCGTATTGCTTTCCACAGGCTGCTGCAGCACACTCGGCCATGTTACCCCATCCCATAATTTTTTTTTCTGCCATAACCGAGCTTACTATTTGTGCTGATTTGAAAGTTAAGCATGCTCTCAAGTAAGCAGAGGGAAAAGAGATTTTACTGTTGCTATGTGGCAGAATGGCCAAATGCTTGCATGTATTTTTGGGGTGGTACAGAGTGTTTAGACTTTAAATTCTAGCCAAGGGTGTTCAGGTTTCTAAGCTTGCCTCTGCGCCTGGCAGCAGCTCCTCTAGTGTTGTCAGCCCTGCTGCCAGGGATGTTGTGATGTCCTGGAGGGGACAATATGGCAGCCTATTAGTCTGAACCTCTCAGATTCATTTAAAGTCAAAGACCTTAAATGTTGGTAAAAGGTCCCCAATGTGTGGAACATTTTGTCTTTTCAAAGTTTAAAAAAAAAAAAGAAAAAAGAAAAAAAAAAGAAAAGAAAAGGTGATGTCCTCAGATTCTCTTCCTGCCTTGCAGTTTGGAGCAGTAAGTCAGCAGAAAGGTGCTGTTTGTAGTGCTTCCAGGAGCTGTGCTGGTGCAGAAGCCTGTTCTCCACATTCAGTGTCCATGTTTTATTTAGAGCTTCTGACACATTGCTTGTTGGGAAGTTTGCTTCTAGTTTCACAGGGGAAGAGGGTGGTTTGGGCTTTTGCGTTTGTTTTCTTGACATTTTAAATATTTCTCATCTCCTCTGGGATGCTGTACTCTGTGTCTTGTGGTCTTTATTCATAATTTAAGAACCTGTCTTTATAGTAGAATATGTGCAACCAGGCCCACCTTTATTCAGTTGACTCACGTCTGAAGGCCATCTTGGAGTACCTCTGTGCTGAGTACAGCTCTGCTGTGCTTTATCAGTGGGTCTTGTCTGTCATGCATCCAATTCTCCACCCTGCTCACCTCCTTTCAAGTCTCTGGGTGATGAAAATCATGTTGTCAGTGTTGTTTTGTGTTTTCTGGCTTCAAGGCTTCTGGTATGAGTGTTTCAGCATGCTGTGCTGTTTCCATCTCCCTGAAATTAGGCATCAGGGGCTGTGGTGTGTGTAAGGGTATGCGGATATAAGGAAGTGTGTGTTAGGTGACTTCTAAGGCTTCTGCTGCTGTGTTTCTCCATCGTTCTCCTTTGTGCTCATCCTATGTTCCCTTGCATGGAGAAGCTGCTCTTGTATGGTCACTGACCTGGGATCCTGATCTTCCTATTTGCTTCCTTCTCTGACCTGGTTGTGATGCAGCTTGTCCCTAAACTCTGTTGTAGAGATTTTTTGGATGGCTTTCATTATGCCCCTTGTTTTGAAAACACCTCTACTACTTGCTGCTTCCACAATAGCTGGAGACTTCACCAATATCCCTTCCTACAAGGCATAGACCAAGTTCCCTCAGAAATCTCTCCTGGCCGCTCCTGCCTTGCTCTTCACCTCCACCCCTGGAAGACCTGGCAATGGCTGGCCACTGGTCCTTGTGTCCATCCATCCTCCCCAGCTTCCCAGCGAGGCTACACTTCCTTTACCACCTGCACTGCCTGTTCCTCATTTTGATGTCTGGGCACCCCTTGCCTGGAGCTGCAGGCTCTCTGGGCTGCTCTGGTTTGGTGCTGCTTGTCATGAACGGCCCCTGACCTCGTGTTAGAGGTGAGCACCGCTAACGGTTCAAAATAATGTTTCCCCTTGCTCTAGCAGTCTCTACTACCGCTCTCTGCATCTTCTTGCTATCCTTAGCTCTGAATAGAATGTTCATTCTCATCCAGATGCCATGTGCAAGGATTTCAAGAGCTGTGGCTCCCTAAATATTCAACAGGCGAATAACCAAGATTTCTTAGTTCCTCTTACACCGCCTCCTCTTTCTTTCCATGTCAATAGCAAAGCACTGAAGTACTCTTTCCCTCAGTGCCTAAAAATCTAGTTCCCCTTCTGTTGGGTTGAGTATTTAGCTATGAATCAGTGAAAAATCAGAATGAAGTGTGCATTCATACAGGCGTATACTGGGATTTACACTCCTACTTCCCTTATTTTAAGCAGTGCTGGCTTTTTAAATGTCAAAAATTTTAAATTTTCAGTTTTTTTAAGGAGAAAGAGTTGTTTTGACAAGGGAAGATAGTTTATTGTACAGTAAATGTGAAAGTGGTAAATGGCATACAACTTCTCCATTCTCTGCAATATTCTTCACCTTTACTCTTAAATTTTACTGCTACAGATTGTTTTTATTAATGTTCAGGGAGAAGTTGCTGTGGGGAGTTATAGTACTTTTTGCAGAGGATATCTTGTGCAGCAACTTATGGAACAACAGTGAAACACAACCTGAGCTACTTATTCAAACATTTGCAGTGTGTTCAGAGCATAAAAAAGAGGCTGCATCAAAATGAGTGTCCAGGCTTCTGGAAAACAGCAGGTTTGTTTTGAGGGGTTTTTCTTAAAACCAAGTATATCAGTCTAGCAACTGGTGTAACCAAACTGCAGATGCTTGCACAAGGATGACTTGCAAAGGACAGCTCTGCTGAATAAAAGAACAGCAAACACCCCAAAACCATATATCATCCGCATTATTTAATATTCCTCTCTTTCATCTATGAATCCCAATGCTTGTAAGGAATGAGGGTAGGTTTTTTTCAGGTCTGTACAACTATAGAGTAATAATTACTGCAGAGTGAGTGCAGTGGTGTAAACTTGACTCCTTTGTGATTGCATTTCTTTTGTTTTCCCTTTAAAATTAGGGAAAACATTCTAATTTTATTAATAATGAGGTTGAGCAATAAATTTCAACGTTTGAGAGCTTGCTGGAGGCTGAATACATTCTGCAAGGCTGCAAATGGAGAACTTTCACTACTTTGTAGAGGGCCCTGAACGCAAGTAGATGGAAGCAAGGATCACTCTTATATCCTACGTGTAATTAACTCCTTTGATTGTGGCCCTTCTCCTTGAATTTTTCCAGTCATCTTACTCTTCACTTGACTTCTTCTTCAAAACTGACTCTTAAAAAGTAGTTCATAGTCCGTAAGCTGTCAGCTAATACTCAGCATTCACACTTTGAATTGTTTTGTTTTGGTATATATAGGTCAAATAGTATTAACATAGTGCATCTCTTGAAATCTTAATTTCTAGTTCAGATAATTGCATGCAAAAGTTTGTGGCTATTTGTAAACTTCCTCTTAAACCTTACCTGTCAGATTAGTGCATGAGCTGGCCTTAATGTTGGGGTTCTTTAAGGTAGACTTGAAAATCTCATAGATCTTGGTAAATTTGTGTTTAACGGAATTTCATTATAATATTTCTTTAAAGGGAGGTTTTAGTAACTTGGTTTTGAGTGTTTAAAAGATGTACACCTTCATTTTTATGACTATCTGAGTGATTAGGTAGCTACTAGATTGTTTTACTAGAGAAATTTTCTGCATTCAAAAATCCTACGTTTCCCCTTTTCTCCAAGGTTCATGTTTTTGAAGTCTGAAGGCTTTGACAGCATGTAATTGTTGTTGTTTGCAAAGCTCTCATCTCTGTGTTAGTGCTGTGGAGACCTTTACAGTGGATTTTATTTCAATTCAGTTCTGCAGCTGAAGTAACTCAAGCACTTGAAGGCGGTGTACTTGTTCTACCAGGATCACTCCTCCTTGCTATAAAGTGTGTGTAACTTTTGCTTTTTTTTGATCCCAGGCTTCAGTTCTTGAGTCTTGCTGCAACTCCTCTCCACTTACTTTTTTCAGTGCCCAGTCCTCACAGTAGGGACTAGGTAAGGTTGTCCTCTTTCCTCCTCACTCTCTGGAAATAGCCATACAAACCAGGAGAGGTGGGTTAAAAAAAAAAAAGAAAAAGTCTTCTGCAGCTGTGGGGATTGACTTGTGTAATTTTAGGTATAGCTGTTACAACTCCTTGGACAACTGGGCTGCCCCATGAGTTATGGAACAGCTACTGATGGTCTGCACTCAGGGACAGGAGCTTTGTCATGCCATCATAGCCAGGGAGGTGAGGTATGTGACGTGCACTGAGGGCTCGAGGGAAAGTTTTGGGTGAGGATATCCAACAATGCAGCCCATGTGTCTGTAAGCCTCTGTAAATGCAGATAACAATTCCCTCCCTTCAGCAGCATCTTGTATTTCAGAGCCTCATTGTTTAGAGGCCAAACCTGAAATGTCTGGTCCACAGCAGTGCTGTCTCTTAGTAGAACTGCTGGGAAGCCAAAGGCATGGCATGCATCCTATGGATGACCATTTTAAAAAGGGAGAAGGGGAATCTTATAACTTCAGAAAAATGCTTCAGTCTTTTTACAATTTTTCCTAGTTATAAAGAGATTCAAGATATTCATGAAGTGGTTGTTAAGGACTTATCTTTTTCCTGAAAGCTTGTCATTTTGCATCTTGTGCACAATAGAGGGAATGTCTCAGATGTGATCTCCATCTGAGTTATAATATACTTCCTTTTTATCTGCACTAATCTGTGAACTAAATCCATTTTACAGGATTTTCCTCTGTGATTCCCTCTATCATTTTTGGATAGTTACAAGCAGATCTTAGAAGAAATTCTTAATGTTAAAATATGGAACAACCTTCCCCAGAAAGATTTCCCTGGTATCAAGCTCTACCTTGGCTCTGTTTCTACAAAGCACACAGTCATATCTGTACCAGAGGGAACACTTTTCATATGTGTGGCCCCTTCTTGAAAATATGCCTGTGCCCTTGTGGAGAGATTTCTTGGAATTTGTAATTGTTGATAGGTTCCAAAAGATGATTTGAAAATTGATTTTTTTTTTTTAGTCTGACAGATATTTGTTATAATTGCAGGATTCCAGCTCTACAGAAGGCATTTTTTTAAATGCACAAACTATTATTGTGCTGAAACTAAAAATATCAGGCTAGCACCAGCCTTGTAGAGCAGTAATGAAGTGGCATCAAGACTTTTAAATAGCTACAGAAAATAGCTTCTAAAAGTGCTATTTTTGCACACACAGACAAAAGAGAGTAAAGTGTATAGGAGAAATACAATTTTCCCTGATAAAGCTTGCAATTAAAAAGAACACATTTTCTGTAATGACATGGAGGTAGCAAAATTGAGAGGACTGAAAGGTTGAAGGGGAAAGGAAAAACAAACACTGCTGTTTTAGTTTTCATGGCCCGGAGCAGGACATTGCAGCTTGCACTGTCAGGCTGAGCCACAGCCTTCCTGATGGAGACCAGTGCTTGATGCCTCCACAGGAAAGTGTTGAAACTGCCAATAATGCACCAATTGTATCTTGGTATAGTGCTGTGAGTAAAGCAGAAAAGTCATCCTTTATCCCAGGGTCTTTTCCAAACATTCTTTTAAGATTTGCTGGTTCCCTTGCTTTTGTGTAGTCTATCATTTAATCAGGGTTGGGTAATGAGTGTTCACTGGATAGTAATGCTTTTATAACTTTTTTTTTCCTTCCCTTTGGCAAACTACAAATGACATCGTAGAAGTAGTGAAGAGTGTTTCCACTTAAACTGGCCGCCTCAGTTCGAGAGGAGGCAGATGAACACGAGCTAGTGTTGCTGCTACATCCTACTACGTTTCACAACACCCATCTGCCAGCCCGGCATGTGATCCTTCCCTCATGCCGAGCCACAGAAATGTCCTGGTAGCTCGTCTGCCTGAGGAGGAGGGGGCCCCAACGGTGCCCACAAGGAGATAGTGGGAATGGGGATTAGCACCGTAAAACAGCAGTTCCTGCCTTTAAGGACCAATCAGTGTGACAGTGCTTTTTAATTTTCTGGAAATAAGGATGGGTACTGAATCAGGATTAATGCTAACCTGGTTCATAAACTCCAATATTATCTGAAACTGCTTTTGAAGTTACACCTTTAGCATGAAGAGAGGGGAGATTAATGAAGTATTGTAGCAGATTTTGTGAGGTGCTTAATTGCATTCAGATAATGTTGCATAAATACTTATTCTCTGTGTTTTCAAACTTGTTTTCATTTAATTTAGATGAAGGGTGAATCAAAGCTGCCAATTTGGCCATCTCTACATGATTCGTTATTTCATAATACCTGTATCATATTCCCTCTCACTCATTTCCAAACTGAATTATCCTGCTCTCTTTAATCTCTTTGTAAAGGAGGCCACCCATGCATCTAATAAGGGTTTTTTTTTTTGCTTTTCTCTTAAACATTTCTCAAGTACTTTTTTTAGCCTTGCAGACCATTTAATGCCATTTGTCAGCCTTGATACTATGATTTTTCTTTCTCCATCTCATACATCCTTAGCATAATGCACATTAATCTCTTTCTTATCACACATTAAAGAGACTATTTCCAGCTTAGGGTGTAATGTGGGAACATGAAAGCACATGAGAACTTTTTGTGTGCTGTGTTCCATACCTGGGCTAATTTTGTAGCCCAAAAATTTCTTTTGAAATTTCTTCTATTTTCAGAGCTTCATTAGAATATTCTCTCAGTGAATTTTTCTATTGTATGAGTTATTTTTAAAAAAAGGAGAAAGAGGGAGTTTTGATACTGGTGTTATCTGTAATGATTTACCATGTTGCTTATACTTGTAGGATTCCTTTTTTTTAGAAACCAACCTTCTTCTACAGGTAAATCATGGTAATTATACTTTAAGCAATTTCTGACTTAGCAGATTCAAGGCAGGTCCTTTTAAATGTTGTTCTTTAATATTAGTGTGGCTTTAAAGCATTTAGTCCTCTTTCTGTTACCTTTTTTTTTTAATGTAGACAGGGGAGTGTGTGCATATATAAAAATTTAAATGGTCCAGTAGTATTATCTGGAAATTCTTAAACATATGTGGTATGTGGAATTAGTTATAATAGTTGTACTCATAGTTGCATGTGATGCTCTACCTGAGACCTATTTTCAGTTGCTTTCTACCTTTTGCTTAATTTGAAACACCAAAATTGAAATAGTCCACAATGCCTCTTCCCTCCTTATTTTTTTTTTCAATTGCGCATTTCAGAAATCCCATGATGACAGCAAGGTAAAGGGACTTGGTGTTTGCTCTTAGGGAGCAAACTGTAGGGAGCGACGCTGGCTGGGGCCGGAGGGTGGCTCTGCTGTCACTAACAAGTCCAGCTTGTGCAGTGGAGATGACTAGTCCCTAAGAGTTGTGACCCAGTTATTCCCCACACACTTTCTTAATTTTCTAGCAAGTCAAGGACTTTCAGGAAGAAAAACCCTTTTTGTTAGGGAAATTGAATGTTGCCATGGCAAACTGCATCCTGCACGTTCTGGTCTCTGGTGCTGCGCTAACTTCCCTAAGCGGAAGTTGCTATTAGTTGCTAACAGTGTCTTCAGCTTGTCTTGTGATGAGCCTGAGGTCTTTCTTGCAGAAGTGCCGTGTTCTCCTTACTACCAAAAGTGGCTTTGAAGCTGCCCTTTGAACACGCAGACGTGCTGAGCACTACGGAAAATCAAGCCCTTGGTGTCCAAATTGGTCACTCAATTAGTAGTTCCTTTGACAATTTTGTCTTTGTTCTCTGTGGTTCAGCATTACATTCTTAAAACCCTGGTAATGCCACCTAAACAGAATTGTATTATAGGGTAAACTTATTATTAGTTTTGAACATTTGGATATAACTGTAAGTTCCCAGGAGAAGAATTCACTCCAGGGTTTGTATGGGATGTGGTAAATAAGCCAGGGTTATTGTTTTCAGGCGCTGCCTTTCTGGTGTGTGCAAACAATGACTTCAGCAGCTTCCAGGCTTATTTTTCTGATTCTTCCAAACTATGGTCATGGTTTCATGAGACACTAAACTGGGTTTTGGAGGGCCTACAAGATGAAAAACACCATCACCACATGCTGCAATGCATTGAGCCATTGCAGACTGGCTTTGCCTATTCAAATGCCTTCACAAGTTTTTGGAAAAATAACTGTGTCCTGGCAGACCATGTGCTGAATTGGATATTCTATGTCCATGCTGCTTTGCCTTTACAAGGAACTTAACATGCTCTGACCTTTTTGGTGAAAAAGTTGCTGTGTTTGGGCTGCAGAGGGATGGGAGTGATGCAGAGAGGCTGCCCAGGCTGGGAGATGTGCTGGGTGACCTGGAGCTGAGTTCACCTGTCTCCACAGTCTCCATTCAGGCAATGCAGCATTATCCAATTACACCTTTCAAAAATAACTCCATCCTCAGGGATTTATTACGGGCTTCTTCAGTTTAATTTTCATGGCAAAACCATGCTAGCTGGGACCCTTGTTGGGGATGGTTTTTTGTGCGGTTTTGTTGTGTTGTTTTTTTTTTTTTTTTTCTTTTTTTACCAACCAAAAAATAATGCCAAACTGAAGGTGCTTTGAGGAACCTTTTTGCCATGGTCAGTTGGTGTGGCTGTGAGAGGAATGGCACCTCTGCCAAGGTAATGTTACACCTCAAAGTCACAAAATGCCAGGTCTGCTCTTGCTGCACAGCAAATTCTAGTACACCAGGGCCTGGTGGGGGCCACATCAGAGAAGTTAGGCTCAATTAATATAATTAATGGGAAGTGGCATCATGGCTTTTTTTTTTTGGTGGACTTAATTATATCAAGAAAGTACTTGAAATATACAGATGACATTAGCGGTTCAGCCAGGCTTAGTATCTGTGGTATCAGCACTGTTCTTTACCCACTCACATTCTCCTTTCTTTACCTGGCTCTTTTGTTTTCCTTCACCTCCACCTCTCCTCTGGTAAATCAGAATCTTTTTGTTTGTGTTTGTTTGTTTGTTAAATCACGTTGTGCACTCAAACTCTTCGCAGCAAAAAATTTGTGGTTTTTTTACTGAATGACCCTAATACTTCTGTCTCTTTTAGCACCTGCTATTTATGATTTCAGTTGCGTTGTCTAATTTTAATTCCTTGTCAACATGACACAGGAGTCATGGAAACAAGGGGCTGGTGGTGGTCTAACGGATTTGGTCTACACGAGTGGAGAAAATAACTTCAGGTTCTACAGCACCACTGTGAAGTTCCTGTTGCTAAGTGCATGTGTGAGAGAGAAACAATATGGATAACTTTGCTTATGGACCAGATGTCTTAAGACTAATTTGCTTACAGTGTACGGCAGAAGTCCTGCAGCACTATAAGATGATGTGTATGAAATAGTCTGCTCTGAAACTGCAGAAAACAACTGCTCTGACTTGTTCAAAAGTGCTACTTCTAAACCTGTGAAATCTGTATGAGAACTGCGGTATTTTAACGTGTGCATCAAGCTCTCAGTTTCACTGAAAAGTAATGTTTCCTTCTTTCTTTTTTCCATGTAAAGCAGCCTCGATCTGTGGGGCTTGGTGTAGGGTAATGCTGTTTATAATGAAGTCAGAATTGGCTTTTAGAGCCTGATGAATGAAAGTCCACAGTATAAGACTGCAGCTTTTTGTGAGAGAGACATCTGTGCTATAACAAGAGCAGGAGACCCAATTTAGACAACTGCTAGAAGGAGAGCTCAAGAAAAGGAAAGACCTTTTTTTTCTAGCTTAGATTAAATATTTGTACAAATAAACTTTTCAGCTGCTCATCAGAATTGCTGCTGCACCACCAACTTGGCTTTGAATTTTGTTCTGATTGCCCAACAAGGCTGCACACGAGAGTGTTACGGAAGAGCAGCTCAAACAAAACATGTTTGTTTTGCAGCAGATCTAGGGGCTTTGGGCTAGAGAGAAAAATTTGGGGAGAGGGAAAAGATAGTGAGAGACATATGAAGAAATGAAAGATGTGAATAGAAACTGACTGTTGTGTAAATACATGTGAAGCAAGAAACATGTGCAGGAATTGAGTTCTGTGTTTTGGAAGTGAGTTACAATAGAGGATCTGGCTTTGAATACAACTGCAATGACTTCTCCCAAATGGATCAGCTGCTTCAATTAAAAGTATTCTCACCCATGAAGCTTGCTCCTCACACACACGTATACCCTGGCTGCTGCTGAAACTTTCTTACTAGTGCATTTTAAGTACAACCTAGTTAAAAGGCTACCTCTGCAGTGTTGATCACACCTAAAATCCTGCTGCACGAGGTTGATGGTGATGAAAATTCAAGTTTCTCCTGAAGACAGTGCTGTAGAGAGCATGTGTCTTTGAGCAAGGAGAATTGTTTCTCATTTTGGTTAAAGCAAGCTCCAATCCTTTGAGGAAACTTCTCATAAATCTGTTCAGTAAGGCAACTCTTTTAAGAACACGGGAACTCAAATCACTTGGATTAAAACCCAGATGGACACTGTCTCTGACTGAAATGGCCCAGAAGAGGATTAAGGAGCAGCATAAGTGGAGAACTCCTGCTGAAGAGGGGTGTGATGCTGAATATGCCATCCTGGGCTGCTCCTCAGCATTAACGGCAAAGCAGCCTTTGGGTTCTTAGGCTTCTGGGAGCAGATGCAAGGGAGAGGCTGTTGAGAAGTTTCTGATGGCTGATCAGAAACACGCTGAAAGTAGTTTTCAGAGAAAATGTATCTTTAAAAAGTTGTGTGGATTCAGCTTTAAAGCATTTCTTTTCCTAGTGAAGATGGTGACTTTGATACATGGGTCTCATTATAAAGGTATGCTTAGCCCAGAATATGAATTTAATATAGAAATACCTTACAAAAGATTGATTATTATCAAACAAACTGTTGTGGTACCTCTGGCAGTCTAGCATTGCTCTTTCCCTGTATGAATAAGGATGAAAATGAAATTCTGTTTTGAAGTGATGCAGTTTTGAGGCAGAGTGGTCATGAGCTCATGGCCTGAACAGTTCAAACACAGTAACAGCTAAACACATTGGCTTATATTGTGGCATGGTCTGCTGTTTAGAACTGCACAGGTGTTGGCATACTGTAGGGACAAAGGAATTGCTTTATCAGACTAATGAGCTCTTTGGTATCCTATTTCAACTAAACATCTCAGAAAGGATCTCTAAGCCAGGAAAAGCTTTGCTTTTCTTGTTTTAAATCCCCGACCCCACCTGAGATTCTGTTCACCCACTGGTTTCAGTGGATCCCTTAAGCAGTCTGTGGAAGAAGGTTTTCCTCTAATCGCGTGCTGTGGCTCTCCTGGCTTGCGTGAGGTACAGCTGCAGACCTGCAAGACCTCACAACTCTCCCACTTGTCTGTGCCAGTGTTTTAATTGTCTTAAAAGGATCTTCCACAGACTTTTAATTTATTTTAATCCCCTGGAGCATCTCTGCTTCAGTAATATTTAGCAAATTTCGGAGCAAACATTCACTTAGTTTCCAATTGTCAGATCCGAGGAGTGGCAGAAAAATTATTTTTTAGGGATTTGAAAAGGCAAACTCTCAGACTAAGCTAATGTCTACTTGTAGAATGAAAGGACAATTAACAACTTGTCTATGAAAACAAAACAGTTGCCAAGAAAATTTACTAGAGTCTCTACAAGAAGGATGGGGAAATTCTGCAGTTAGAAGCAGTAATGCGTTGCTCAAACTTGGCGAGCACTGCTCTGCCTTTTAGATACCTGGTTTGAAATGTTACCTTTGAAACATGTACGTTTAAATTTTAGTAGGTGGTAAAGAGTGGAAATTGTACTGATATAAGTTGTCTTTAGGTTTGGGCATATAAACTGCAGTTTATCTTAGAAATGTCTTTTACGTTGTAGTAAAAGTATGCGGTACATTACATTGATAGATTATAATTTAGGAATTTTAATCTCATGAGGCTGTAGACTGAATTTTACATTTTTAGGGACGGGGGTTTTGTGCACACTCAATTGCTGGTTATAGCAAAGGGAAGTGTACTGCAACGGGAAGCTGCACAGATGCTTTTTTATGCCTACTGCCTTCCTTCTGTCTTTGCTTCCTTGTTTCCTTCCTTCCCGAGGGGTTTCCTCCCTTTCTCACTGACATTTTCCCGTCAGAGACTAGCTGAAGAAATGTCACTTTGGTTACAGAAGAGATTGCAAGTTTTACTTTTTCACTTCTTGGTGTAAATCATGAACTATTACAGCATCAGTTTAATTTCTGAGACAAAACGTTAGGATGCAATACACCATAATGATGCACTTGTGTCTGTGCTAGTTACTGCCACACTCACCATTTTCTGCAACATTATTTCTCACCAGGAAGAAAATAAACTCTATACCATGTGAATTTTAGAAGTGGTACAACTGTGGGTGTGTTAATGCTTTTACTGGAATACTCTGACACCTTGATTTTTTTCCCCAAAAGTTTGTGTTCTTCCCCCTTCTTCATCCTCCATTTGACTAGAATAAAACAAACTGTGCAAAATAAAACTACTTAATTTAGATTTCTTTTGTGACTTGTCAGATGCATTTACCTGTTTCTTCCTAGCTTTCTACTGAAAGAAAAATTATTTGTGACTTTCAAATAATGGTGAAGATAGTGTTGTGAATGGTTCCTCTGGAATGGGGATCTTTGAGAAATCTGTCAAAATAATTGTGAAACAGCTCTTCATGTGCTGGTTATTCTTGATCCCTTCTCTACCCAGGCAATTACCCACTAAGAGAGAGAACAACATTTTTATGTACAACCTAAGTGTGTTGGGAGGAAAAAGCCCAAACAGCTCCAAACAGTGGCAAAGTTAGATACATGTTCTTGGATTACGTGGAGAAATTTTTATTTCAGATCTACTCTTCTCTAATTCTTTCCACCTGTGCTTTAGCCCACTCTGAGAACAGGTGACCTGGAGGTTTATTTTCAAAGTTTGGAACATACAGTGCACTGTGACTTCTTGAAGTTATACTTTGTCTTTTCACATTAATTAAGTTTTAAATGCAGATTTTCTGATATGAGAGAGAAAACAAGCCATGTATCCTTGTTCTTCCTGGAATAATAATTTCTTCCTTGTTGGAGCAGCTGTCTTAAATGATTTATAGTCTCATACAATAATTTTACAAATTCTGGTGGTTTTAGAGGCTTTTTTGTTATGTTAATCTGCTTTGAAATTTAAATCTGTCATTTCCTTTACCTCCTATAGGTGCTGGATAGTTTGTTAGCTCAGTATGGAACTGTGGAGAACTGTGAGCAAGGTATATTTTCTACTCTCAATTTGCTTTTAAATTTGTAGTGGGAAGTGAGTGCACACTGAACTTACCCTCCTACCATTGTGTTTTCCTTTCTAGTGAACACTGACACGGAGACTGCAGTTGTAAATGTAACATATGGCAATAAGGACCAGGCTAGACAGTAAGTATCTTATTTAGTTGTTTCTGTCATCTTACTTGCATTTTGGAGTTCAAATTGTTGTGACTTTATATGAGACTTTGTTTCTGATCATGTCACCATTTTAGCAATTAATTAAGCATTGACTTTTAAGAAAGTCTAGAGTAATTCACCTTAATTAACTATTTTTTAAATCATCTTTTCTTTCACTTTGATAAAAAGTAAATTAGTAATTTCAAAAAACGCAAGAATTGAACAAATTTGTTTTATTGGGGAGAGCAGAAAGTTAATTTGCCAGTGAAAGAGGATGGGAGTTACTCTTTAATGATATTTTTAGCCATGTTTTAGTGATACCCTCTTGCAGAGTTCATTGTTCTGTGTCTATTTCTTAACAATCATAGCAAAATAACAAAAAAAAATATATAAAAGAATGCAGCTGCTAACCAGAAGATAGGGGTTTTTTATTAGAAAATTTAATGCTGCTTCCAAACACACAAAAAGTGTAATCTGTATAGCTAAAATAATTTATTTGGTCTTTTTGAGATTCAGGCCACATAATTTATGCTTGCTTATATCTTCAGTAATTGAGAACTTTTAATCTAGATATTAAAATTTAAAAATATGGTATTTTACTTAATCAGTAGTTGTACATACTTTTCCTTTAAAAATCTCCATTATGCACTATGTTATAGTTTTAATTTTGCTTCTCTGCCACGAAAAAAGGACTTGTGTGGTCCTTAAGTTTTAACCTGGTTACATAAACATACTTCCCTTCTTTCTAGTTATGGCACATCAAACAAAACCAAACTCATGGAATAGCCTACAACAATCTTTTTATTTTTAACTTTGAAATTTCTGCCACCTTGTGGCAAGCTAAAACCAGCAGCTAAGATGCAGAGTGTGCTTATGGTATGCATTAATTCAAAATTACAAATGAAATAATATTTGTACATATAATTAAGTAATTATGATCTGTGCATAAACTGAATGTGACACATGTATTTAATCTTTCAAAGTGTTAGGTTACTTGTAAGTGTATTGTAAACAAATGTGATGGGAAACTTGTGTCAGTGGTATCTCCTGTGTACACTGGAACTGAAGGAAACAATATTTTCCTTGAATTCACAATTTAACTTCCTCAAAACCTGAATTGTTCTAACAAGTTCTTCAAGTACTTCTGTTGCTTTTGATTCTGTTGCACAGCAATTAAGGCTGAGTTTCTGGTTCTGAAGAAACTTGTGCTGCAATGTTGCAGATTAATACTACATGTGCCAGTCCCCCCTTTGAAAATATAAGGAGGAAGTACCAAAAATACCATGGAAAGAAGCATGATATATTTTTTTGGGTTGTCTGTCATCTGTGATGTGGGTTCCTGGACTTGTGTACTCTCTTCTGAAGCTGAAAACAACAGTTCAACTGTTTATCCCCAAACTGTACTAGCTAAATTTTAAGGTCAATCCAGAGGAAATGCTGGGATAAGCAAAGACTGTGAAGAAGTGTCTAAGATAACTTGGGGATTTTTTTGCATAAAAAATCATGTGATAGTAACTGAGTTTGAAGCAGGAGAATTGGCATCCAGCATGGATGCTGCAGGGGGTCTGAAGCAATACAGGTTGAATGGTGGCAGTTTGGCTCTTTGGAAGAGGTAAGGCAAGTGGAAGAACCTTGGTTTGCATTTGTGAATGGTTTCATATGGACACAGGGTTTTCTAAACAAATAAGTCCATATTATGTACAAAAAATGTTAGCTCAGCTTGTCTGAATATGGAAGGTGACCTTGCAACTGTTTAGAAAACCCCTAGGAGAAGTGGCTAGATGGAGGTATTTTTAAGGAAAAAACTGTGAGGAATTGGAATGAAGGGTCACTACAGGAGCTGCACGAGCGTGGCTCTTCCATAGTGACTGCGGCGTTGTTTCAGTGAAATGGTTTTTCCCAGACATGACCTAGCTTTGCTGCTTGGAACTGGCTGTGGTGGACGGCACTGGCAGTGGAGAGGGAGCAGTGTGTGAGTGCTGATAGCTGATAAAGGCAGTGCTGGTCATCCTGTGAAGGACATGCAGTAACAAGAACTGACTTTATCAAAAGCTGGTTAGCGTTGTCAAGAGTCAGCAGCTGGCAACCAGCTTTGTCGCTTGGAATTTAGCTGTTTAGGGTAAATGGTGCTCTTTGCCATGACTTTTGGATCAAACACCATCACATGAAGATTTCTATGCTGCCACATATAGTGGGTCCCTAGTTCCAGCTGCACCTCTTCTGCACTTTTTGTAATGCATGCACTAACCTCACAGTAGTATTGGCTGACAGAACATGCAAAATTGATTGCTTCCCTGCAGGATATCTATGGCATTGCCATGACTGCTGGAGTGTGTATTGGCAGTGTGTGGTGAAGGTGCTATAACACAATCTGGAGATACTTTTGATAAGCAGTTCTAAGCAGGTGTGGTATGCATTGCTTGGAGGACAGTACTTATGAATAAAACGTGTGGTTCTACCCAGCTGGGAAACTGAGCTGCCTTCTGTCTTGCAAATCTAAGTAGTTGCGGCAGAGGTTTTTTCCTCTAGGCTGGTACTACAGTTGTGGCATGTTCAACACAAGTCTGCATCCAAAATCAACTTGGAAAATTTAATCATTGAAGATTGCTGCAGTCTTTTTTGAGAAAGAAGTCTTAGAGCACATAGCACCCAAAATCTGAGGTGTGCACAGTTCCTGACTTCTGGCTGGGACAGAGGTCTGTGTCTTTGACCTGTTGGTAGTGATGCTTCTTTCCTAGTTGGAGAATCACAGGCTGCCTAGTCAGAAAGAGCAGGATGCTGCTTCTGGCCAGTGTGGCCAGAGCAAGGGAGCCAGCATGGCACATCAGGTGTTTTTTGGCAGCCCAGGAGCATTGTGGAGGTGTGTGCAACAATCACAGAGCCATGCGTGGGCCTTGAAAAACCGCCCTTTGCTCTCTGGCACTGTGGGTAGCAAAGAGGCGCTTCCAGGTCTGACACCACATCCCTCCTCTCCTCTCCTCCAAGCACTTGAGGGGACAAGAGATTTGTGCCGGCTCTCAAACTGCCCTGCTGCTCTCCTTCCCAGAAACTGGAGAGGGCTTTACAAAGCATGTGCACTGCTGCTGTATTCAATAATGGGCAATTACTGAATGTTGTGGTGGGTTGTGAAATATTTGGAAAAGAGGAGAGGGTGAGGGACATGAGCCTGGAGCCTGTGGTTCACCCTGCACAACCCAACCAGCCGCATGTAGGTGCTGAGGCAGCTTGGGACATGGTTGCCAAAAAACATCCCCCCTTCTCCCAGTATCAATACCTGAGTGCCACCAGCAGGACATGGTGATTGTGTCCTTGTGACGTGCTGCCACCTAAATTATGGCTGCTATCTTCGAAAGTTATACCACCTTCTCTTTCCCTCCCCAAAAGATTCCAGTATGTAGGAGTCTAGTACATGCTACAAGATTTAGCTCTACCCAGGATTCTGAAAGTCCACTTAATTAGAATATTTGCAAAAGTTTTTTTTTATCCTTTCAATGAAGCACTCATCTGTGCGTGTGAGTACAACATGTGTCCTTGAATGAACGAGGGTTCACATAACTAATACTTTTACATGCCATTGTGGGTCAGGGCTAATGTTGCCATAGGAACGATAATACTGAAAATTCAGTGGGATATAAGTGATTATAAGCTTAGATTTTGTTTTGGTTTTGTTTGCAGAAGTACTGATGAAACCTATATTTTTATTTAATGTAAAAAATTTTATTATGCCAAAGAAAATTTGCCACGTACATCTGTCTTCTCGTATGCAATTGTATCTGTTCAGGGAAAAAAAAAGAAAAGTGGTGTACATAAAAGCCGCATGTGGGAGTGAAATATGTTCTCCTTCTAGTGCTTAGTGTCATCATGCTATCAGTGGAAGAATGATTTCCAGCAAAAGACTTGGTGCTTTTACTGTAATCATTTATCTAGGATGTTTAATCTCCACTAGCATCAAAAGCAAAAAGGCTGGGCAAACATCCTCTTGCAGGGAGCTCATGAGAGGACAGTGGTGAGATGTCATTTTGATGGGAAAAACTCAGGTGACTAATTTACAAAATACTTGTTTAAAGGTTTCATTTTTATATAGGAACACTTGCTTCTGAGCAGGTGTCACATGAACATAATCCAGGCTGGTATCCATCTTATCAGTACATAGACAGTAGTTGCTGCAGTCTCTTAATGAATTCATTTTATTAAAAAATTCTAAACTATGCTAAGAGATTTCCATGTACCAGCTCTCGCTAGTATGTGAAATGGAAACATTTTCCATTTCTACTAAATATAAATTTTCAAGGATGACTTCAAGGAGGAGGGCACCTCTTAATGAGGCAGTTTACTGAATTTTTCTCCATCTTTGTCCTCCCTGAGTGACTCTTTTCAGGCTTTTAACCTCTGTTTAAAAGATGGTTTGTGGGTTGTTTCAGTAGGTACCACCAGTGCTCCCTGACAGAGGTAGTCTGCATGGCCTTTATGAATTTGTGGTCACGGAAGGAGGATCCCCCCAACCCACTTGGGAAGGCAGAGGTGGTGTTGCTGTATTCTGTAGTTCTCGAGGTGGTCAGTCAATGAGAGTATGTGCTTTACAGAAGGAGCTTGATTTAACATGTGGACGGCAGCAATGATCATAGCTTTGCCTGAAACAGATGACCCTAGTGCTGTGAAGAACCAGTCACTTGCTTTTAGCTGAGGCTCAGACTTTCCCTGAGAGCAGGGCTGGCTCTTCCTGACAGCAAGTGCTGTCCTAGATGCTGTTTTACAGGAATTTTGCATCCATCTAGAAGACAGTTCTTAATCACTTGTCTCTCTTCATGGATTTTCTTCCACATCGGCCTCTCCAGCCATCAAAGCAGTGCCTAGATGCCTCTAAAACTGACCTTGTTATGGTGCTGAAGGGCTGCTGAATCATCACATTGCCTAATTCTAGCCCTATGTTTTGTGCCACAGAATTGATAAAAATGAGTCCAGAAGAACTGAAGAAAAGTGTATGACAATACTTTAAAAACAGAGTGAAAATTGTCAGATACTGGAATGTAAAGGCCAGAATCAACAGCCAAAGGGATCTTCCAAAAGCTGGGGTTTTTTTTCCTCTGTAAGAAATGCACTAGAACTGTGTATGTGCAGCATTCACTGCAAATCAGTTATCCTTGCATTCCACTGTGTGTATCCAAATCAGTGCAGAATATGGGACCACGTACCCAGGAAATATCAGTTCCACAAAAGGCTTGGGAGATCACCATTTAATAACTGATTCTTCTTCTGACTTCTCATCACTTGAACAAGTCAAATTATAAAACAAGGCAGGCTGTAAAATACGGAGAACTCTGTGACTCACAGGGTGAATTAGGGTGTTATTTTTCCATGTCATCATATGGCTTTGGTGGCCAGAGATTGTTCACTGCTGACATATTTAATTTTCCACAATGGCAAATGAACTTTTCTCAGTTTGCTTTGAATTTAAGGTACTTGTAGACATATGGAACCATTTAGCAATTTACAAATTGTTATTAAGAAGAAAAATTCCAACCTTCTTTCCAGAAAATGTATGGTGAATATATATGTGTGTGTATATATAGTTGTTGCTGTAAAGTGTTTGTTGGGAAAACATGATGGGTATGAGGCTTGGTTGCAAAACATAAGCCTAGTCTTTTCTTTCCCAACCACTTCTAAGGAAGAATGAGAAGTCTTGTGCACTGATTTAATGTCAAGTTTTGTGTTAATGCTGGGATTCTGGTCTAAGATGTTTTAAAGCCAGAGAAGGCTGATGCATTTTGGGAAAGAAGCAATGTCTGAACTTGTCAAATAAATGCGTGGAAGGAAATGAGCTGGGATGGACATTAATCTGGAGCCTATCAGCACATTTGCAAAACTGTTGATGTGTATCTCTCCAACATCTTGAGGTTTGATTCCAAAAGAAACAGGGCTTGTGCAACTGAATGGTCTGGCAGTGTCATTTCCCTTCCTGGTAGTAATTCAGCTTTCTGGTCAATTTCAGTAAAACTCAGCCTAGAAATAGAGGTCTTGGATATTTGCAACCAACAAGAAATTAGTATGTTCAGGTTGTATAAAAAGGAAAAGTTTCAGACCCCTTTTCCATATAGGATGTCCAGAGCGAGAGACTTCAGTGAAATGCCTTTCCGACATTGGAAATCTATGCAGAAACTAAAAATTGAGACAAATCCATAGAAACACAAGTCTCACTAGTCTGCTCACTGCTCTTACTGTTTTGTAAACAAATTTTATTGTGTAATAAAATGCTCTTCAAAGTCCATGGAGTAAAAGTTTAAAAATGTCAGCTCTGAAATAACCTCACCAAATTTTAATCCAGCTCGTTTGCCTCTTGCTGTAAAAGATTCTTCTGTTATGGGAGTAATTACGCTCCTGCCCGATTCCCAAAGGACCTGTGTCTCATTTGGTTAACAGAAGTATTTAATGAACAGTGATCAGTTATTCAATATTTTGCTTTCTTTGTTCATTGGCATTGCCTTGGGCCTTATTTATTATCAGCCATTATTAAACACTGTTCCAAAGACACAAATTACTTGTTTTCTCATAAGCTCTTTACTGTCCGACTGGGGTATTTTTGAGGACTCTGGCTCAGCCCCTGGGAGATGAGGGACCTGTTATCCTCAGTACTCAAATACCACTTCTTATCTGGGAAGATGCTGCTTGGCTTCAATAGCTGCTTGTGACCCAGAGTGTCAAACGGGACACCCAGGAGACAAATAGTATTTTTCACTGGCTGCCCTTGGAAATGTAGGCTATCATCCTCCTGTATCTCTGTAGTAGAGGCAGAAGTAAAAGTGTTGCTGAGGCTAACGTTTGGTAAACTGGCAGTAATGTCCTGCAAATGTGCATGAATGGAGGGACTGGGTTAAGTTTCTGAATTCAGAGGCCTTGCTCCAGAACATACGGTTTTTGGAGCTTTTTAATGAAAATATTGCTGAGTTCTTTAATAAAAGATGGTGACTCCCTCCCTCCTGCTACTGCCTTTATTTAAATTTTGTTTTAAAAGAAAGTCTGTCAATAATCTTTGGTCCAATATTAAACCTGGCATTTATAAACTACACCAAATCAATGCATACTTCAGTGACCAATGTATTACTCATAATCTGAATAGTCATGCCTGTTGTAGCAAAACTTGAAATGTCTTTCTTGGGCAAATATGTTTATTTTGTACCACTGGTTTACCAGTATGTTTCATGTGGCTTAGTTATTCCTACTGTTTGCTAGATATTTAGTCGTATTGATGCTACTCTGTTTGCGAGTGGAAGGTATTCTATCTTCTGGAAATCTGTCATTTTTAAGTTGAATTATGTTTCCCTGTGGAGAGGAGGCCCAAGAGCAGGTCAGGTTGGCCTGCAGGCTTGTCCTGGGTTACGAAGGTGGACTGAGCAGAGGGAACGCTGACTGACCAGGAGGTTTTCAGTGTGAAGGACCATGGTGCGAGGGGGTTGTGTATATTTGGGCAATATCCCTCTGCGATGCTTAACTAAAAGAACAAGAGAAGGTGAAACACCATTTTAAATGCCTTCTAACAACTTTGCTTTTATGGAGAGTTTAACGTAGGTATGGGGCTTTAATTTCCTTGTTAACTTTTAAACCCACCTACTACATGACTAGTTAGTGAGTTGCAGTGTGCTGTTGCAGTCTGCTAAGAGGTGTTTCAGATGCCATTGACTGGCTTTGAGTGCTTCCTTTCCTGCTCAAGTGAAGGTGCTCTCTTCTTTCATGTATTTTTTTCCATTCCTGTCACAGCTACATCAGTTATTGTGAAAACTCCAGCCAAATAGCTGTGCTGGCAAAAACCCTAATGAAGGTGCTGTGATAGCAGCTAAAAAGTTTTCCCTCTGGTGCAGCTTTAATTCTATTTGGGAAATTGATTTAAATTAAATCAGGCAAAAGAATGCTTTTGAGTGTATAAGCTCTGCCTCCTGTGAGATTTCGCTGATAGGGTTGGACCAGCAAAATCTTTAAAGTGCATAGAAGCCCAGAACAAGCAAGAGCTAACTTGCAGTTCTTAATATGGTGACTTTGGGTAATCAAAATCTTGGCTGAAGGATCTCAAATGTAACTTTTCATCTTGGAATGAGTTTCTAGTTTCACCACGCAATTTAGAAAGAACAGAAGTCTACATCTGAATGCCTTGTCATTTCATAAGGCCCTGCATGTGATCGTGGGTTTTTTTTAATCTCCTCTCTCCTCTCCCTTGCAAATAAACAGAGCAATAGAAAAACTGAATGGGTTTCAGCTTGAAAACTATTCCTTGAAAGTTGCATACATCCCTGATGAGATGGCAGCCCAGCAACCTCCACAACAACATCCCCAGGGAAGACGTGGATTTGGACAGAGGGGTCCTCCCAGGCAAGGGTCACCTGGCGCAACCACAAGGCAGAAACCACAGTCGGACGTTCCTCTACGGATGCTGGTTCCCACACAATTTGTAGGAGCCATTATCGGGAAAGAAGGAGCAACAATCAGAAACATTACAAAGCAGACACAGTCCAAGTAAGTTATTTTACAAAACTGTAACTAATAGCTTTAATATTATGTCATCATTGCTTGTGTAAAGAGGAATTCGTAAAGTTTCATTACTATTCTGCATGGTCAGATAGCAAATGAAGACAACAGAGAGCAGAAAATATTTTGCAAGATTTATTTAAGGACTGGATTCTGTTCTTGACACATGTTCACATACTAGCTGACTTTTTTCTCCCCCTTTAAAAAAGGAGTGCTAGTAGAATGGTTCTCTGTTGGAGACTTGCTTACAGATGTACTAATATGGTTCTGGCAGAAGGAGTGAAACTGGAAGAGCTGTAATATGTTGTTCTGGGGGGCATACACTCAGTGTGGTGATACCTAAGTCTTCAAGTGTTTATTCTAGTTTTAGTTTGATTAGGGCATTTTTAGGATTTGTAAGTGTTGTCAATTCAAGATGCGAGGGGAAAAATCCCTAAACAAAGAACCTTTCTCTCTCCCCTCACTTCTTACACCTTACCCCCCTCTGTTTCTGGAGAATACATTTGTTGCTATCGAGTTGCAGACCACACCAAAACGCAGATTAAGGAAATGCATGGGAGGCAAAAAGCAAGCTGCTAAGTGACCTAAGGAGCTTAGAGCACTGGGGTCTAGAGACGCTGGAAGGGATTGTTTCCAGTGTGCGTTAAATCTCTACCCACAAGGAAGAGCTCAGCACAGATGCAGAGGGGAGGTGGGGTTCTTATTCAAAGAATTTTTCTAGGATACCCCTAAAAGCAGAGAATTAAATTGCTGCCTTCAGCAGCACACTGGTAGGAGCCCCCAGCTCTGCAGTTGCAGCAGGCAGGACCGGGGAATGAGCTGTGTGAGAGGGGATTGAGGGTGGGTGGTAGCCTCATTTTTGCGAGTAGTTAATGAGGATAAGGGACTCCTTTCTAATTACACCCCAACCCCCACCAAACCGGCTTCCCCACCTCCCCAAACCCAGGATTATCATGATGCTCCTTCCAACCTCTCATTAGCACAATGTAACCCAGGAGACTATTTAGTGTGTTTAACAACACAGGTTTAAGAGATTTGTGGTGTCCTGACAAGACTTGGTTGTAATTTTTCTGTGGGTAACAAATTTTTCAGGTGATATATAAAACATCTAATTCTTAGACTATAAAAATCCTGGAAGATTGGCATGAGGAAAGCTTTTATATCTAAAAGAAGGGTGGGTAGAGCAGAAATAATTGCAGGTTGCCAACTTTACGGATACGCAACTTTGATATTTTCATTGGTTTGGGGATTAAAAAAAAGAAATTTCATCCACTTTCAGTTCCACAAAGTATTGCCATGGGTTTCTTGGAAAATACTGCATTGTGAAACAAAATGAGTTTTCAATACTGGGAAGAACTGCAAAAATAAAGGGGCTTCTTGAAAAGCAGGTTGTTTCAGTTAGGAAACAGCTATTACGTGCGGAAGAGGGGCAAAAACAAAAAGCAGAGGTGGAAAAAATATGTGAGCTGCAGTTATTGGCAGGGGAAAAGTAATATCCAAGGCATTGTCTTTATGCAGGGTATAATTCATTTTTGTTAAATTCTCAGAGCTACATAAACCTGTTGTAGAACAAGGCTAGTAGCTTCAGGATGGTAGCTGGTAGAGTAGAGGAAAGGTAATATCAGGACAAAATCAGACTGGAAAAGAGCAAGAAACTAATCTTGTGCATGGATGCAAAGTACTACCACGCTACTTGCTAGTAGAGGAGTGCTGGGAAACTCTGCTGCTAAGGTAATTAAAGATAAGATGGGACAGATCCTGACTGTCCTGTAGCTGCACAGTCATTCTAAGCAGAGAAGTGGGGCTGGAGATGGAGCACTGCGAAAGCTTAATGAGATGATATCTTCAGGGGTTTACCACACTGTCTATCTAACAACTCCCTGGACTACCTTCACGGGAGTTTACTGAGAAAAGGAGATCTCAGTGTCTGCAAAAGTGGGGTTTAGCTGGTAAAATCAGGATGGGAGAGGTTCTTCACAAGACACACAAATTAATATTTAGGATATGTTTAAGTAGTTGTAAACTTTTCAGAATTAAACCACTAAAATGTAGTCACTGTTAGGTCAAAATAAATTAGTTTTATGAGAGTTGGAAATACACAAGGTTTACCATAGAGTATGTGGTTACATTTAATGTTTTTCTTTCTTTCAAGAATTGATATTCATCGTAAAGAGAATGCAGGTGCTGCTGAGAAACCAATTACCATCCACTCAACTCCTGAAGGCTGCTCAACAGCTTGTAAAATTATTATGGAGATCATGCAAAAGGAAGCTCAAGATACTAAATTGTGAGTAAAAAGCATTTCATCGTGGAAGCATTAAAAGTTCTGAATTCTCGCTGGCTCCATTTAAAGAAGTAGTCTTTAAAGCTGTTAAAGTGAATATTTGCTGTTATCTGTATCTAAGTAGGTAAAGGAACTGAGACATTTTACCTTTCAGGACAGTCTATTTACTTAATTAACCCCAGCAGGCATCTACGATTTCAGTTGTTGCCTGGCTGTGATTTTGAGGTGAACTGGAGAAAATATGGAAGTTTCTTGAGCAACTGACAGCTTTTAGTCAGAGCGAGCATAACAAGTTTTGAGCCCTCACTGTAAGCTTTAAGTTATATTTATTCCCTCTCAACAGCTCTTGCTACTTCAGTCTGAGCTTTATTTAGCTCAAGGTATGTTGCAATTAAGCTTGAACAGCCCATTGTACCCAGACTTATTCTGCATCCAGTGTAAACATGTGAATGGGAGTTGTGGATATTTCTGTGAAAATAAAATTCATCCATAACCTGCATAAAATCTTGCGCTCTGGTCTCCGAAAGTCTCACTAGCTATAACTTGCATTACAGTACAGAAGAAATTCCTTTGAAGATACTGGCACATAACAACTTTGTTGGCCGACTTATTGGCAAAGAAGGAAGAAACCTGAAGAAAATTGAACAGGACACAGATACTAAAATCACGATATCACCGTAAGTTTTTGGTGGCCTAATCTTTTGGTGAGATGTCTCAAATGGCAGCAGTGCTGCTGCAGGACATTCAGGTACAGAGTTCTTAGAAAAGTATTATGTGTGTGTTGAAGGCTGAGATAACAGCCCTGCAGAGACCTTTCCATCATGTGGATTAAACTGTTACTTAAGCTCAGTTAAATTTTATGTAAACAGTGAGCCTTCATTGTAAACTCAGTCAAGAGCAAGCCTAAAAATAATATAGGCTATGCGGAGCCCGTGTTAGACTATATTTTGTCAGTTGTTTTTAACATATTATACCATATGTAATGATGAGTCTTTGAAACTGTAAGTCTGGATCAGTTCTGAGCTATGTGTGAAAATGAGTGAAATTAGGGATGTTTTAGTTTCTGGTATATATTAAATTTTTTGGACTAGAGGGAAAGAAATAGAGCAAATGAATACCGAAAAGAGTATTTTTAGTAGCAGTTCTGTCCCTCTTGACCACTAGCAGCCAAACTGCAATACACTGGCTGGTCTGCTTCAAAGTAATAGCTTTTTTCCTGAATTTGTGAGGGTAACTGAGACCTGTTCAAGTTTAGCTGAGATTAAACAGGAGTTTTCACCTTTACTGGAAATCTGTAAATCACTGATTAGATTAACATCTCTGTAGAAGCTTGGCAGTCAATAGTAGTTTTACCCTGGAGTAATATCTTCAGAGAACCTCCTGTTCTGAATAATGAATGCTCTGGCATGAACTTTCAAGCATTTGAAGGCATCCTGGATTTGTCTTTAGCCAGGAAGGGTGAGAATAAGGCTTATAGGATGTAGGAAAGGGAAAAAGTTTGGAAGACACAGGAGGATGTATGAAGAGGTGTGAATACATGCAGGAGACAAAAAAAGTACTGCAGAAAATAGCTCAAATGAGGACAAGGAAGCTGGGAGTAAAAGTGCCTCCTCAAAAACTTGGATGAAAGCTCCTGAGGCCTTCCTTAAAGGTGTGTGTTTATGGAATTAGTCTGAGGAAGAGAAACAGACCAAATAGAGAAAAAGCACTCAAATAAGTGTGCTTCAAGAATAGATTTTGTAAGGCCAGCATGCTCTCTTAAATATGTTCTCATAAACATTTGGTTTGCAAACAGTACACAGACTAATGCTATTGCTTCAAGGGGGAAAAATGTGTACAGAGTACATGAAAAAATGGTCTTCATTCCATGAAATTCTCTCGTCTTTATTGATGATGACACAAATAACACATTGTCTGTAAACAGCTACAGAGTATTTTTTAATTTAGTGAGTTAATGGTTTATTTGCATTAAAATCTTGGCCTCAAGATTGTATTTGTCATACTATGCCTAAAATAGTCCCCTGAAGTCTTCTGGTGTAATCAATAAATAAATGAGAGCATATATGCCTATTGATTTTGCTATATCTAATTAGTCTTTCTCATGGTCTCTTCACTTAGGCTTTTTCGTACGCTTCATTTAGGGTTTTTGGTCCATGAATTTAGAGTAAGGCAGCTGGTTTGGCAAAGTGTTTCCTCTCTTCTTCGGGGTGTTTTCCACCACTTTCCTTCCTGAGGCAGTACCTCAGTGCTCACTCACTGGAAGCTTAAGGAGTGCTTTGTGGATGTGTTTCGTGCCTGCCACTGCTTGACTGAGATGTGCAGGCTGCCTCGCTGTGTGCTGTGCAGGAAGGCAAGGCCTTGTCTGCTGCTTCCTCTCTGCTTCCTGCCATGGGCTTCCTCACTCCTACGTCTCGCTCTGGACTTTGTCTTCACCCCTTTACCTTTTCTCGTTACATGGCTATGCCTTGGCTTCCCAGCGTGTTTATTCCATGTTACTACAGTAGGTTAGCATTTGTTGCTGAATAAAGCACTGGTTTAATGCTGTCAACCTTTCATTTTCCCTGAGGAGTTACTAGTGTTTTGTAGCAAATGTTGACTTGCACACAGCTTTTCTCTTTCCGGTTTTGAAGGTTTGGAGGCTCTCCTGCAGTTTCACTGGGGCTGGGCTTTTCTCCCATTTCCTTAAGGAATACACTATAGTTCTCAAGGAAAGAATTTTTTTTTTTTTATGGTGCATTTCTGTGATATCTAAAATGAACGTCTGAAGCCCTGTCCCTGTTGGTAGTGCTGGTGTGGAGTGTGAAGTGGGACGTTGCTGCATCGCCCCGCAGCAGCTCCATGTGTTCCTACACAGCGTGGTGGTTCTGTTTCGTGCAGCACCTAAGTATGTCTCAACCATCCCTTGCCAAACCTCGCTGTGGTGGATTTTGTCATGTTTCCTATGAGGACAGGTTTTCCCCAGATTGTCTGAGACCTGCGTTTGAGCCCTGTTAGGAATTGATACTATACTCTTTGGAGGGTGAATTCGACACACTCGGATGTTGTCGCACTAGCATGATAAACCTGGATTATCTTCTTTGCTTGCTAATTAACTGTGCTTCTGTTTCATTTGCAGATTGCAGGACTTGACACTCTATAATCCGGAAAGGACCATTACAGTTAAAGGCAGTATTGAAACTTGTGCCAAGGCTGAGGAAGAAATTATGAAGAAAATCAGGGAGTCCTACGAAAATGATATTGCTGCTATGAATGTGAGTTTTCTTAGGGTGTGGGCTCTTTCTGGAACTAAAACCGCAGAAGGATTTTGGGTGTGAGGGACCCGTGGAGGTCACCTGGCCCAGCAGTGAGTTTGCTCAATAGGGACCCCGCTTCAAAGTTAAACAAGGTTAGGTAGGGACTTGTCTTCTCCTTAACATTTCCATGGATAGAAAGTGGACATGGAGTGTCCAGTGTCTCTGGACAGCCTGTGCTCTATCTCACTCCTCTCATGATGAATTTTTTTTTTCCTAATATCATAGCAGAATTTTCTGTTGCAGCCTCTCTGCTGCCTCATTTATTTATTTGTGGAAGTGTGGGCAAACATTTTTGTTATTTATTTGTGTGCTATTTTAATGGAGGCTTCGTCTGGTTCATTTTTGAGTGGGGGAATTAAGACCTTTAGATTGAGGAAATTAATGAGCATTTTACTTTTTTCTTGTTGCAAAAACCTGAAGAAGGGTGTGTTTGTGCTGTTGTGGCTTATGTGCTCTGGCTTGCATGTTTTTTAAAGTAGTGATTCAGTCTCTTCACATAAATAGCATAATAATGTATGGAAGAAGGATCTCTTCTGTTTTTAATAATTAATGTAAGAAGGCTTTATTAAAGTTTTTTCTTGGTATAGATGATAAAAGCATTTAGCTATTTGAAGATGATTGGTGATTATATAATGAAAACAACACACTTCATTAGTTTGCCAAAGTGTTACTAATGCATATTGAGAAATGATTGAGATTTTTGATAAGTTAGGCAAAGCTGTGTGTGTGTGTATATCCAAATCTTATGGTCTAGAGCTAGAATGAAAATATTTTTTCAGTTTACAGTAGTCCTGACCTTCAGGAAATGTCTGTTCTTCATGGTTGTCCTACTGACTGGAGAGAATATTCTCCCCACTTTTCCCCCCTGCCTCCCCCAAACAAGGCAAATTGCAGTACATGAGCTACACGAGGAACAAAATATTCAATCGCAGTTCATTTTTGTTTCATGTAACATAGCATCAGTTAGAGACTGCATTGCTGTTTGACAAAGGTGTGGAAAGTCAAAAATCACCTCTGTTACTGTATAGATTGCAAGTTTATTTTGTAGTGATTATTAAAGTGGGTTTTGAGGTGGTGAAGTTTTGAGGTTTTTTGGTGTCTTGTGATTGACTTGCCTTAATGGCCTGAGATAGTGTCTGTCCCTCTTTAGCTGAAATATTTCTAGAGCATATTCATAGTTTAGAGCAATAATCTGGAAAAGGGTACTGACAAGTTTTGTACCAGACAACAAATGCTTCCTACCTCATGATGACATCACTTTTTTCGGATGTGGTCAAGCAAGGGATATGCAACTTTTTAGTTGATCCTTTCCCAGCAATTACTGGAGGTATCTCACTTTATCTTTTGCAAGGGAGGGAGGATGGGGTTATACTGTCACATATATATTGCCCCAGTGTAAGAAAAGCAGGGGTTTGCGCATGATCTTTCTCTGTTTCTATAGGGCTGTCTTTTTAGTACAAGGCCAAAACTACTATTTTTTCTGATAAATTTGTTCACTCTGAAAGTAAGTAGTACTATTATCTGAATATCTTGTTGTGAAGTTCGAAATGTGTTTTGCTGATTGAATTGTAGCGAGTGAGTTTTTAATGTTATTGGTCTGTACATGTGTCTAGGAAACAGGTTTGAAGGAGAGCCCTTTGGGTAACGGAGATGAATTTTTTTTTTTAAAATAACATCCCAAAAGGTTAATAGCATATGCCAACTAGGATTTTATTAAAGTTAATAACCTGGACTCTAAATCTTAACTCCTCTGCCATTGCAGCTTCAAGCACATTTAATTCCTGGATTAAATCTGAATGCCTTGGGTCTGTTCCCACCTTCTTCTTCAGGAATACCACCTCCCGCAGTGAGTGTTGCCTCCGCTGCTGCTGCTGCTTCGTATCCACCATTTGGGGTAAGGGAAGCTCTGATTTTGGATGGTTAGTGGATGGTGATACTGATCTGTACAATGCTGCTGTTCAGAACTAAGGAGATTGCTGCATTTTTTGCCAAGTTACCTGGAAAATCTGGGAAGGATGTTTTGTTACCTGCATTCTGTCATTTTTCTAAATGTTGTCTGTCTTCCTGCTTGCACACTGAAAAATATTTCATGTGGCTGCAGTTGGGAGCAGGCATTAATTGCTTTTCCAGCAAAATGCTTGGTGAAACTGGAAAACAGTGCTGCTTAGAAAAGTGTTAGATTTTATTCTATAGAGAATTTGAATAACTGCAGGAAGAAATCTCACATAAAATAGAATTTAAAAATTGCTGGAATTGGCAGCTAAGTCTGCAATTTTATTACTTTTGATATGGAAGAAAAAGAAATTGATCTCTTGTCATAAAGTGGGGATCTATATGTAGCTAAAATGTTCGTTTGAATGTAGCAGTTTTACAAATGCCCTGTTGAAATGCAATACTGCTAAATGTATAGGATGTAAATTACATGGATTAATTTCCAGAAAGCTGTGATTTACTTGCCACTTTGCTCTCTAAAAAATACCTGAAAAAGTTTAATAGAACCTTACTCAAATTCAGTGCTGATTAGTAAACATAAATGAGGTCTTTTGCTACGGAGCAGAAAGTAATTTGTTGTATCAGAAAGCTCCAGAGTCTGTCTGGAACTGAGATGGTGTTTTGCTATTCAAGAAAAGACCACCATATTACAAAGAGAAGGTGATTTTTTCATCTCTTGCCTGTTGGTGGTGGTGGTGGTGGTTGTTAGCAACTCAATAGAATGTGAATTTTCAAAACGAGTCTCTTAAGCAGTGGATGACAGAGCTTTACAAACTCTTATGTGTCTGACTTCTTTGCCCAACAGTGACATCTAGAGAGCTAAGTCTGAGACTCTTCATAAACTAGAAAAGTGAAAATGCAGCCCAACACGCTGAACTTTATCAAATAACTCAAGCTATATTGTACTAAAGGGTAGTTGTTGTCTAAATATTTTTCCCAGAGGAAGAAGCTGAGAGAGCATCACTGCAAGGAACAGGAAAAATTCCACTCTTGTAGCCTTATTTGTGAGAATGAACAACTTTGGTGTTATGAATGTATTCTGGACTATATTGAGAATAATAGTGGCTTTATCAGAAAAATGTGCTTCAATGGAAGCTACAATAGAAATACATTTATACTCAAGTTATTTTACTGTCAATAGCAGAGCCTCCATTTATGACAAACAAATTCTCTCCCTCACAGTCCTTCTGCACTTCAATTAGACTGGCAGACTAAACTAAACAATACAGGTTTCTGCTTCACTGTATTATGTAAAATGCCATCTCTGGTAATGGATTACCTCAATTTTTTTCTTCAGACAAACTTGATGTGGTTTGTTAACAGTATATATCTTTCCTTATTGGTAATTGAAAGTGTGGCTTTTTCTTTTTACTCTAGATTTGCAAACTACCTCACTATTCTTGAGATTCATACTGTAAGCCCACAGTTCTGTTCATCACTTGGTTTATTTTCATTTCTTTCCCACTTTTTGCCCCTGTTGTAGTTTTTTTTTTTTTGCTTTTGCTTTAAATATTCACCTAAACAGTGCTGAATTTGGTGGTTACTCCTGTCTGTCCCTCTGTTGCTAGCGCACCTATACCCCTCAAATGCACCTTTTTTGGCCTGCTAATATCTCTGGCAGTTTCCAGGCTTCTGGAAATAGGATAATGGCAACATCTGGAAAAAAGCATCAAGAAACAAATGTCATTGGACCACTGTCTGAACTCCCTTGCTTTGTTCACGCTCAGTCCTCTGAAATGGCTCTCATTCCATGCAGTCTAGATGTGCGACAAGCTAACATGCAGAACGAAGGGATAAACTCACAGATTTGCAGGGTGAGCTCCAACCACTTTTGTGGAGGTTGGGGGTGGTACCAATACAGCCCCTGAGCCAGGTACGAAGGGCTTCTAAAGCAAATGTATGAACAAGTGGAACTATCTCACCTGTTCATACTTAGACATGCCGGTATTCGGAAAAGAGCAGGTGGTTCCGTGGGCTTCAGATGAGTCAGCCCCTCAGGTTACTTGGACTACTTGTTGCTCTCTGAGGAGAGAAAACAAGGAAAAGTATGAGTCTATTCTTTTAATGGATGCAGTTGTTCAGAAAACAAAGTTTCCATTTTGAAGACTTTTAAATCTTGCTTGTGTATGAATTAATTTTCTGTAACTTTTAAGTTTTACTCTCCTAATTTTTTTCCTCTAGTAGAACAGTTTTTCAGACACTGATTAAATAGGTTATTGGGGCATGCAGAAGTAGAAAGAGAAAAAAAGTCTGGCTATATTTTGAAGGAGAAATGGATACAATTTGAAAGGCTAAAGGTAACCACAGGGGGAGATCTAGGAAGAGATCATGAGGGATTTAAAAAATCTGTGTAACTAAAAGAGGCTTTGGGGAAAGGAGGTCTCAGAAGAAAAATTATTGAAGATCTCCCAGGGAGACTTTGTCCATTTACCTATGAGATATTTGTTACCGAGTTCCTTATTTTGACAAAAGCATTTGGGCAACCCAAGTTCCTTTGCCTTGTTTTCAGTGCATGTCCTTTTATGCTTGGGAGCACAGATTGGTGGACATCGAGGATATCCCTTTCAGGAAGCTGGAAATCCTTTCTGAAAACACTGCTAGCATCAGGGTGTAAAGAAGTGTATCCTGCTGCTGTCCTGCTTATTTTTGTGTAGTCCAAATTTTGCCTCCTGCTCAGAGGTGCACAGGGCTGGCTCTTCCTTGTCTCCTGTTTGTTTGACTGAGCAGGGGTGTGTTCCTCAGCAGTTTCAGCTACACCATCACAAGGGGCCTTTTGGCATCCAAGTGTCATTGAAATCTGTGCTTGCAAGCCATACAGTGAGACTTGGAGACCCCCTGTGCTGTGTCTGAGGGTGCGTTTGAAGCTCTTGTAGTAATATATTTGTATCGACCCTGTCTTCACCTTGTTGTGGGGATGGACTTGCCTGGGGGTCTCCCTTGGGTCGGAAGAATTAGGTGGGTGAGTTTGGGTATTTGCAGCAGGATTTCCATATGGAGCTGGTACTTCATATCTACTACTTTCTAGTGACAAGGTGTTGCTGTGACCTTGTGGAGGACTTGTTCCCAAAGAAACTGAAGTGTCATCTTAATTAGTGAAACTACTATCTGCCACGTTCCTGCTGCTGCTTTTTTAATATGGGTGTAAAGAGGAAAAACTTGCATAGTAGACAGATCTAGGATTTTGTTACGGTGCCAGAGCTTAGTGACAGCTCTGAACGCTCATACGTACAGCTGGAGCCAGGTGTTCCTAAAACATTCTGTACTCAGGAGCTTGGGACTGAGTAGTTAAATAGGTTTAGCTGTGTTAACATGTGTGTGATGCTTCATCCTATCCCTCTTCATGCAAACCTTTAAGACATTTGACAAGAGCATAAATATTATTCTCCAGCTGCTTCAGGTACTCTCTGGTATCACAAACTTAAGAGATGGTGATCTTAACAAACACTAGTTTGCATTTAGTTCCTTGGACTGTGTCACATTCAGAAGAATGATCTCCATGTGACTCAGAGACCTTATTCCATGAGAGTTCCCACTGATGTACAACACCAAAGCCTCATCTAGTTTAATCTAATGAGATGCAGATTGTGTCTCACTAATAATCTGGGTGCTGCTTTACTCTTTGTCCTGGCAGTGGAGCCCCTACAGGAAGGCACAGGTTGTCCTTCATACTTGTCTGGTGACACATATAAACACGCACGTGGGCTCATGTCCATTGCATGTGGCTAACAGTGTCTGAGCACCACAACTAGTGCATGCTAACCATCCTTTTTTTTTGTATTTTTACCTACTGCTAGCAACAGTTCTTGATACTGCAATTGTATAATTTGTTTGCAGGGTCCAAGCTCTGCTTGCCTGTTCAAAGTGCTCATTTTGTGCACTCACTGGAAAGGGATGCAACGGAATTGCATATTGCGTTTCAGTTCTTGAATCTTCCTCTCTTTTTGCAAAAATCCAAGATCTGTTTGTTTTCCTCTGGGCTCCTAAAAGACAAGCAAACCAGAACATGTGAGAATCGTTGAAATGTCTTAAGGTTTGAGGAAAAATTAGGACTTAAATGTCTCAGTTAAGAGTATTAAGAGCTAAAAACTCTTTAACTATCAAATGGGCATGATTTTGCTCTTATGATCCTGATGTTATGATCAAACTAATGGTGTTTTTTTTCTGACTGAACTGTGCCCTTGTGTGACCATATTAAGGACCAGTAGCCTTTCTGTGCCTATTTGTACCTGATGTCTTGTCCAGATGCTTTTGGGCCTGGAAAAACCACCACTTTCTGTTTATCCTTAAATCTTTCTCCTTAGCTGTGCATTTAAATGCTTGTGTGCGTTGCAGCTGTGACACAACTGCAAAGAGCTTTGTTAGTCTGCCCACTGTGACTTGTAACAAATGTCATGACCTGAGCACCTGCACAAAGGACTGGGATTTGTATGAGGAGGGGAGCAGGGTTCTGCAAAAGGGAATACGATCCATGCTTATGTTTTCCAGAAGATATGTTGCCACAGAAAAAATAAAAAGTTTTAACAAGTATCCCAGCCAAACTGCTTCAGATGTAGTGTTGTACTGCTCAAAGCTGTTTTGATGGAGTTGTTGCTTCTGTCTTCTGAACTGTGGGGAGAATATGCACATACTTGTCTCTCAAGAATAGAAGTTTGTTCTCATGCAACACTGAAAGTTTTAAAGCTCCAAACAAACACGAAATCCTTATCTTAAAGTCCAACTGTGTATACAGTCATGCAATACACATACCTGGCCCACCTACTCAGGTTAAGTGGGTTGCACCCTTCCTTTTATAATTGGAACTTTGCATGTTTAATTTTACATCCTACTGCATTTCTTTTGTAGCCTCTGGGTCTGAAATTTGGCATCCCAAGGGCATAAGGGAAGAAGGGCTAACCTATGGAGACCTCATTGTGCCCTTGAGTGCCCTGAAACAGGGTAGTAGAATTAAATCTGTCTTATGGCAGATATTTTGTTTGAGTTTAAGGTGAGAAGTAGACAGCTTTTCTCCATAAGAGAAGTTCACACCAGCTGCTCTCCTGCATCTGTAAGGTCATGGAAGAGATACGTGAACTTCTGCCCTGTGAAAGTTAGCTAAGGTGAAGAGATGCTCCTCTGCTTGCAGTGGGACTGCTTTCTCTGCTGGTCTTTTTGGACATCCATTGTAGCTTCTTGAAACTCTGCCTTCAAAAAAAGCCCTCTTTCTAACCTTTTCTTTAGCCTCACAGTAAATTTTCAGGTTATGCGATATGCAGATGCGCTTCTAGGACGAGGAGGGGGAAAAGGAGATTGGGGGGAAAAAAACCAGAACAACAAAAACAAAGAAAAGGTAGTTTTGTAGAGTAAACAAAACCAAGGAGTCAAATCACCTTTTTCTGATTACAAAAAAGTCTTGTACAGCTAGGTTGCTTTCCCTTTATTCTTTTTTGCCATCTCCTGAAGCTTTTTGTTGCAGGTAAGGAACATGCCAATGGAAAACTTTCTCCTTAGAAGATGTTGTGGTGAAGAGGAAAAAAATTTCTTCTTTATTCTCCCGTCATTTTCTTAAATATTAATAGTAACGAAGACATCTTCTATATTGCATAGAAGCAAGAGAAGAAATAACTGTATTGTGCTTTTGGCAGGAAAGAGAAGTAATTTAAAATGAAAAATTGCTTCATTGAGGGCCTTCATTTGATGCCCTGAGCATAGATGAGAAAGACAAGGAAGAGGAAAAACTGTCCTATGTTTCCAGGTACTTTGACTCTTACTTGGTGAAGTTGGGCTCCTTTGGATGTCTGGGTTTGATAGGATTGGCTCGTGCAGCTGTTATGTCTGACCTACCCAGAGATAGTAATGTCTGTACACCTATAATGTGCGTAGTTGCAAGTGGCTTTGCCCTAATTTGCCCAGCTTGTTTAGCAGTAGATGATTTTTGAGAAGCTGTCCTGCAGCCAAAAGAGGATGTGGTTTTGGGGGGCAAAGAAGGATTTTCCAGTGTTTTTACTAAATGATTTTGTCACTGAAATTAGAACCATACATGTGCAGCACATACAGTCTTGAGGAGGGCACTATAGGACAACAGCATTGTCTGAAAAAATCTACCAGCTAATTAGACTTCTTTTGAAGATTGTAACCTCAGTGCCTTGAAATACACCTTTACAGATGCTTAATTTCTTACATTCATTAATGATGCATTTTTTGACAATTTGCTTTGTGGTATGTAACATTGCGGGATTGTTTTGCCCTGTGCAGAAAATGGTTGGTCTTCCCACTGTGTTGAAAGTCTCCTGCTTCTGCCAGGCTGTGTTGGTAGGGACATGTGTCCAGGGCAGTCAAACTATTCTGCCTCTGGAGATGGACCAACCCCTTAGTGAGGGAAGAAAAAATGCAATAGGCACCATATGATGTACAAAGATCTGGCAAGTCAGTGGTAGTTTTTTGAGGTGTTGAAGCCTCCAGTTATTCTTAATAGCTGTTTTTACAGTTTTGAGGTTGGCATAATGCAAATAGTAACACTTGTTAACTAGTAATCCATGAGTTTTAAAATAAAAATGGTTTCTTCTTCACTGCAGGTTTGAATAATTGTAGAGATATTTGTAGTTTCTTGGAACAAGAGAATTAGAATTTGTTTGTTCCCTGCTCTTAGATTCTTATGGAAAGATTTAATCAGAGTTCCCTTGACCATCTCAGACTTTCAAGCTCTAAGTACCAGGCTCCACACCTTCTGAATGTTAAACTAAATGGGAAATTTAATTCCTTAAGGTGCCAAATATTTTGTTGCTAGAGTGTACTGAGCTCCTTCAGGCCAGAAACAAAAGTAGGTCAAGTCCTCATTCTGTTGTATCTGGCTCCATCTCTGGTTTGTTTGTTAGTTAAACGTGATGGAAAAATAAGTGATCTTTGTGTTTACACAACCTGTTTCTCTGGCAGCTGTCATGGAATCTGAGAGCAGTGCCTTTATAAACCTGAGCTGATGAGTACCTGCATCTTCCAAAGCCACTGATTTTATGGGTGACTTCTGTGGGTTTGGAGTACCCATGTGGCTGCTCTGTCACAGCTATGATTTTTGAAGTGGAAGTGTTTCTATACATACACTTTTTGGTGGTCATATAGTGTTGCAACACTGAAATACCTATGCTTGCTGCTTGTGAATGACCAGCAAAATTCCTGCTTACATAGTTTCACAATCTGTTCCTTATGTTGATTTCTGATTTTGGCTGTCTGTTCTGAATAAAAGGTGGCAGATTGCTTTTTTTGGCATTGTGGCCAGTCAGATTTTGCAAAAACAAAAAGTTCATGCCATGTTCAGAAATATGTCAAACTAGTTCCTGCTTGTGAAATGCCTTATAACCAGCCTGCCAGAAAATGTTCCTTCTCTGCTTCTGTGATTTCTACTCCCTTGTTCCTAGCTAGGCTCTCATAGTGGAAACACTTCTGATATGTGGGGTCCTTTTAGTGACTTCAAGCAGTCTTAGAAGATTCCCATGTCTTCCCAGTGAGAAGATGACCATGATGAAAAGTACTAAATTTGAGAGCCAAGAAGTGGAATGAGTAGTACTAAATGAAATTATTTTAGTAACCTGTCACTTAAGGTACTGACCATTGTGTAAGAACCAGCTGTCTTTGAGTTTCAGGTGTAGAAATGCAGCAATCCCCAAAATAGAAATGTATACAGGGGTGGGTCATTCTTAGATTTTCAACCAAGAGGAGAGGACCAGCTCAGCTAGGTGGATGGAGGGCACCCACACGTCATTTCTGGGGCTGACTGTGGGGAAAAGAGGTAGAGCTGCACGGCCTTGCCATGGGCTGTGTGTCCCAGAAAGGGTCATGCCCCTGGTTCATCTACTGACACCAGTGTTTCTCACATAATGCAGCAGTTACACTAAAGGGGAGCATCTTGGATTGACCTGGGGTTCATGGGAAGGTGAAACCCTGGGTGGATGGTGGCTGTACAGTTCACGCATGGTAATACGAGCAATGCTTTAGCGTGCAGATCAAAGTTAAAAATATGCATTGCTTCTTTTAAATTGTTTTGCTACCTCTTGACCGACTGAATTCAGCAGTGCAGAACTCTTCTGAGTGTGGTCCTGGCTTTTCAGGCAATGAATATGGCAGAAAGCTTTAGACTAGCAGCATGGACCTAAATCTGTTTGAAATAAACCTAAAAAGCTTGGAGGGTGCAGGGAGTTCAGGCTACAGTTTGTTGATCTGCACTGGCAGCTCCACTTGAGCTCAGTGACTGTACAAGATGGTGACACGAGGTGCAAGGACATTGTGAAACTGTGGATCGTGTTAGACCTATCTACTAAAATTTTGTTTTCTTTAATGAGCCCCTTGTTTCCAATGAAGGCTTAAACTTTTAGCATTAGTATTGCAAAATGAATACACTAGGATTTCTTTCACCATCATCCCAAGCTTATTTCTTATCAATGCATTGAATCCTACTAGAATGTCTTCAAGGACACTTGGCTTAATGTTCATTTCCTCTTGCTGCAAGTTTTTATTACTAAATAAATAAGAGCATTTAATACAGCTGTGGGCAAGGATAATTCTTCACAGTACATAGCAAAAACATGGTTTAAATTTTGGCTTTGGATCTGGTACAGGGTTTGAATAATATGATACCTCACTTCCTGACAAACTCAGGGTATTCTGAAGACTGAATGAGTTGTCCATAAACCTGTCTTGTCTTTGTAATCATGGCTGTTGGGAAGGGGGGAGAATGGCAAAAAAAAGGACTTTTTAATGCAGTCACCTACGGTCTGTATTCATTTACTTTTACAAAATGGATTTGTTTACTACATTAAAAAAACCTAACCAAAACCAGTATCTCACTAGGCTAGATGGTAGCTCCATGCAGTCTTAGAACAGTTCTTAATTATTTCCCTCACAACTAAAAAACCTGATGCTGACTCAAAATGGATAACATGACTTTGTGAATTAAAATGAATGTCTCATGCTAAGGTAATTAATTTGCAACACGAAACATAACAGGCTTAGAAATCAGCAAAGATCTGAGTCTTCTCCCATTCATGTCTGGCTTAAAAACCTATTTACTTCAGTGGGTACAATAGTTTTAAAGATTTACAGCCTCATCCCAAATGTTGCCAAGGATTTACCAACCACATGCGTTTGATGGAGCAAGGGGTCTATGGAGACACTTACGCACAAGACTGGAAAAAATTTTGTACTGTTGGCAGGCTTGCAGAAAAAGACTGAGATTAATGCTCAAATTAACTTGAGGGACATAAATAACAAACATGCCCCCTTACGAGCCCTGTCACGGGTAAGATCACACCACACACTCATGCTGACTGAGAGAGCTGTGGACTGACCTAGCAGCAGCATCAGCCAAAATCAAGAGAGGAGGGGTCGTCTTTGGGAAGAACAGAGGAGGCAAAACTCTGCTGGCTTTTCTGTGTATTGTTTTGTTGTTCCATGTTGTTGTTTGTTTTGTTTTTCAAATGCCATTCTCCAAATAGAACATCCACTCCCACAGCTGCAGTGGTTTGGGACCTCCTTTTTTACTTACCACCCTCTACCTGGAGGATCATAATTTTCTGAGTTTTCATTCTTGCCTGGCCATGCTATGGCCGTTACACAAGTGTGAGATAAGGAGGAATGCTTTTCTTTCTTGACAAATCTATTAGGTAAGGGAAAAGCTCTCTTACAGTGTGGTTATCTGCATTTCATCAGTAGAACTGGTGCACAAGAAATTGGAGGAGAAAAGTTATAACAACCTTATTCTAAGGGCAGTTGGTATCTACAGATCTAACCCTGCAAGCAAGAATTGCAGAAAGAAAAGTGAATCTGCAAATTTTCTTGGCTGGGAGTCCTCAGCTTCTAGCTCTGGTGTGAATCAGTAGCCCTCATGCTGAAGGCAATATCCCAAGGAGGGGAAGAACATGCCTCCTGCTGAGGCTCTGGAAACCAGGAAATAATGGCTGTGCTAAGCCGGTTTTCTAAGAGTTACCGTGGTAGGGTTGGCAGCAGAAGGGACAATCTTATGTAGGGCCGCAGGGCCTGGCTGGAGTGAAGGGGATAATCCTGATGCTACCTGCAGTGCAGGGGCTCCAGGTGAGCCCAGCGTAATGGGGAAGCAGCCAGGGGTTACGGGATTTATGGAGAGATGAGTCTATGTCTTGGATGGAGGTGGTGGGAATTAAAAAGAGAAATACTAAAAAAAGAAAAGAAATAGTTGGTATGGACTGTTAGGCTTAGGGACAGATGGCTGGGGCTCGGGGACTTGCAGGAGGTATGGAAGGAGGTGAACCCAAGCTGCTCCAGGAAAAAGAGTTGTACTAGTGTAAAAAGCCAGAGCAAACAGTGTGGCAGCAGTTGCTTTGTGTCATCCAGTGGGGTAGATTAATTTCCATCTCTGTGCTAGATCACCATTTTCAATCATGATTTAAATGAGCAAGCAGGAAATCTGATTTAAGTTGACTTATCAAATTTTACATGTGCACTTTAGTCACCTTTCTGAAAGCCGTAGAGTGGTCTGTACCACCACAGCTACCCTTTGCTAACGGTGAATATATCTTTCTATTTATACGAGTATGCAGTTTGCCATTTGCTTTGGGTAATGCACTTTTTCCATTTTCTGTTAAAAAATGATGAATGGTGCTTTTCTTATTTGCTTGATTAATTTTAACTTCTGATTTTCATCAGGCAACATTTGGATAGAAATCGGAATCCAATCAATGAACAAAACCAGCATTTAAAATTGTTTTATTAGTTAAATGTGCTGGATATAGGCACAAATTCCTTATCAAGCCTGTTTTGTAACTAAAGCAGACTGATTTTTGCAGAAACAAAGCAAGTATTTACAGCTGTTTATGGACTGACTTAATTGTTTCTGGTCACCAGGCTTTTGAAAAATCTGTTTCTTATATCTAAGAAATCTTGGTTTCTGGAGCTCTTTTCTTAAAACAAAACCCCTGAAGAAAACACAGAACCCCAAAACAACCTAGATTCTCCATCTAAGTGAACATCTCAGTGGTATGTGTGCCACAGCTACACAAGTCAAACTTCTCTTATTCAGGTGGACTAGCCATGAGCCCATACTGCAAATACTGCTGGGGTAGAAGAGGGGGTCTGTGCATCACAGATGCTGGAGATGGTTACTTGCAAATTAGGGTGGTTGTATGGCCTATACGTCTTGGTGAATCTAGGCTGCTGCTTTAGAAGATTTTCTTTCTGCATTCCTGTCAGTTCCCAGGGCTGGGCTGACTTTGAATTAAATATTTTCTTATGTGGGGAAGAAAATGAACTTGAGGAGGAGGAGAAAATTGTCCGGGAGACTTTACTCTTGTCAGAAATATATACACATACATATTTTAGCTTTTAAATTGTAAGTATATGTTTAAGCAAACTTGGCTTTAAGGGAGTGAACGTTGAAGCTCAGATTTCATAGAGTGGGAAATCAGTTCCCTAAATTTAGTGCTTTTAACATATGTTTAAGATCTAGGAATCTATTTCTGATATAACTCATGTTAGGAGTTCCTGGAAAGCTCTGTGACTTATGTGGCATGGCATGGGTAAGATTAAATTATAGCTGATTTTCTTCCATCCTGAGATCCCCAGAAGCATCTGTAAGATTGATGGGTGGTGTAGTATTTGCATTATGTTTTGATGTGTTTCTTTTGCAGGATAGGTTTCCAGTAAATACAAAAGGATTTAAAAGTTATTGTGGGTAAGGAGATGGACAGGTAGTAATTTGAACTTGGTGTGGTGATACTCTCAAAAGCCTTAGTTAGACTTGGTTTCTGCCAGAAGAAAAAAAAGAAAGAGCAGTATGGTTTCCGAGTGGTTAAAAATCAGCATGAATAACATAATTCTGCTAAATCCTGTGTGGCGTTATACTGGAGATGAATTTGGTTATATGTATATACCAGTGTGCTATTCCAGACAAGAATTTTAAAAATTCCGATGTATGAACAGTTAAATATTGACAGATTCTCCACTGTTCCTTCATAAACATGTATCACTGTTACATCAAAATGCAAGTTTAGTGTCAAAGAACACCAGTTACTCACATAAGAAATAATTTTTAAAAAGTCCTTTAGGAAAAAAGTTGAACTGTATCAAAAAGTCAAAACTATGAGGAGGGATGGGAGGAAGGTGCTAGAGTGAGCTGACTGTACAGTTAGAAATGCACATGTACATCTTCTGTCTTCCATTGCCTTTGCTGCCCATGTTTCATGTTTAAGGGTGAGGCAGCAAAAAGGAATTTCAGTGGTGAATTGAATCTAGCTAAGAAAGTGGCTGGAAATCAAGCTTTGGGAAGAAGAGGGGAAAATCCCAGCAGGCAGATGGGCAACAGAGGGAAGGCAGGAAATACATGCAAACAAAAATAATGAATTTTGGTTTGTTTCTATGGTAGAGAAATGTGTCTGGAGGTGGATTTAGGTAGAAGCTGTGTAAATTCTTGAAAACCAAGTCAAGTTACACGTTTGATTTGCAGCAGTGTTATACGAATTACCTGGAAGAGGCTGGCTGGAGAAACATGTGAAAGGGGAAACTTCAGCAGTGGACCTTTGCTGGAGCTGGAGCGTGTGTGGACAGTTGAATGTAGGGGTCAAGAAGAGGAGCAAGCAAGGGGGAGGTTAAACTGTCAGGATTGGAATGAGGGGTTGCCTCTACACCCAGTGCAATGGGTCCTTACAACAAAACTGGAAATCCCAAACGCTGCATGAATTTGTAACCAGTTAGAAACAGTTTTTTAAAGTGGTAAAATCAAGCGAGTACCTACAACAGCATTTCCAAATTACTGGAAATCCTGCTGGATTCACAGTGAAAATGTAAAAGGACTTACTATGACAACATTCAGGATGTTTGTAATAATAGGAGGAGAATATGAGTAATCTTCTGGAAAGTGGTTTAACATATATACTGAAGTGACTGGTATCCTTCATTACAAATATGTAGTTTTAGGGTGTGGTTTTGAGATCATTTTAAACTGATCTGTAGGCAGATTAAAAGGGGTGCTCCTACCTTTTCCCATCCCTAATTGTTGTTACTTCCTCCCTTGGTCCCAGACTGCCACTTGTGTGGTGCTCTGGTTATTTGGGTCAGGGACTCACTGCCTGCCTTAAAAATCATCTGGATCTGCAGTCCTCCTGGCCTCAAAGCACACAAGGCAGAGGGGAGGCTGGGTGTGGAGGGCTGCATCCCAATGGACTTATACCGGCCTGAAATACCGATGAATCCTAACGCCTGGTATGTGCGGAAACACAGGGTAAACTGTGCAATCACCTAAAGTTGTTTCTGTTCCACATATCCTATTTTGGGGTTTCTTCACCTGGTACATGGGGCTGTGCCTGGAATTTGTATTCCCTAAGGTTACAGTTGACTTGTGTTTACTGAAAATGAGGTGGTAAAACTTGGAAACAAGCATTTTGTTCTGATTTGTTTATGGTTAATGCAGCGGGACTTTGCCTTGAAGGACTTAACCTTGAAAGAAGTTACTGAAATTTAAAAATAATTGGGGATAGTGTTTTTAGGATTGCATCCACTTTTTGCTTTGTCTTGCACATAGCTGTGTAGGGGTTTTTCTGAAAATATCATAGAAAAAGCTGTTTTGGTGAGCTTCTCTGGGTGAGTCTGTATCCCTACCAAAACATGCAACTGAGCAAAGCTAAATGAGCATGGTTGGTCCCACATGCTCTGCTTGCTGGTGGTCTGGGCTGGTCTGAATGGTGGGTACTGAGAAAGCAAGGATGAGGATGTCTGCATTGTCTCAAAAGACCTCTGCATGAAAAGGGCTTTGTCTTATTGAGGATGGGCAAAACAAATTTTGAAAATACATAAGAGGGCTACACAGAGGAAGAAAAACTTTAGAAGGAGAGGTGTCTTAAATACCTCCTAGTTCAAAGAAAGGCTCGTGTGAAATGCTTTTGAGAGGTAACCCTGACAGAAGTGGATAGATCAGAGGTACAGCGGCGTAGTGTGTACTCCATGGTGCTCCGTTCATCTGCGACGGGCTCTTCCGAGGCTGGTAAAATAGTTGTGACTTACTGCGGCATACACAACCCTGCAGTTTGATCATTGCTGTGCAGCACGTAGAGAGGATCTCCAGTATTATGTCATGCTCTCCAGCTGGGGTTTCTGCTCGAAAGCAGTAGGAAGATGCAGTGATTCCTGATACCCAGTGGGTGCAATGCTGGGGTCCTCTCACTTCTGAGAAACACGGTGTTTAATTTACTAGCCTGCATGAGGACTGCTGCCAGGGCTCCAACTGTTGCATAATGTTACACAGGAGGAATCACTGGCAGATTTCAAGCTGGCTATCATTCCAGATCACTCCCACACAAAGGAAATTGTAGCATATATGTAACTCTGAGGCTTTTTGTACTGCTCTCAGCACAATCTAAAATTAAAAATATGACTAGGAAACTAGAAAGAATTTGCCTGCTCAGGCTGTAGCCCCTCTGCTTGCAGTAGGCTCACCTGCAGGGTCTTGCATGTGGAAGAGAATCCAGACAGCGACAGGTAAGAGTGAAAGCCTCACAAAGAAAAAACACCTCAATTGTTTTTTAAAGTTCTAAGCATTAAAATTGTAAGTATTTTATACAAGATGACAGAATCCTCTTTTGGCTCAAACTGGTTTTCATGTTCTGTGGATTTTGTGATTCCCAGAAAAAGCCAGGCCCTTAATACTCAGACATCACAGGGGGAAATAAGATTTCCCCCTCATTTCCATGCATGCCTGTTCAGTACCCATTTTCCTGTCAGTCTGATTCATAATGTTCAAAAACATTCACTGCATTTTTCCTTCTTCCCCACAGCAACAGCCCGAGTCTGAGACTGTTCATCTGTTCATCCCAGCCTTGGCAGTTGGAGCTATTATTGGCAAGCAGGGACAGCACATCAAACAACTTTCTCGTTTTGCAGGCGCATCTATTAAGGTATTATTACACCAGCTATAACTTTCTGCCTATTCTACGTGACACTTTCAGCAAGTTTGCACAAGCCGTGCTTTCGTGAACGTCCTCCCCCACTCCGTGCTTAGAATGTGATGTGATAAATGGAACATTTGTTTATAAATCATCTTTTAATCTTCCTTGAGACAAGATAATTAGAAGCATGTTTTCAAACGTCTCCTGAGGTGTGAAATATAAGCTGCAAAGAAAACTACTTTGGTGGTCTTAGAAACAGACTTGTGCCTTAATGATGCAGTGCTTAAAGTCTTTCTCCTTGCTTTAGGTAAAGTGAAAATTGGTGGGGTAAATTCCCCTTCTAAACACAGCAGCACAGTTGAAGTTTGCTACTGTCGTGATTGCCCTTGCTCTGTTCCAGACGAATTGGTCTGGTCTGTCAAGCTCAATTGGCTCCACACGGAATTGTTCGTGTTGTAACTTCACTCGTGTGCTGCTCCAAGCTCCTGGGGCCAGTCAGTTCTTAAACAGCGTCTTTATCTTGTTATCAGGTATAACATCCAGCTGTTTGTGGATTGACCACCTCAGTGTAGCTAAGAACAAGACGGTTTGCAGAGACTGACCTCTAATAGAAGCTTGAGTTTAAGTCAATTTGGTGAAATCTTTCTTGGCTGCATACAGGGGTTAGTACCAGTTGCAGTCGTAGGAAAGCCTTGGCTTTTGGCCACTAATGCCATTGTAACCACAAGGACCTTCTCTAGATGCTTGAGTGTTTTTTCCTTACAAATAATATTTTCTGCTGTTTTATGCTGTATAGATAATGTTTTGGCCTAAACTTAAAAAAAAAAAGTTTAAAGTACAATGTGCCGCTTTAGTGTGCTGTTAGATGGACATTTTACTGCACAGATAAGAACAATTGTTTTCTTCTCAGCCCTCTTTACTTTTGTTTCAGAGGGGTGATGTGTTTACTGAGTGCTATGGCAGGGATCTACCAGAAGTCTGGGGCACAGGGCAGGAGCTGGCTATGCTAAGTTGAGCTTGGTGAGCAAGAGCTGGCCTAAACTTGTGCTCATGCTTGGCTCGGAAGGTGTTCATCTAAGTACACAGAGCAAAATAATTGGGAAACCCTGATGAATGAGTCTTGTGTGTGGTTTGCAGGGGGCTGATCTGTTTACTGACCAGTCAACCAATGACATGCTGCCCAACTCTGTCCTTTTTGAGCAGAATGTTAGTTATACTACCCAGATGGTTTACATTAGTTGAGCTATAATAATCATATTTTTAGGGGAAAAATGAAGCAGAAGAAAGCGAGAGGTGTCAATATTTCTTTATCAAATCTGTCTTGCATGAGGCTGTGATGTATCACACGTATTTCCTCTTCCCCTCTCCATTCCCACAGCTTGTATCTAAAGTTTAAGCAGTGCATGGAAGGTACTGCTAGGGGGAGAGAGATGTGGAACAACCTGGACCTCCAAGAACCCGTCCAAACTAGTTCTTCAGTTGGTCCTTGGAAGAGAGTTTAGTGGAAAGGGAGTTTCCAGTGTTTCTCATGCATCTGGCTAACAGTGGCCTCAGGCTTCCTCTGCTGGCTGGCACCCCTCAACTCCATGTATTTAACATTTCTGTATTAATTTAAATTCAGATAAAAGCTTTCTCAAGCTCTGGTCTTTTGTTCCTTCAGTAAGAATAAAGTAAAGAAACTTTTTGTGAAAATAAGATTAAATCTTAACAAAAGCATACAGATACAGGGTATGCTTGCTAAATTGGGAAGCTGTATGTGCACTTATCTATTAAAATAATGCAACATCACCTGTTATCTGGCAAAACAATGTGGAGCATCAGGCTTGCTTCTGTGTGAAAGTATTGAATATGGCAACTGGTAAATTATTCAAAGCTTCTAACCTTCCCTCATGTTGACCACCTGCCCCCCATCATAACTTTGGAGGGAAATAATAAATTGTGAATCAAGGAATCTGTGCTTTTAGCTAAGAGTTGGAGGGAGTGCTGCCTGAGTAACTTTTAACTTGCCCAACTGCAATAACCATACTTTGTGGAGGAAGTAAGTCTGTGCATAATGCTCATTTTGAGTTGTGCTGTAGCTTGTTACAGCTGAAAGCACTTTACATCCTCCTGCATCTTCTCTGTGCTCATGCTGACCTTTGTAGATCTGGTGAAACGCATCAGCCATGATGTGAGACCAACCTGCACATGCACTGGGGTTCTGTACGAGGCTGCAGTGTTCGGGCTGTCACCTCATGTGGCTGTTGCTGAGCTCAGGTTGTGTCCCAGTGCTGGGGGTCACTGCTTGGCAATGCAGGCTCAGTGTGGGACTCCAGCAGACTCAATTATTCAGCAAAAGAGCCAGGCAGAGATTTCAGTTTCCTGCTGCCCACTCTATGCTACATTGCTGGGACCTGTTGTGAGCCATTGTCATCTCCTTGGTTATACTTTCCAGAGGAGCCCTTCCTGATGAAAGATGAACTTTATGGGGTTTGGGTGTATAAGTTGTTAGTTTGTAGCTTGGCATATAGAAGATTGGTTGTTTTTTGGTTAGGAATGTAAAGTTGTTTAATCTCAGAAGTTAAATTCACCACTTGTATATTATTTGTATGTATATAGCTACTTTTTCCAAGGGCAGACAGACAAAATTAACACAGAATTCTCTTAGGTTACCTCTTCAGACACTGAAATATTAGTTCATATATGTTTCTTTTGCAGCCCTCAGCCATGTTTTACCCTAGCTTCTGAGAACAGGCTATTCTAAGATAAAATCAAAGCAAGATATGCCCCAGAACATTTAGACACACATAAGAACTAATGAAAACATGATGGAAAGTATTTTTCCTAAAATTTTAATGAAGGTGCTGGTGTTCGTTAAGAAAACAAGACAAGACAGAGACAAACTACAATGTCCACTTTACATGAATGACAGTTGTCAGGCTGAACTCTGTTCAGTCAGCTGCCTCTAAACGTGCCATGAAATTTTGCCCCTCTAAAATACTTGTTCCAAAGAATGAACGGATTTAGTCTGTGCTCGTTCTTACCACATCATTTCATATAAATGTACTGCTGTAAAATTAATGTGTATTTTTAGATATATCCAATTGGAATTCATAAATAATGAAAAATAGATATGCAAACTAGATAACTAGTATATAATGCCTTCTCCATCTTAGGGTACAATATGAATAATGTTATAAACTTTCCGTAGCAAAATTCTTCAGTGAAAATGATGCCTGGTGACTGGTAATTTGTCTGAAATAAAGTACAGCTGTTAAATATGAATAACATCCCTATGCCAACAGCTGAGATGAAATTCTGTAGTGTTTAATATATTGCTCATTCAACAGCAGCTATGTAATACTAGATGCAACAATGGAAATGTCAGTTGTGATAAACAAAAGATTCATTCGGAATGTCAGAGGCTAGTTTGAATTATTCAATGCCACTGGAGTCTGAGAACAACATCCACAGAAATCTTACTGTTGTGGTGACATGAACTGCTAAAGACCCTACAGATGTCTCTGTCTCAGCTCTGGTGGAGCTTAATTTTTATTTGGGTCACACATTGTCCAGTATAGAGGAACGTTTTGGATCCGATTAGTTACAACAGTAAAGTGATCTTCTGTTCTCAGGGGAAGGGATGCAAGCTTTTGCTAATGAGCAAAACTTGTTAGAAAGACTATTCAAGCTAGTGGGTAGGGATGAGAATCTCAGTTTATTAACCAGATTTGTCTTTTTGAAGGCTACATGTCTTACATCACTCATAGCCACATGAAAATGCCATGTGGGATTCTGCCATATGTGGATGAGTAGCTGTGTCTTTAATTTTCAGAAGTAAATTTGCTTATGGTGGTTTAGCCAGTTTCTCCATGTTTCATTACAGCTAATTAATGCACTTTAAAGAGAACAAACCCGTCATGACTGAAGTGTGATGCTGCTGCTGTAAAGAATAATTTTTTCACTCCTGAACAGAATGTGAGACTGAAATGGGGAGGAGGTGGCTTTAAACTATTCCTTCAAAAGACAACTACCAATAGCTATGTTTATCCATTCCAGATTGCCCCTGCTGAAGGACCAGATGCTAAGCTGAGAATGGTTATCATCACTGGACCTCCAGAAGCTCAGTTCAAGGTACAGCACATAAAAACTTGTCAGTATGTAGTGGCCTTCGGACCATAAGGGACAATATTGAAAACAAAACTCTTGGTTCCAAGCACGCTTTATTCAGAATTTTAGTAAACACTTGGGTTTTGCTTTCCTTTTGCTGAAAGGTGTCTCATAGGAATATGAGTAATACAGTACTATTAGAGGCCACGTTCTGGTCACCTGGAAACTGTTGGGTGTTTCATGTAAGAAGGAATCAAGTCTAGCATAAAAATATGGCCATATTACATTCCTAAATTTCCCTTCTATCTACAAGCACCTTTAAGTTGAGTCTTCTAATCTGTCTTAATACCTGCAACAGTTTTGTGTGCTCAATTGTGAAAACAAAGCTGACAAGGTGAAATCGAGTCTTCCCAGGTTGCTGTTTTGTGCCAAATGGAAAATGCTTTTTGGGTAGCTCTACAGATAAATGCAAGATTTCTAATTGTATTTCCACTGCAGCTACAAGGAGATACTCAACCTCATTATCCCCTCTGTGTTCAAATTAAGTTCCAGTGTGGCCTTCTGCCTGAAATGTCGAGGGATAAATGTAGTTACCCCAAAAGGAGTTGACTGCGCTAGGAGTGATGGAGGCAGCTCAGTGCAGCAGCCTGGCATCATCACAGATGAGGCTTGGAGCAGGTAGAAAGTCACTTGAGAGTTTATATCCTAGCATCATTTTCTTGCCTGGTCTCATTTTTGACATTGTATTTTTGCTTCGGGGCATCTTGCAAGAAGGAGGTATCACTTCAGGGGTATCAGTTTCATTAATGTCTTTAGGATTTTTGGAAAATTATCAGGGCAGGTATTTGCAGTGGTAATAACAAGATGCATTTGGGATTGTTGCTCAGTTACCATATGCATTTGAGATGCTACTGAAGGCAAAGCATGACTTTGAATCTCTGTCTCCTTGATATTTTCTGTGTGCATGTGGGCTTGGCCACATGGAATGTTTCACATATTGGGTACTCTTATGGTCTGGGGCCAGCACAAGGTCAGATTCTGGCTACTCCTTCTTTTCATCAGGTATCAGTGGACTTACCCTCAAGGAGTAGCATGCCAAAGGAAATCTGGGCATCCCTTATCCTAACTTTTCCTGTAGGCAAAGGCTTGTCCTCAGATTTCCTCCCCAGAATAAACTGGGAGTCCCACAGAGTTCTTCTGGCAGCTCTTCTCTCCAACCTGGATCCTGCGAGGAGGAAAGTGTCCCTTTTCTGCACCCCATACATAGGTTAAAACCACATCCATCAGTCACTACTTTACACTTGGGCTCTGCTTGCAAAGGTGCATCACATCAATGTAATAGCAGTCAGTGCTCCTGAGTATGCTGGTCTTATGAAGGAAAGGGATTATCCCCTGGGGCTTCATTCAGTTCCAGACCTTGTAGTCTTTTAGCTGCTCTTTGAGCAATGTGCTCTTGACTGGGATAGGCAGAGGCAGAGCTCAGTCCTTCCTTTTATCACCACTGTTGACCTGAAGCTGGCCTTACGGCCAGGTCCGCACTTCATTAGTGCTCTCCTTAAACTCTGATTAAGAAGGGTCTCCTCTCTTGGGGCAGTGGTTGTTGGGGCACCAAGAATGTAAACTGGTGCTCAGCAACTTGAAGAGGGAATGGCTGCTGCTCAGGTGAGTAATGAGCTCTTGGAGAGGCAGTGCTATCCCAGAGCGTGTGACTTTGGCATCCTTTCCTTACTCCCTTGTGCTCTGCTGTCAGTGACTCATTTTTACGGTAGCTGCAGTGGCTGCATCCCTTTCTTCCTCGGCTGCTGCAGCCTGAGCATCTTGCAGTGAGCAGGATTAGTTGTTAGCAAGGCCATGGGAAGGGAACTTGCCACTGTTCAGAGCCTCTCCTGCAGTGCTCCCTAGAGTTCAGGCATCCCTGTGACACGACTATTCATGCATGACTGTTGCCTTGGATCTGGGATATATGAAAGTGAAGTGGAATCTAGTGTAGACAACACATTTCAGCCACCATTTAACTGTGAAGGAGCTTGCAACCTAGTTAGGTTGTTTCCTAAAGACCTTTTCAAGAACTGAAAGATTTGAGATGTTGGAAGACCATCTACAATCTTTCTTTTAAAAAGTCCATATCTCATCTTTCTTTATAATTCTGCAGTAATATAAGCTCTTTTGAAGCATCTAGGAGCCACAGAGTAGAAGATCTTGTTACCATTTCTCATGAATACACTGATGAAAGGCTGTGAATAAGGAAATGAATGTGTTTACAAATCAGCAAATTTTAAAAATCAGAACAAACAAACAACCAACCAAAAAACTCTTACTCTCAGTGGACATTCTTCTTGCTATCTGGCACTTGTATGTTTTCCAGAAAAAAGAACTGTGTGCTGGTTGAAATAATACTGTTCCCATGGCACTATTTAGATCTGGCAGTTTGATTCTTTACTTTGGAAAATTGAGCAAGTGCAAATTTATTTATTTTTAAACAATATGTTGTAATGGATTGTAAAAGCAAGCTTTGTGCTCCAGTTGGAGTCTTTATCCCATGACTTGTTGGGTGTGTTGTGGCTTTTTTAGTTTAGCATCCTTCAAAGAATGGGTTTCTGAGTCAATTAATTGCATTTTGTGCTTCTGAGTGTAATAAAAAACTTCAGCCAGACAGTTCTCTCCACCACTCTTTACCTCTACAGAAATGCAATAGTTTCTTTAAAAAGCAGTATTTCTACTGAAAAGCAGAATAATAATGATCTCTGTTAAACTGCTGGGTGGTTCCATGGTTTGTCAAGCAATCTTTAAAGTTGGACAGTGGTATTTCCTAGTTTGGTACAAAGACTTCCTTTAGAAAAGTAGTGTAATTATTAGAAAAAACCCTTTGTCAGGATTGTGTACTAAGAATTCTCCTTTCTGTGGAATTTCTTGATGCTAACTAGATTCCAAGAACATTCTCTAACTGAAAGCAATTTTGCAGGCTCAAGGGAGAATCTATGGAAAACTTAAAGAAGAAAATTTCTTTGGACCTAAAGAAGAAGTGAAACTTGAGGCTCATATAAAAGTGCCATCCTATGCTGCTGGTAGAGTTATTGGTAAAGGAGGCAAAACAGTAAGTAGCTGAAATAAAACTCTTAGTGTTGCTCAGTTATGTTTCATATTCTGGTGTGTGTATATGTACATAAAGATTAAACTTTTAGCTAAACAAATTCTTTGATGTTACATTAAAGCAGGAGCTATTTTCTTAGCTGTACTTGTTAAGTTTTCCTTTCTTTTACTGTGGAGTTGAAGCCAATCTTAGAATGATTTATTTAATGTCTAAATAAGTGGTAGGAATTTAAAACATGTTCAGACCTCAATATTATGAAAAAAAGTCTATTTATCTTTGTTTCAATTAACTTGATGGCATTTCTTAGGCTCAGTTTGTTGTATAAAATAACATCACTGAGATTTTTCAATCCTCAAAAGGTGCTGGTGCTCAGCTGGTGCTCTAGTATTTTCGTATGGTGTTAAGTCAGGAGCTAGATGATCGTTTCAAAGACATTGTTCAGTCTTGGGTGTCCATCCTGAGTGCAATGGGGTCTTTAGATTAAGTGTCAGGAGGCAATGTGGCCTCTTCCATTACTTGCAGTGGTAAGAGGTTTAAGGACAAACATGTCTGAGAAGCTGTTCATCTAAAACATTAATTACACTATTATAAGGATTTCTAATATAAAATTAGTGTAAATGAGACAAAGACTCTAAACTTACATCTACTTAACACTATAGAAGCCCGATAAGCTGCTGAAAATAATTTAAATAAACAGAACTTCTCATTGTTCAGTCTGAAATTCTCCATCTTCTGGAGGTTTTTGAAGGAGAAGTGTATGAATATTCTGGCATTTTTCTTCCCTATATTATATGATTTTTCTGACCTTACACTTTTAAACTCAACTGTAAATACTGTGGCATCTATTTGCTTTTTTTAAGTCATGTATTTAACACCTTCTGTGTGTTGTATTTAGTCTTTAAAACACTTCTACGAACCCAGAGGACTTGGTGCTAATTTATGTTAAGAGACACAAGAGGCTCATCTTGCAGAGCGCACACTGCTGCATAAAGATGCTTTCTGTTAGTTAAGGGGCTTTTAGAAATGTAGCTTAGAGGATGATGTTTCAGTGGTTGGTATCTTTGAGGCTTGGTGGTTGTATAACATTTGTTAGTTTAAAGTTTTCTGACTTCTACTATCTCTTTGTAGGTAAATGAGCTTCAAAACTTGACAAGTGCAGAAGTTGTAGTCCCTCGTGACCAGACACCTGATGAAAATGATCAGGTGGTTGTGAAAATAACTGGTCACTTCTATGCATGCCAGGTAGGAGGACCGCAATGATTTTCTGTATTGCCTTGATGTTTCCATGGTCTTTCTTTTACAGCCATGTGCAGGAGCCAAGGGATGGAAGACTTCTGCTCAGGATACAGAAAGCACTGCTTGCCAGGCTCCTCTGGCTGTCTTGCTGCAATAAACTTTCCTGATGCCTGTGAGAGAGATTTATAACAATACTGCATGTATACTTATGCAAAAGAGCCTCCTTAAATTCTTCTGTCAATTTATGCAGGCTCTGGCACTGCTAAAACTTTCAAAGCAAAAGAAAACCCAAGTTGTGATTGGGCTGAAATTCAGAAGGAACAGAGACACAAGCCATCCTATAGTATCTGGAAAGAACTGCACTCATATATGTAATTTGTCCACATTGCCCAATCTGTTGATTTAATATCATAAAGAAAAGGATCATGAGATTCCTTCCTTCACTTAACTCAAGACTCATTCCTTTTGACACTTTGCTACAGGTGACTTGTAGTTCAGAGACAGGGGGCTGGGAAGGTCCTGTAAGTTTGACCTTCTGGATACCCTAGTGTATAAAAAATTCGTACACTCTTTATTAAAACAGTGGCTCTTATAAAAGATTAGTATTTGCAGAGGAGTAAAATGAAGGCTGTAGCTTCAAAAATCTCAACATTGGTAGTCATCTCCCTGTTCTCATGCTTTCTGTATTACATACGTGAAAACTGACCATTCAAGTAGTTGTGGTAGGTGGAAAAGTAAAATTAAAATTTGGGTTGTAGATCATGATTTATTCCAAGTGTATTTTAATTAACGAGTAATCTTGTCAGTGCTAGGGATTCAGTCATTCCAGATTTTCTTAATCCCCATAGCATCTTTTGTTGGTTGTAAACAGCAGTCGTTGCAGCATGGCATCATGATGGGTTGTCTCTTCTTCTTTGTGTCTTTCAGCTTGCTCAGAGAAAAATTCAGGAAATACTGGCTCAGGTAAGAAGGCAGCAGCAACAGCAAAAAACATTGCAAAGCGGACAGCCTCAGCCAAGACGAAAATAAAGGTTTAGGAAATGGCCCATCAGAGACAGATGCCAGACCAAAGACAGACTGTGCGACGAGAGACGGGTGGTGAGCACCTGTTGAAGATTTATGCAGAAGATCCACCAAGCCAATCACCTGTTCGAGGACCAGGCAACCGTTGAACGCTGTCTCTGAGAATGTATTCTTTAGGCTCTCTCAAACTTTTGAAACCCAGCTTTAAAATAAGGACCCCTTCACTTCCCTTTTGTTCTATTCTCACAATTTAACATAAACTCGTTAGTCTTTTTTATTGTTCTTATTATTCCCCAACAATTTTAGAACTTGGTTTAATGAAGCTTTCTCTTCTGAGTTCACTGGTTAAAAAAAAAAAAGAAAAGAAAAAACCAACAAAAAAAAAGAAAAGGCATTGCTCTTATAGGTCCAGTTGTAAAAGAAGAAACACATTTGGAGGGTGGGATTGCGGGTGGGCTAGGGTTAGAGCAAGGGTATTGACAAGAGTTTAAGTGTTAGTCCCAATGTTGAAACAAGTGGCATTTTTTAAAAAGAATTTGGTTGCATTTTTACATAACACTGCCATGAATAACCTAAGGGAAGTGTTGAATGGTGTTGGCCAGGGCATAAAAAGATAAATATGCATTTTACTAAACTACCTCAGGCATTTAGTACCTCAATGAGAAATTGTTCCTTTTTTGCTTTTTTTTTGGTATTTTGTATACTTTATAAAGCTAATAGTTCTTGAGCATTTTATTTTTTTAAAAAAAATTAAAATTTGATCAGCCACCAGCCAGGAGTACTACAGACTTATCGGGGAAAAATATAGTAGAGCACTTCTAGCTGCTGGCTGATGGGAGTAAGGTGGGTAAAAAAAACACAGCCTCAGATTTCCTGAGGGCTTCAACACCATCATTTGTTTAAAAAAAAAATTCAGTGAATGTTCAAAAGATAGTGAATGATGCCAACATTCTGATAGCAGCAATGCCGTTTAGTTTTCTTTTAAGATGGGATGAAAAAGTTTGTGACGGTACTTTTTTGGGAACAGGACAAGGAAGTGATGGCAAGAGGCTGGGGTTGGGGGAAAAATTTAGAAGGCTGCAAGAGGCTGAATTTTTTTTTTGTGCTACTTGATTGAATGCATGAACCCTTTGTGCCTTTGACCATCACTACCTAATAATGCTACATTTAACCATTTGCAGCCCATTTGGACTTTGCCATTTTGTTCAAAGAGCAAGCTTCATCTTCAGTTTGATAGAACACTTGATCTGCTGGAGCATTTTTGAGGCCAGGAGGGTCTCTGCTGTCTGCAGATCACATCATACTGCTTTCAGTTACCACGATGGGGGAAGGTCAAACAGTGTTTGATCACATTGAAAGATAATGAAAGGCTAAGTTTACATATCCAGCCGCTGTTATGGGCCACACTAAGCCACTTTGAAGGTTTTGAAAATGATTACAAGAAAAAAAACAAACAAAACAACAACCTCTCTAGCCTGGCTTATAATAGATGCAGCAGGATTTATGCACGTTCTGCAACCAACCATTAGAGGAGAACAAAAAAATGTCAAAAGGCAGGGATAACAGGAAAGTTACCAAATTTTTAATTTCCAAATGTAATTTGAATGATGATTGTGGTAATAGTGACACATTCAAGTTTCTACAATAAACTTCAGTCTACCTCAGTTTAAGAAAAAAAATGTGGCAACACATGGTGCATAAAGACTGCTGTGTGTGTGTGTGTGCGCGTGCGCGCCTGTGTGTGTGTGGTCGACAGAGCCATGCTATTACCTCTGAACCTTTTTTTGTGATGTTTTTTTGTGCATGAGATGATCAGAATCACCATGCTGCACTGATTTGAGGGGCACAGCGAGCAAAAACATTTGTTTCATCATTTTGTTATCTACCTCTTAGGTTCATGTTGAAATAGAGGCATTACTACATAGACTAGATAATTTTCCCAAAGATCATTGTTGTACAGATTAGATAATTTTGAAAATGGTCTGAAGTGTTTTTCCTGCATCTCTTCTTTACTAATTGGTTTAAGAACCACAAACTTATGTTGTAGTTTTAGCAAAGAAAAATGAGTTTCTTTTCCTTTTTTGACAGTGACCTTCATCTAGCCTTTAGGATAATTTTTTTTTCTTACAATGGATTTAAAATTACTGAAGTATGAAAAGTACATAGCATTTTAATTTTTGTTGAGGCTTAAGTCAGTCAGACGTTCCTTTCTTAACATTTGAGAAGGATTTGACTTCATTATTTTCCATTAAAAATTACTTTACAGATAGGCGCTGCATTTGCATCTGCTGATTTAAATACTGTCATCTCTCTTAAATTTCTAGACTTAATATGGTATCTCATGTTTTTCTTTTCAATTGAGACTTGGTAATTTGGAGTATTTGGGAATAGCTAGAAAGTAAATACTGTAAATGATTTCAATATCCACAAAGTATGGATCATTTTTCATCTGTAATGTGCCCCCCAATGCAGCTCTACTTGCCAGATGCCTCTGAATGGAATAAAGAGTTTAACTCCTATCATCAGAAAGTTGTGTGGTGTTTTTTTAAATTAATGAGGCATAGGGACAGACTGTCCTGAGTATTTGCGGTGCCTTGATCAAGTTGGTTTTCTATAATAACTGGATAAGGATGAACAGTAACCTACAGGTATTCCATAGCTGCTAGGACAGCCAGGTTACAATGTTCACACTTCCTAAACAAAGCAGTGACTTCTGTGGCTTGTAATTAATCTTCTCCTTCCCATTTAACAATGCCATACAGTCTGTAGGACAACCTATGGTTCATGGTTTGCCTTGCACCATTCACTTAGGCCGATTTGCTGTGGAAGGAATGTGGACTCGACAGTCCTGACTGTCACGGCGAACATGAAGGAGACCAGAAGTGCAGTAATTTTTTTTTGTGGGGGGGAGAGAGGGGAGGCAGTTTTTTACCCAGTCTTTACTGTGGTGGTCTTAGAGTGGTGAAGCTTTGTAATGCATGTGGCCCTAGAAGCTTGGACAGGCAGAACCAGCCACACTGGCAAACACATGTGCTGGCAGCCTGTGTCTCACCCCAACCAAGACTACCCAGACACACCACTTGCCAGTGAGGTGGCATCACCCCTCCATTTAGATCCTTGTTAACATTGTTTGGAGTAGAAATGAGACCAGATGTTTAACTGGTGAATACTTTCACGTGAGAGGGAGGAGTTGGGGAATGAAGGAGCATCACGAATTATACAATTCTGCATTTTTTTAAAGAGAACTGCAAAACCCAACTTGTTTTCCAAGCTAGTGCACCCTCCTACTTGTCTTCACAGATCATTTCCTGGGACCAATCAGCAGAAAGAGGGAATTGAAGAAATTATGTCTGTAGAAAGCACTGCACAGAGTATCACATTTCACAGGGCACCCTAAGCTCATTTCTCCATGTCAATATCAAGCTTTCTTCTCGGAACAAGCACCGTGTCATTTGAGCAACATAAAAAAGTCAAGCCTTGCTCTGTACTGCTGGTGCATTTGTGACAGCTCAACCCCTGTTTTAAGCATTTGCTTAATCATGACATTTTTATTTGCTTCTAACCTTCCAGAGCTTTTATTCTTAAGCTGCAATTTCCAAGGCATGCGCTCTTTGTATCAGTTTCCTTTAAATGGAGCATGTGTGCTGTGCAAGACAGCCTGGGCTTGATATGGCACTAGGGTGTAGGATTCTTAAACAAACATGAAGAACTGTTGAGAAAGCATTCAAGCTGGGCTGTAACAGAGATATATTAGCTCAAGTGAAGGACACAAACACTGCTTGAGAATGAAGTTACTCAGATGCAGTGCAAGAAATGAGTGAAATGATATCAGAAGTTTCACTTAGTGGTTTCTCCTGTTCATCTCATCAAGGGATCCTTCACAGAGCCAAACCTACATGTACCTATCCAGAAGGACTGAATGCTGAATCTACAGACCCCCATTGCATTTTATCCAGAAATCACCTGATCCATCCAACTGAAATCACTCCCAAATGTTTTCTTTCCAAAAGGGCTTTCGTGTTGCACAGTATTATCATCCAGACTGCCTGGGTTAATTTCTACGTCCCAGCTTCTACGAGTATCAGGCCATAGTCTCACCAAGGCTGGCAGGTAACGTGGTTGGGGCACTGTAGTAGCTCAGCAGAGATGAGAAATGCTTCTGTTAAATGGATGAGGACCAAGTTCTTCCCCTGAGCTGGCAGTTCTGGTTGTTTAATAGCAACCAGTGGATGTTCAGAGAACTCCTTTTCACAATATGCTTTGGCAGTTAAGTCTGTTACACTTGTTTATTTTTGGTTTTTGTCTCCTCTGTTTTCATTTTTTTGTCTTCTCTTACAGACTAGTACCCCTTTTCACCTTCAAAAGTCTTGGCCTGTTCAGACAGCTGTTCCCTCTCTTACTGCTCTTTTCTGGGTACTCCTTTTGTTACTGCTCTTTCAGACAGGATACTGTATGTGGTTCTGGTTACTAAATGTGGGTTCATATAATGGTGTAATGTTTGCTGAACCTACCTCTATTCATCACATACTCCTTATCCACAGCAGCAGTGAAAGGCAAGTGTTTCAGGGAATGAGTCAAAGTTACTCCTACACATCCCTGCTAGGAGGAAATGCCTGATTTAGAACCCATCAGGCTGTAAGACAGCCGAGGTTATCTTTCTCCCATGTGATACTTTCAAGTATCATGAAGCATTTTTAAAACCCTTCTCTGCAGTTAGATTTCCCAACAAAATTATTTGTTTTGTGGGCAAAGATGTTTTATCTGCATGGTTTAACTACACTTAAAAAATACTCTTTGCTTAATTGCAGAACTATCTGCTGCCTTGTATCAAAGAGCAGGTGAACTTGGAGGCAATCATTCCCGAAAGAACAGAGGTTAGACACAGCAAGAAAACATGGCATGAAATAGAGGGAGAAGTGGGTTTTGGTTTGTTTGGGTTTTTTTAAACAAGCACACATACTTCCTCCTGAACAACACAGCTACAGGCACAGAAACCAGGCTCACTTTGAGCATTACAAACAGCAGCAGCTGTGCAGGGCAGAGATGCAGACAGGGCTTGCAGTATTTTGTGAGGCTATGAGAAAAAGGTGATTATCCTCAGGATCTTCTGTTTCAGCTTTCTCATACATGGCAGAACAAACTTCTCCAGGAGGAAGAGATCCTAATCCAGTGATGAAACCCTTGTCCTGTAGTAGAGAAAAGCATCTTGTCCTTAACAGACAAGTTGGTTACGACCTTGAAGCTCTTCTCACTGGTTATCAGACCATGCATCAGTCACGCTAAGAACACACTGCACAGTGACTTCTGGAAGTGCTGAACAGTCTGTTAGCAGCAAGCAATGCTCAGTGACCAAGGGCTTCCTATAGAACTAATTGTTCCCACTTCAGAGTTAAAGGTTTTCACTGCCATAGTGTGTTGTCTCAGCATCCCTTTTCAGAAAGTAGGTGAAAGAAAAACTAGGATAGGAGTCAACCGCACACACAGAACAAGCTGAATGCTTTAACATGAAAACAAGTAATTGAAGCACTTCAGTTTGGGGCTTTTTTATTATTATTAAAACCAGGTTTGCCTTGGCTGGAAAACTGATTTACTGTTTTGATAACTCAAAGCACATTTATTTGTCACTGCTGCTCTTGGCTGTTATGTTCTCAGTAACACCAGTCTCTTTTCTGTTCCCCTTCAGACCATTACTTGCTTTATTGTGACCAAAGGCAAATGGCTTAACACAAGAAGCATCATCTCAACTGCACTACTTCAGTTTTTCCTTGCAGCACTCCAGTCTGTTTTGCAGTGCCACTGCATGGTGTCTTTCAAAGATACGAGAAAAACAATTACTCTAGAGGCTGAGCATGAGTTCCAGCTTAAGCAGCTGTCTTTGCCCCACTCTTCTCATTGCAAATTGCACTAAGACAGTGGCTCCCCTGCAAAGCTCTGATAGGATTCCTTCTTTAACGTTTCATGGTTGGATTCTTATCATAAGGGTTTTTTCTAATCTTAATGATTCTATGATTCTGTTCACTTTAGCTTGTTCAGAACTCTACCTTGGCACATTTAGTAAAACCACTGTTTTGGTACTGATCAAGTGTACTGACTACTCAGTCAGTTCCCAAGAACTGCATGATTCAGGCACACTCATTCTCTTTCCACACAGTAGCTGCTTTAAGTTCTTGTCTCAAGATGATCACTGCTGTTAGGAGTCAGCCCAAATATAAAGTCTTTTGGCAGGGACTGCGGAGTCATCTGTGCTAACTGGTCATCGTAGGGACCAAGAGTCCACAGTTTCTCCAATTCATAAACTTCTCGTGTCTCTGGCAGCATGAAATGCACCACTATGTTACCTGACCGGAAAAGAAATTCACAATAAATTATTGGGAACAGTACAACATTACTACACCTTCAGCTGAGCAAAGAGTTCAAACCTTCTACCCACTTTCTGGCTAGATACAACACGTCAGCTGATAAAGGTCTCTTCCTTAAGCTGCTGCTTCCAGTTCTTGAGCAGTGTTAGGAACTGGCCAGTCCTTCAAAACTTGAAACTTTCCAAGACTACAGTAACGAGATATGAGGCACAATACTTTAAAATAAGACACTATCACAAGATTCCAAACCAAAGAAATTTTGACTTCTATGGGACGGAAGTCAAAAGGATTTTACTTGAAAGAGTCCCCCAAGGTGACAGATGGATTTTCAGCTTTCTTGTATTGCCAATAACATTCAGCTAAAGTCAAGTAATTTTTCCTAGGTGTGTTGCTCACACTTCTCAGGTGTTTTTTACAATGAAATAGGTCCAAACTTTGATGTAGTAAGTTTTTCTGGTTTCATTAATTCTGTGCAAACAACAGTAGAGAATGTTAATTCCAATGTTCATCTAATGCACTTTTCTGTAGTTATGCCCTTAAATTCCAATTGATTTTCAGTTATTACTGTCAATAATTATTACAGTTAAGTAACCACGGCTTAACATCAGTGGCTGCAGTGCTCCTCACTCATCCATGCACTCTTTTAGGTCAAAGCACCAAGCTAGGGGGTCAGATTCTAAAAGTAGCAATAAAGGAGAACTGCTTTTTGAATGCAGTCTTTTATATTTGTGTAGAGTTTAACACCCGTAGAATAAAGAATTAAAGTAAATTTCTTAGGACTGCAGTTTTACCCCATGTCACGGTATGATCTGGACAGTGAAAAAGTCTGTTCAGTAGTTCACTAGTATGGCAGTGTAAAATGAGCTCCCATCAACCCAAATACAGATTACAGAAACCTGAGGAAACTTACTGAAGTAGCTTTTTTTTCCCCCCACTATTGTTATCTTCAATTTATTAGGACCTGTTTTAGCCACTGAAGCGTGGTTACTGTTTTTTCTTAGTGCCAAAGATATTTAGTGGAAAATCATTTAATATCTCAATGAGTTCAAGCAACAATTGGAATTCCCGAACAGCAGAGTACTGTTAACTGTCCACAGCAACCAGGGTTCACCGTGAGATGCTTCTGCCAACGAAGAGCTCATGCAAACTTTGTTTTTGTCAGATTCACAAATATTTACCAAAATCAATGCACAGCCAGTCATCTGTCTCTTTTCCTTCAATCTGAGTATGAGGACCACCTTCTTCTTGGAGATGCTTGTACTGAGAAAAAAAAAAGGAACGGCAGAAAACTAAGTCTTTTGCATTTATTCAAAAGCACTCAAACTTAACAGAGAAGCTTGACTTTGCTGAGTTGTTTTAACGCTTAAATGGGTTAGATTAATTCATGTTGGTTCTGGGGTCTGCACAAAAGAAAAAGGTTAATATACACTTGCAGTACTGGAAAATAAGTACAAATTTCTCAATGGGATTTAGTACCAAATCTGAAATCCTAATGCTCTGGAGTCCCACACAGTTGTCCAAGAATTTTGTAAGTATATTTTATCAAGATGAATACTAAATACAACTGCTACAGTAGTCTTTCAGTTACTGGGTCCCTGTAGCTGCCATCACCACCAGGTTTTATTTCCGATACCTTCCACTGGCAAGTTGAGGACGCAGAAACGGAGATGCTGAGCTTACTCTATTCTCAGATGGAAGGGAGTGGGGTGAAAACACGTTTCATCCCCTGCTATGAAGAAGGCACTCAAACCAGTCTCCTGTCTCTTGAGGGCACATGCCCAACACTTGCTGCAAGCTGGGGGGAAGCACAACCAGCACACAGGTTTCCACCTGGGAACTGCTGTGGGAGAGGAGAGGGGGCAGCTCAAAGCAGGACTGCACACAGTCAAGTCAGGGAAAGTGGGTACTTCCCCATGCAGCACATGGTGGCTTTCGTAGATGCCAGCTTGAGAGGCTCAGCTCTCCTCAGGCAGTATATGAAGAACCCAAGCTCCCACAAGAGCTGGAGAAATATGACAACTCAAGGCTGAAGTATGGTCACTTTCAGATCTGGCCATAACCAACTTGCTCCTCTACAAGGAGTATTGATAGAAATGGCTCCAACAGTCCTTTCTGCCTTGGAAGACAGAACACAAAATAACATGTACCAGCATCACTGGCGGGCAAATGAGTCCCACTTCACTGGGAATGCAATTATCACAAAATGCAGCTGTTCCTGGTTGTTCCACACAATGTTAGCTGCTAGGTAATGACCCTAGTTTGCAAAGCAGCATGGAAAACATTCAAAATGTTAACTCAGAACCAGTTCTACCTTCCTTTCTTTAAGATGGCTTGTGAGACATCTTCAAAAGACTCCAGCAGTCTGCTCAAAATGCTAAAAAGCCCTGTGTGCACTGCCATCAGCTATCATCAGGTTGCAAAGGCTGATACCTGTGACAAGTTTCCAGGCCTCATCTTTAGAGGCTGTGTAAGGTGAACAGACAACAATAAAGCCAAGTGTTATCTTCTTCCTCTAACATGAAACCAGATGGGGTTGTGGGGCTTTGCTATTTACAAGCCTCTGGAAGCAAAGCAGGACAATCTTATGCTACACCTGAGAACCTCTGTGTTTTACTGTGAGTAAATCATAAAGTTTTAGGAATGGTACTAAAGCTTACCAGCTGCCTGGCACCAGTCCAGAGTACCCGCTCTGCTTTACATCTTAAGCTTCAGCTACATTTTACCTAGAAAACTTCCAGTGTGAGACAAGCTCAGCCACTCCCAAGTACTTGCCCAGGCTTCCCAGTTTCTCAGGATGCCCTCTTGGGACACCATGTCTCCCAAGAGGCTCTGCCCTTGCAAAGTTGCTGCTTTTACAACCACCAGAGGGTGCAGCCATGTTTTTGCAGGGTAGGTGGTACTCACTGATCTCTCCTGGTCTGGGGGGAAATGTAAAGCTGTTAAGACTAGCAAGTTATACAAGCAATAGAGTACATATTAAGCACTTAGATTTAGTATACCCAAATCACATTAACACAAGTTCCAGCTTAAGGCAATATTTTGGTTTGCAAAGATGCATCAGTTTCTGCAGAGAACACAAGAAACTCCCCTAACCTGCTCAGAAAGGCCCTGCAAAGGTAAACCATCTCTCCCACTCTCCTTTCCCCCATGAGTCTCACAGCTGAAACCAATGGGACTGGAAGGAAGAAAGTAAAACCAAGAGTGAAAGGAAAAACAAGGTCAGGTAGGGAAAGAAAGTGGGTGGTGAGAGGGCAAACTCCAGGCCAAGTACAGACAGCTGACCGAGATGGGGGCTGGTCATACTTCTCACACTGCTTTTTAACAGTCGCATGGCTCTTCTCTGGCAATAAAGTTTCTCCCTCCCTGAGTTTGGTCCTCATTCCTAAGATCTACCTGTACATTTATTCTGACCTCTATTTTTGTACTGAAAAGTTCCCTTTCTTCCATAGCCAAACAGCAGAGGATTTCTGGGCAAGGATGGCTGCTGCTGCTTCTCCTCCTCTCCTGCAGCATATGCACAGCAGGGTGACTATTAACTATCAGTTTGCTTTAAGCTCATAAATGGATCCTGTGCCTCTTTAGAGGCCATATTTTTTCCAGCCTTACAATATACCTGAGAACGTGGAAATTTTAAGGATTAGGGTTTGATAACAGTCAGATAAAGCTATTTTGAATGACTGGGAATAGCAACGGCACTTGCTGGACAAAAATTAAAGCAGACACAGGTTGTCAACACCATCTCCCATCACTCGTGTTCTAGTCTCCCAACTGTGATGTCCTCAGTGTTCTACATAGAGACGTCTGTTTCTAAAACATATTACATATATTTTGTGTAGTACTGCTGAAGGAAAAAAACCCACAGTTACTGGCTAGATGTATTCAGGACTAACTGACATAACGTCATCAGTTTCATCTTACCTGGTACACCCCTACACATGCAATCCTGGGGAAATTCCATTTGCAACATTTAAAACCATTTTCCAAAACTCAGAGAGAGCAGCAAGAACTGTCTTACCATTTTCAGCATGTAATTTGCCATTGCATGAAGATGTCGCGTTGAAAATCCGCTCACAATTATAAAATAATCACAGTATTTTATTTCTGGAGATAGCTGGATGACACAGATGTCCTTAGCATTTTCTTGCCTCAGCAGTGCTACAACCAAGTCAATGTTGAACTTTGGAAGAACAGTATCTGGAGCACATGGAAAAAATAGTACAGTAGCAAATTTTCTTTTTAATTGCAAAAATAAACCATTTAAAGCCATAACAATTAACTGAATTACAGCCTGAGTCACTCACTGTGGAATTTGGTTTGATACTGATAATGCAACATGAACTGCAGATTTTTAAAAATCACTTTTACAGCCACCAAAGCTGAGAACTAAACAATCTTCCAGTAAACAACACTATCACTAGATGTAAGTTACCTAAATGAAACTTTGGTTTTTGCTAGCTTAATTTATTTCTTGTTGTTGCCATTTAAAAGTAAGTAATATCATCACACTTGTCACTTTAGGTGAATTAAACCTACGTACTCCAACAAATATTATTAAAATAATAGAAAAAACCTGAAAATATTTCAGAGCAATGCTTTTCAACAATCTGTGATAGTCCATTGTGATGAAACTAGAAATCTCAAGTAGAAGAACCCAGTATTTTGAAATTGGAGCTGACATGATGCAGTGTGAAGACATTTTTTCATCTGCAGGCTGAGTGAAGCCACTTTTTTTTCTGATCTGCTGCAGAAGATTATGATATTGTAGGCAAAGCTTTGGTCCTTCAACAGTTTAAGGAAGCCAGCTTAGAAAACAGTAAATCAGTGCAACTATGTTCTGTTCATACCATGAAATCAGTCTATTTCTAATTTGTCCTAATTAGGTAGATGCAACTTGTTTGCACACTTTAGGCATAATTTGAATCTGTCAGCAATGCAAGTCTGCCACTATAAAGTGAACGTTAGTGCAGACTGAGCATCAGCACAAAGCCAAGCTTTATATTTCCCAATATAAAGAAAAAGCCAAACAAAAGAACAATAGCTACAATTATATGCATGAATGGGGATATGAAATTGGATCAGATCTCTGTAAATGGAAGGCTTTCAGCTCAGGGCACTCTTTCAACTTTTTGCTGTGGTCACACATCTAGAAAATTAGCAGTGGCCACAGCTCCTCCAGACACAGCGGCTACGGAAGTCAAATATTTGCCTGGTAGCCACATGAGAAGCCTCCAGAGCCTGCTTGGAGAACGGATGGTCTAAACATCACCAGGCACTGATCGTCACGGTCAGATCCAGGCTAGAGGAAGCTTTGCTGAACAGCTACAGCCACAAACCAGCCCTGTGCACGCAAGGCTTGTACCTGTAATTAGCCCTCGTGCTTCCGAGGCTGTGACCTAACGGGGCGATTGCGAGCGCACGGCACAGCAACACCTCCGGCTCGGCACCAGCCCCCTCGCACAAGCGATCCTGTACGGATCTACACACGGGCTCCCTCCACAGCAGCCCCGATTCCTCAATTTCCAGCAGCGCTGGGGAGGCGACGCCGGCCCAGGGCCGCTGCCGTGACCCCGAGGCTCGCGGTCTCGGCCGAGGTGAGGCCGATCCCACCGCACTGGGCACGGCGAGAATCCTCCGCAGCTGCAGACGCGATTCCACGCGTGCCGAGCAGCCCCTTCTTCGCGAGGCGTCACACTCCACTCGGGNTCGGCCAGGAGCGGCCTCGCTCTGAGGAGGGCGAGTGCTCGGGCTCTCGTAGGGTCACTGAACCAGGGAAAGGCTTGGTTGAAAGGACGTTAACCATCCAGTTCCGACGAGCGTGCCATGGGCAGGGACACCTTCCACTAGACCGTAGCTCGGAGCCCCATCCAACCTGGCCTTGAGCACTATCAGGGATAAGGCATCCACAACTTCTTTGAGAACCTGTTCCAGTGCCTCACCACCCTCACAGTAAAGAAATTTTCCCTAATATCTGAACCGACTGTCTTTCATTTGAAGCCATTTCCCCTTGTGCTGTTGCTCCTCAACCTTGTGATCTCCCTTGTCCTCCCTGCCATGTGCAGTTGATCTGTTGGGTTTTCAGCTGCATCTGGCCTGTGGGATTCTGGAGCCACCAAACAGATGCGGGTTGACTTGGGGATACATCCTGAAGGTAGCTGTTTTCTGCCATGGTTTGCTAACATGGGCCAAAGGATAGTTAAACAAACATCAATTTTAATGATGATTTGATGTGTCTAGATTTGAGAGGAAAGATCATTTCTGCTCTGCAATCACCACTGTGCTGTGTTGCTGGGCAGCTGGAAAGGGGCAGATGCAGTACATGGGCACTGCCATGTAAACCCAAACCACATATCCCAGCTCAAGCCCTGTGCCCCTTTTTAAAGTCTACAGTTTTGCCCAAAAAACTAACACATTTTTCTAGGGAAAAGTGTGTTTTCCATTTGCGTAATTCCCACATAATGTTAATGGGCGCAGGGTAGTAGTCTTGCTATGTTTGGTTTGCTGTGGAGAAAGTTGTCAAGGGTTGAGAAGCTATGGCCTGGGCACGTTTAAGCATTTGTATTTAATTTGGGTGAAATGTATTTCCCTCTGCCTCCTTCCCCTGGAAATCCTGGCATTTACAGGGACACTAAAATAAAAGAATTACCATTCAGAATGTTTTTCCCTCTGTCACCAAGTATGATGGTAAAACAATGATAGTAAAAGACATAGTCATGCATGGTGCCAGACTCTTCCTGGTGGTGCCCAGCACCAGGGCGAGGAGCAGTGGCCATAAACTAAAACCAAGAAGTTCCACCTCAACATGAGGGAGAACTTCTTTATCTTAAGGGTGCCAGAGCAGTGGAACAGGCTGCCCAGCGAGGTCATGGAGTCTCCCTGTCTGGAGACATTCAAAACCCACCTGGACACACTCCTGTGTAATTTGCTGTAGGTGACCCTGACTTGCCGGAGGATCTGGACTAGATCATCTCCAGAGGTCTCTCTCAACCTAAGAAATCTGGAATTATGAAATTCTGTGTGAATTATAAAGACCTGTAGTGATAAAAGCTTTATCTTTAAAGAAGATTTGACTATGCTGTATGAGGCTGGAGGTGATTGTTTGTATTAATAAGCCACAGTGGCTGGATGTCTGGCAAAGTTTTGTTTGATTCCTCTACAGTTCCTTCAGAGACTGGTGGTTTTTAGCCTTGGTTTCAGCTTAAAAATACTTTTGGTAAGAAAAAAATGCCACATCTGATGAGCCTTAATTGTGTGCTATAAAAAATGTCCAAGAAGAAAAGGGGGAGGAACAAAACAAGTGGTTTGAAATAATAGCTCAATTTTTAAAGTAATTTTTAACAAACTTGCTGCCCCACTGATGTTTCCGTTTCTCTTGAAGACGTTTGAAAAGATGTTCTTTCTATGAAGACGATGTACATTTGTGTTTGATGTCACTCTTGATGTTACTTCTCCAAAGGGAATGCCTGAAACCTGTCTTGTAACATTTGCTGACATTCACAAATCTGTTGTTTGTTGGCTGTTCTTGCCTTTGAAGGACATGAAGTTCATTTATATCGTGATCTCTTCTGAAATTGTGTCATCTGGATGTTAAGAAAGTCTCCTTGCTTCTCGGGTTTGTGGTGCCATTGCTCCCAGTACACTTGAAGGGAGACTGCAAAATCAGCTCAGTAACCAATGGCAGAGCCAGGTGTGAACTGCGGGTAAGGCAAATCCCGTGTTTTATGGAGGTAGACACTGTTTTGATCAATAATTGGGCAACTCATTGAGTTGCTTATCTCGCAGTTTCTTGTTCTGAGACAAAGCAATGAACTCTTTAAAATCATTACGTGGTTTATTTGTCAGTGCAGCAGTTAAATTCCATTGTATAAAAGTAAAGATGTATGAAATAGAAGTTACAGCTGAAAAGGCAATATCATAATATAAAAATGCCATATTCTGACATGATACTTACAGGGAGATAGTGCAAGATATTCCTAATACTTAGGTTAAAGTATAAAAAAGTTCTTAATGTATGCCTGAAAGCGGTTTTCTATGCAAAAGCTTAAGATGTCTCTGAGCATCCAGCATGCAGCATTTTGCAGAAAAAAGATGTTTTCTGCATGTAGCCTGGGTGGTAACCTGCATCCTCACTGATCCTAAGCTGTGACAGATTTAATGTTTTCATGCTTCATTACAGGTCATCTTAAGCTTTCCACTAAACCCCTGTCCTGCCTCAAGCTAGAGCAACAAATACAAATTGCAGTCCTGCCTGACTGATAACAGAGGGCATAACATTTGGACTGTAATTTTTGCAGGAAATGTGTTTCCTGTTTAAGTCAGAAAATAGTTTGAGATGCTAGTTCTTAGACAATAGGATGTTACGTATAAGGAAGATGGAACAATAGCAAATACACTGCTTTTAATAATATAACTGAAATAGCCACAAAAGAATTAAAATAATGGGAGAACCTGGAAACAAAAGAAGAAAAGAGGCTGTTGAATTTTAGAACTAAAGAACTAATCTCACAGGTATGTTGGAATCTGCATTTTTTTAAATATCCTTAAGTCATTTAAAGGTGTCTGTGCACACTGGGAAGGGGCAGTGAAGACTAGATTCAGATTAAAAATGATAAGCATTTTAAAGATCTGCTAAAATAGTAGGGAAGTGTGTTTATAATTATATGTTGCTTCAGGAACAGAAAACGGTATGTATCTGAGATGTTTCAAGACCTGGTAAATAAGCTAATTATATGGAAATACAGATCTTCAAAGAATTCAATGTTTAGAAATGGATTGTCTAAGGTCATTTGCCCAGCCTCCATTTTGGTTATAACCTTTACTAACAACAGCAGAAGTTTTATGAAACATGAACTATAAAGAATTTTTGGTCTGTTTGCTCATCTCAATGAACCTTTTTAGCAACCTCTTCCCTTTCTGCAAACAAGATGCTGTCCTATTCTCATCATCCAGTGAGCCAGCCTTCAGCAGTTTGTGCTGGTCTCACACTGTGAAATGCCACAATGCTGAGTGATGAGCATGTGTGGCTGTGAGGCCAACTCACTTGTGGAAGGCCTCAGAACAAGTTCTTTTAACAGAATTGCAGCTAGAGTGAACAAGTGAAGGCACATTGATTTTGCATAAGTTTATATTTTCTAAGGTGCATCATGTAAAAGCAGAAATTGGAGCAGAGTGTTTTATTTATATTGGGGTTTTCATTTATTTGATTTAGTAGTCAGAGGGATGGAGGAGCAAGCAGAAATTAATGTCTCTTTACAGCAGGAAAGACAGAAATTAACAGAGGAGAAGGAAAGGTAATAAAATGCTACCCCTTCCTGCTAGATCCCTTGCTCCTCTGACTCTTCACTGGACATGGAGCACCTATCCACATATCTGTCCCCTTGGGAGCAGTGCTGCTAGTCCAGTGTCTCAAGACCAATGGAAGCAAAGGAGGCAAAGACAGCATCAGCAGCTGCAACTCGGAATTGTCCATGGGACTCACAGTTTGAACAGGGAGAGCCAAGCTGATGGGCCTCATCTTGTTGCTCGACTGTCTGTGGTCTAGTTTATAGTGAGACTCATGCACTGGTAGCCATGTCCAGTGGGAAGCTAAGTGTGTCCAGCCCTGTTTTCTGGCCCTGAGGCCAACTGGAATTGAATGAGCTGCACCCATGCTGTTGAACCCTGAAAAACAGGGTGGCTGCTGCCAAACTCACGGTGGGGGGCTGTGCCTCTGGTGGTTCCCAGAATCCAGGGTTTGCTTGGTGGGGAGCTGGCCCGCCTGGGGCAAGTCTGTACTAGGACCTCCTGAACAGTGGCAGCAGTTCAGTGCCAATGGCTGGGAATAGGCCATGGCACGTTTCATTCCACAGACATAATATGTGCCTGCCCCCCATGTCTCTTTTTCCAGCAAAGACATGAATCCTGCTAAGGCAGTAAGCAGCAATAAAAACTAAGTGTTTACAAGTTGTTTGGCTGTTGGGGTTTTTTGTCTTTTTTTTTTAAATTAACCTTTTTTTTCCCCTTCCAGTTTATGGATGTTATTAATTTTGCAGGTTGTTAACCTAGAAGTAAGATAATCCAGATAAGGCCGGCATGAGGGGTATTAGTAATTCAGAAGAGTGTATCCTACATCACAAGCAAGAACAGCGAGTGCTTAAAACGACCTCCTTGTTTTTCTACAAAGACTACTTTAATGTTGCTAATTGCACCAAGCCCCAAAAGTTACCATCCCATCTATATGTGCTTTCACCCTACTCCCTGGGTTCTTTTTGTAAAAAGAAGAAAGCCCCATTAAAGACAGTTCAGATACGAGTTCCGTACTTAATCTAATAGTCAGTATTATGCTAAAAGTTTAAACAATTCCCGGTTTACTCTTCAGCAGAGGATTTCTCTCAGTGCTATTAGGAAAGAAAATGGCTTTGAAAGTGCTGAAGTAAGCAGTAAATCCCTCCTGCTTCTCTGATTGTTCCGCACTCCTCTCAATAGGCTTGTATTGCTTGTATCTCCTGCAAGGAATGTGCACAGTTAATTGCTGAAAGACTTTTAAAGGAGAGTCCACATTTAGCATATGACCAGTGCATAAGAGCACTAATCATGTGTTCATCATGCATTCTCTCTCCTCCTTCCCTGTTCAATCCCATCTAATGTCTGGCAGCCTGGTGACAGAGGCCTGGTTAGGGAGAAGGAGTACTGGGGTACTGCTGCTCCATGGAGGTATGTGTTTCTCACCACTCACTGGAAGGGTTGAGAACACACTTGACTCAGGAGTCTTGGTGCAGTCTTAAAGTCTCATGAGAAACATCCAAGCTAATTATGCAGCAATATGTGCTTCTCTTAACTACTGTCCTGCATGCTCAGCACCTTTTCCCCAAAGAATTTATTCATCAATTATTTAATAAAGAATTTGTTTGGTTTCACTGCGTATATAAATCACATCATGCAGTTTGAGTTTGCTTTCTCCTTATATGAAGTTCCCAGGCCTGCTAGTATTACTGTTTGTGCTAATGGGCACAGATGTAATTTTCTCTGAAAGTCCTTAACATCTGCATATTTTCCAATGGTTTTGTGGCCTAAACCAGTAATCTCATTTTTTTGAGTATTTGCCAGAATATTTGTGAGCTGCAATAGTAAAGAAACAAAAATGTAGCTAAAGCACATTTAAATTGTTTGGTTTGTTAATTTAAATAATATTTTGACAGTTCTTTGAACTGTTTTTAATCATAGAAACTACCGACTTACTTGTAAAGGATAAATGCCCCAATGGTAGCAAACACTGCCAACAAGCCAAGGAAGATAAAGACACCTTCTGTTGTTCCAGATGATGCTCCTAGAGTTCAGAAAGTAGATTAATTAAAAGTTAGCCTCTATTTTACAGTGAGATAGACTTGCTAAAGTCTGTTGCTGTACAAATTGAAGCACAGTTAGTAATTCTAATATGCTAAGTATTGGAGGTCAGTGACTAGCAGGAGGTGGTGCTTTCACATCCTAATCCGTGTAATTCTTGGTTGCACCAGAGTGTTGTCCTGGGTTATCTGTATTCTGATTACCATCTTCATGAGCAGTTAAGATCAGGTGTGGCAATGTTCCCTGGCTCCTCCCTCTGGGCTATCTGCTGTTAATGGCCCATCAGTGCCTTATCTCATAACTCATCATCCCATTGTGAGATGCTCCACCCAGGGGGAAGGAGCCAAGCATTCCATCCTGGATAAAAGGTAGAGAATTTTGCAACAGAGCCAGAGCCTTTTCCCACTGTATTTCCAGAGGAGAGGCGCTGCACAACCACCACTGGACTTTCTAAAGAAGACCATACCTTTTCTATAAGATCACTGCTTCAACAAGATTACATCTGCCAATTCAGGAGGACTGCAGCCACCACCCTGTAGCTACAACCCTGTTGTCACAGGGTGTCAGGGTATATTTCTGACTCTGTCAGTGGTTTGTTTTGTTTTGTTTTGTGCTCTTGCATTTGTTTTTTACCCCCTTTTTCCTGGTAAAGAACTGTTATTCCTATTTCCCATATCTTTGCCTGAGAGCCCCTTAATTTCAAAATTCTAATAATTCGGAGGGAGGGGGATTTACATTTTCCATTTCAAGGGAGGCTCCTGCCTTCCTTAGTCTGACGCATGTCTTTTCAAACTGGGACAGTGTGAGCTGGGCTTTGCCCGTTTTCTCATATGAGCCCTGCTCCTCAGACACATAGCTGCCCTTCCAGCATGGAGGGGAATGAAGGGCCCTCTTGGCACCCCACAAGGTGAAGCTAATTTGATCCTTGCCATTTGTTATGCTGGAGAAATGTTTCCACTGACTGTAAGAAAACTGTTTGACAAAATTAGATGGGCTTATCCAGAAGGTGACTCAAAGCAGCAACCTCTCTTAGATCCTAATTCTGCTCTGATTATAGCAGAAGCCCCAAAGTACAACTCAGCTTTGCTCTCTGGAGGACAGCTAGGCAGACCAGCCTTATTGGGCTAAAGCTGATCTCTGTGAATACAGTTGAGAAAAACCCTTTGGCATGCTTATTTTCACCTTTAGGAGCCAGAATACACTTCCAGGTCAGGCATTGTGCTTATTCATAATGAACTGATTTCAGTACGGATAAACTTACACCTAGATTAAATAAAACCAGCAAAAAATACTATGGAAAATGACTGCAAAGGGTCAGTTGCTTGGCTGATAGTAATTAGAGAGTTTGGAAGAGTCACTAGGACATTGTGATAGGAAGTCAGGAGGGCAATGAAGTGGGAGCAGAGAGGCAGCACGATCATTTAGACTTCTGGCTGAGGCTGAGTTTAATAGCTGGTTCTGTCAAAGACTGCTTTGATAGCTATAAGATAGACACTCATCCAACCAAAGGTAAAGCACCTCTTCTGAAACAATTACCCTGGGCAGACTCTGTAGTCACTGGATGTTACACAGATCATTCCAGAACATGATTCATCTTATCCTCACATAGAAATAGACACCATGTCAAGGTCAATGGGCAGTAAAGAGGGCCCAGGGCAGCCAACTCTGCTGCAGACTTTGATTCTGTCTCAAGTGAGCTGAATTCCCCTCTTCTATCTCTCCATGTGTGGAGTGGGCGGGCTGGCTGGCATGTTCCCCACCTGCTTTTCTGCCCAACAGAGTTTTCTGTAGAAACTTACATTATGGCTTAAGAACTATGCATATTCTGTGATATTGTATAGTTTGTATAATTACTGTACTCACTGGATCGTAAACAGAAGTCAAACCAAGGTCTAACACCTAAAATTCCCCCAGGAAAATAATCATCATTTTATCTTTGCATGGACTCTTACACAAGCTGGTGCAGTCTCAGCTGAAGCTTCCAGGCATAGTAAGAACCCTCATATGTATTCCTGTGCTCTTTCCCCCTGCAGGGAAGTGGCCACAGGGAGAAGCTTTTCACCAGCGACCCACGTCTGCTCTTTGTGGACTCACCTCCATTTACAGAAATCAGGGCACTGGCAAGGGCTTGGCTCGTGTCATCACCCAAGGTGATGTTTATACAGTACGTCCCAGGTTCCTCAAAAGCTCTCCTGATGGTGAGTAAACATTCATCCGTGACGACGATGGGGTCACATACCATGCTCTTGGACACCTGGCACGTGGGGTCAGAAACTACTGTGCAGACATCTGTGGGGAGACTGGCATGGGAAGAGAGAGCACATTGCATCTGAGGAGTCCTGTCAGACCGGTTAGCCCAGTTTGTAGACACGTGGCACTGGTGCACCAGTTTTATGCTGGTGCCTCTTGAAATCAGTGGCACTATAGTGATTTAAGCGTGTTTTATTAATACTATATATATTTTTTGCATACTTATAGATTTATATATGTACATGTGGATTTTATATAGAATGCATTTATATAATCTATATAATAAGCTGCTTGTTTTGCTTATCATTTAACATTTTATAGTGATCACAAGATTACCTGCATCAAATCAACTTATAAAGTCCATTACCTTTAATACACATCGTTAAGAAAGGAATGCAGATTCTTGTAAGTAGTATCATGTGCCAGAAAAGAAAACACTCCCTTAAGAGAGGTTAATTGTATTCCAGTTGTATTACCACAGTGATTCTTGTACTTCTTAGTCCTCTCAACTCTAACCTTCTAAGAGCTAGGAATATTAGTCCAATGTTTTTGTATTCAAGAAATTGCTTGGACTCACCCATTTATTCCAAGTGTCAAAAACTCGTGGCCAAAAAGAAGGGATTTCCTTACAATTTCAGTAAACTGCTTCCCATTTAACTGTAAGTGCTGAAATCTTTTCTTGGCCAGGAGACTATAAATTGTTTCTTCCCACAATCAGTTCATTATTTTTACTGAGACTGGATATTTGCTCTGAATCCTAAGTGCCTGGCAGTAGCCTCTGTTGGCATAGTTTAAAAATGAGACTTGCATTGTCTTTGGTTCCAGTCAAGAAATAGAAACACTTCAGTTCCCAAATTTTGTTCATACATCTGCATCTAAGTGTAGACAGCATTCCAGCACCTAATTAGTTTTAAAGAGGGAAGATTGACAGTTTCATTCACACACTTACCTCCCTTGGCAGGTAACAACAAAGTCAACCAGTGAATTTTCAGCTTGACTTTCTGTCATCTGGATGCTCGTCATCTGAATAATATTTACCTCGAGGATTCCCTCTGGGAGAGGAAACACATATCAACTGTAGGACACATGACAAGCTCTGAAGTTGATGTGTACTGAACCTCAAGTGTTTGGCTGATGCTCAGTTCAGGTCTTGTTTTCCATAGCCTCATCCCTCCCTTAGCACTCCTCTTGAGGGCTTTGAAAGCTGAGAAATTTTCCAGTGCTTTCCCTGTGAGGCTGCTCCTTTCTGCTCTGATTTTTTTTTCCTCCTTTGTTATTTACTTCCTTATTTTACTAAACAACTTCCCACTACATGAGATTTCTCTGCATTCAAAGGTCAGTTCAGCCTTATGTAAACCCCCTCCCCAGCCCATGTGCTGCTGCTGTGGCACGTTCAGAAGCTGGTGATATAGAGAGGAGTGACACAGTGCACATCCCCACCAGCACATGGGGTCAGCCATCAGCGGGCAACCAAACTGAGGCCCAGCGTCACATGTCTGAAAGCAAGGGGTCATAACCTCTGCAACTAGCCTCTGGCAGAGTGCAGGCAGAAACCAAAGCCAGTCAGTTAGATGTCTGTACATTAATCCTTAAAACTCTCAGCTATGCCCATGAGAAGGATCTTTTTGTGGGTCTCATGTAATTGATAAAAATGTGTCTAAATAAACATTACCATACATTGTTGTTCATTGTTAACACCATACCTCAGGTGCTGACCCACATCCTTACCTACAACATCAATGCTACTTCCATAGTATCCATTTCTGTAAATATGGCAACCTCCGTCAGGATTATCCTCCACTGACTCGACAGTGGGAGAAGAGTCAGAATCAGAAGACGGTTCAGTCGTAGCTGTGCGAGGGAGAAGAAATAGATATGCAATTTTAGAACAAGCTCTGCTTAGGGGTATTCTGAACACAGCCACATGTTCCAACTGCTTTCATTCCATAGGCTGTCAGTGACTTTGATTTGCAGCTGTGCAGTCATGTATGTATCTGTATGAGCTCATGGCAATAATACCTAAAGAAAACACATGTGCCCAGCTTTAGAACCCTGGAGTGGCCTGGGGAGCCTCACTCCAAAAACCACCTGGCTAGTCACCCATCTCTGTGAAATAAAAGGGAGACTACAAGGTGTAATACAATTAAATACTTCTTTAAAATCCCCAAATCAATTATATAAGAAATCCAAAGGCCAATAAAACATTTAAAGTGCTTTTTTAAAAGCTGGTATTTTCCCACTGCTCTACATTACAGCTAGTGGAAAAATGAAGAGGGAAAGTGGTGAAAATTATATTTTTCCTTTCATTTTTCATTCTCACTCAATATTTTGGTAAGAGGACATAATAAAAATATGAAATTGGGAAAATATAGCCACATTTACAATTTCACAGTAGTAGTATTACAGCTGAAACTGCAGGCCTTCTGGAAACCTTAAAACCCTCTGAGGTGATAAACCAATGCTGAACATAATAAAAGTTATTCTGAAATATGTTAGTCAATAAATTTAAAGTGGAAAAGCTGTTCTGGGTTAATGCCATGTGGAAATCCCATATTTTTGAATATCACTAGGTTTTTCTAGTTCAGTCCAATCTCATTTAATTTTGGATGGAAGTTAATGCAATCCAGAAGGGAACTTGCTCTAAGAGTGTTCTGAAATTCCTCTTTCTCACTTGAAATTTACATCTTACCTCAGAAGATGATCCTGAGTAGATAAGGCTAAAATCTCCTGACCAGGTGTGGCAGAGCAATACAAACTTACATTTATGTTCACCTGAAGATCTTTGCATGCTGTAAGTGTGGTGGTAGAACTGGATGCATAAGGAGTTAAATGTGTAAGTGATCCCTACCATAGAGTCATAGAAGAGTTTATGCTTATTGATTCTATCTCTAAGCCAGTTTTATAGAGTATTTGCAGAGGCTTGCAGCTCTTTCATGATGACAGTAAAACTACTAAAGATATTAACTTAAAATATCAGAATATAGAGTTTTAGCGTAGCTCCTAATGCCACTGCTGTTTGATAAATGGTTACCTGCTGAGGTGGGCGGTGGTGCAGTGGGTGTTACTGGCTTGCAAGGTACAGGTATAATGGCTTGGACAGTTAAATTCACAGTGAAGTTTCCTTGTAGAGTGTAGGTGTGAGATGTACTAGAACCGCTGGCTACATATAAGCCACTTCCATCTCCAAAGTTCCACTTGTAGGAGATTGCAGAATTATTCAGATAGTAGCTGGGATCATGGATCTTCACATCAAATGTAATTGGTGAGTCTTTGATGAAAATGGAGTCTGAGATGTTGCGGTCATGTTTTTGGAACATACTCACAAATACTGGAATTTTGTCTGGAGGGGAAAAAAAGAGATAGATAAATAAAGCAGAGATACCTGGCTGCAAACAAGAAACAGTTCCAAGGTCTCTGAACAGCAGCAGCCAGAACGTGAGACATAAACATAGTATCTTTAACACAGGTTTCTACTTTAATTTGATTTATGACCTGAGGAGTGAATGTCAGTAGGAAACAGCCAGAAAAGTATGGGAACAAGAGAGGAATCACAGGCATCTGTGGAAGATTGTATTATCTCTCATAAACCGTTTTTCATTACAAAGTAGAGAGGTCACTACTCAGCTAGACACAAAGGTAACTTAAGCTACTCGAGACAATTTACCAGAGATTCTACTTTTATATCCAAAACCTTTCTCTGGTCAATGTTTTCTTTTCATGCCAGATAATGCTTGTGCTGAACTTTTTTAACACCTAAGCAACAAGTACCCCCAGCATTTCATTACAGATGATTCCAGCACACTCACCTGTTACAGAGTAGACGGTTTTTGCTCTTGCAATCGGAACGAATCCTGAGTGCCCTCTCCTGTAAACGGACACTGCCATCCCGTGTTTGCCAAGAGTGATATTTGCTGTGTTGACTGAAAACTTTGCTGAAGATCGTCCCGTTGTTTGGTAATACTGACCTGAAACAGAACATGACCTTAACATTTTTCCCCTCAGCCTCGCTACAAGTTGTTTTATGAGAGGCAGAGTCTCTGAGAATCTTGGATTGTCAAAATCAAAATGAATAGTTTAGAAATGTCTTCCAATAATCTGACAGCTGTTTTCGAAGGACTGGATACTTTTACATTGTGTTTACTCACATAAATTCTGGTTTTTCAAAGTTGTCAAAAAGATGTCCCAAATTTCAGTAATCCAAGAAAAATTTGCCAAGACATCTACATCTTTCCAAAGCAATTATATTACGTTAAGTCATTAGGATTATGTAGTGGATGGTGTGAGGCATTTTAAGTGATCTTGTGTTTGCTTTCAGTGGAGCCAGAAGATATAATACCTCTCACTTCATATCCGAGAACCATTTGTACATATATGATTATTTGTCTTTTTAACAGCTGATTGAGGTAGGTAAATAATATTATCTCTGCATAAAATTTGGAATGTTGTTATTATTACTCATACTGATACTGACAATAATACTGATTTAGCCAGGAGAACTGAGGGCACTAAGATTTAGCACGTAGCCGATGGCAGGAATAGCCCAACCATGACATACTCAGGAGCAGGAAACACTGAAAATCAGCATCTGTGACCAGAGCAGCAGCACAGCCAGTGGCAGTTCTCGCCTCCCTAGAGACTCCCAAGAAGTGCTGCGCTGTTAAACTGGTGATACACAGCACTGTGTTCTCTCTTAAATTTAAAAGTCTTAAGTGGCAGTGGGCTGTCAATAAATTGTCTGACTGACCTGCTCAGACCCTCTGTTTTCCTAGAAAAAGATCTTGAGTACTACAGAAAGGAAGTTAATTTTCTTCAGTGATAGTAATGTGAATGCAGATTTAAAGAGAATTTTCTTGTGATCCATGGTTTCTAGACCAAACACCTGAAGGCGTCTCTCGAAAAGTGGGGAATTAATTCCGCATTTCCCCTCAAGAGTGTGGAATCTTTTTAAAAGGATGTTTAGTAAAACATACTTGACAAATGAGTTGAGTACCAAGGGAATATAAGGTTTGCAGCATCACCCCAACCAAGGCACCGGCATCACCCCAATCAAGGTGTTGTTGCAGTACTAACCAAAAGTGTGAAACACATAGACAAAGTTCCTTCTCCTCCAGCCAGGGTGATGAGGGAAAGGATGTCCATCTGGGAATACATTATGGCTGTGGTTTCTTGTGCAGTTTTCCCAGCCACAGTTGTCAGTCCATTCAGTCCAGTTGTAGACACAGACTTGTTGATCCACAGAAGCTGGAGGATCTAAGGATAGAAATAGGACATGTTCTGGTCAACTGAGAAATGTGCAGAAAGTCAGGAAACAGGAGGCAAACACTGCAGGTCATAGCAGTTACTGCATTTACACAGCAGGTGAAGTGGGGTATTTTTAGACTGACATTCATTCTTTTTTTCTGAGGTTGTGCTTTTTCTGTTTTTCAATGTAAACACAAAATTGTTCTGTCGTGGTGCTATTTTATTAAGAAGTTTAAAAAAACTTTACTGTCTCATGGGCCAGACACAATTTAAAAGTGCTTGCCCAAAAACTTGCTTTTGACTACACAGGATGCTACTGTTTCACTGAGGATAATGGGGCTACCTGAATATTTGGCAGGGAGAATCAAAAATTTTAAGTACAAGGAGTGCCTGTGAAAGCACTGTAAGGAAATGACTTTGTTTGTTTTGTCAGAAAAGTTTTCTATGACACCTTTAAATAACTTAGACATGAATTTCTCTTGTTTTCTGAATAGTAAATGTAGAGTATGGATATCAGCTGCTAACAAAATATTAGACAGTTAAAAACTGGAACTTAGGCNGCAGCAGATATTAAGTAGAGTATGGATATCAGCTGCTAACAAAATATTAGACAGTTAAAAACTGGAACTTAGGCTGACAAAAAACTTGCTGATATGCCTTGAAATGAAAATTACTTTGATCAGTAAAAAAGTTTGTTGAACATTTATGAATTTAGAGGATGAAAGTTACAACAGCATGTGGTGTTCTAGATCCAGCAGCTTAAAACACTGGAATTATGATAGGCTTTTTTCTCCATGTAGCAGTAAATAAGATGAAGAAGGGTGATTTTCGGAGGAAAATATTGCTTGATTTTTCCATATTTATTTGCTTGTTTTTTAATTCCTAAAATGTTGAAGTGTGAGATTTACTCTTTTATGAGGATTTTTCAAGATGCAGATATGGTTACTGAACTCTACAATTCATAATTGAAACAAAATCTCAGTTTTATAAATTGACAGCTTTATAAGTTTCAAAGAAAGCAGTGTGACTGTGCAATATTGTGCCTGAGCTGGAGAGCTTCTCTTGGGAAGTCAGATTATGTGACTGTTTTGGGAAGACAAGTTTTTAACGATGGTCAGTCTTAAATTACCTGGTCAGTGTATATACAGCAGGGCACAGCTAAAAACACCATAGTGGTCTTAGGAAAGAAACTGGTGTGGCACAGGCTGGCTATGCACAGGTAAGTGTTATCAGTTATCAGTTAAATCCAACACAGCTGCTGTTCATCGGGTGCGCCTGTGATGCTTCCAAAGCTCAATGACACATTCACACCTGCACCAGGCAGAGGTGTGCGTGGTGCAGGGAAATGGACATCACCTACCCCGGGTACAGTTTCTCCTGTACACTATGTTGCCATCATTATCTTCTGTCTGGCACTCGGGAAACTGGAGAGTCACAACAAAGGTCACGTTGGATCCTACCAGCGCTGGGCTGTCACTGTCCAATTTGGCTGTCACCCTTCCACCTGTAGAAAAGAAAATTGGTCTTCACTGCAGCAAAGGGTGCATCAGAGCAGAAGCTACCATCAACTGTGCACCATTTACATTAGAAATGCTTTATTGATTATTCTGTTTTTAAGGGGTTTCATGTTCTTAAGTCACTTGTGCTCTTATCAAAACCCCAACTTCAAACAATCAGAGGGACTCAGCATAGCCCCCCAGATCACGTACTGGTCGGCCATTAATTTTCTTCCTAGAGCTAAGAATATAGTTTTCTACCCATGGCGAGGTCAATATATTCCAAAGGAGAAAATTTTTGTTTCTCCCCAGGGATGATACAGTCATTAGCCCTCAGCCCAGAGCAGGTAACCATAAATGTGGTTTTTGCTGAAGCTGTCAATCTGAAGCCCACGTGCCCTACCGAGGTAGCAGTTGAAGCTACCTGTCCTCCAGGGCATGTTTCATGTAATGGATTGTTCTGGAGCCCTGACCATTAATACTTCTTAGTAAGTATTAATGTCTGAGATTAGTCATAAAGGGAAAGCATTTTATGTAATACCTCACTGTTCTGCTTTCTCAGGCAACCCACCGGGAATGGTATCAAACCCAGTCATCTCTAACTCGCCATTCTGTGCAGCAGTGGATATTGCCCCTGTGAAAATGCACTATGGCACCTGCACTCTGCATTGTGGTGGATTTTCTGGCCAGTTTTGCAAGTGTCTTTGAAATATGTTCGTGCGATCACCTTTCCAGCAGTCATTCCATCTGGGATCTCCTTCTTCCCAGAAAGGATAAAGCTTTTCATTCCATATATTTTGGTCACTAGACCAGCCTTGTAGCTTCTTGTAGGATGCGACAGGAAAAGTACTTCCATGGCTCAACACATCTTGAAACCCTAGAGAGAAAACCAAACATAACTATAAATGTAATCCAAGTTTCCCTACAACTCTATAAAAACATTACACTTGTGCTGGACTTTAATCTTGTTCTGGTAGAAAACTTTTCACCAGTAGAAAGCTATGGAATTTTATCATCGTGGCTATAAACACATCAACTATAATCAACATAAAGACAATTCCACCACTGTCAGACTGACATTTTTTTCTACTTGCAGAATTGAAAACTTCCCAGATGAAGAATAAAAATGTTTACAGTGTTTTGACCATATCAGAGCAATTGCTTATAAAAATTTACATAACCCTGCAACAGTCAGGCTCTCTGCACAGAGGCTGCTTGATTTCTGACTGCTTTGCCTGGTAATAAATCTACGAGTAAAAGGCTAACAGGATAAATTCATTCTGTGTCTGAATTGTGCTCTAGTGGAAGTTATGCCAGGAATTAGTTTTGGCCCAGTGCAGCTCCTTTGGTGAGTTGGCTGGTGGTTTGGGTGGCAGGAGTGGAACCAATTATAACAGAAGCTGGTATTTCCAGAAAAGGAAATTTAGAGCTGAATAGTAAATTCAATGTGTTTATAATATAACAACAATAACGTATTAGCTTCATGCCTGTTATTTAAAAATGGCTCAGATATTAAATAACTTCAATAACCTCTTTCTTCTCATATTACTACAAACGATGGGCTCAAACTTTTCCCAGGCTTCTAGGATCCCTCTTTCTGTCACAAAGGACACATAGTGGAAAGCAACGTAAATATCCAAGTAACCTGTAGGAACACGTTGGCCACTGTAGGATGCCATAGAAATATGTTAATAAGCAGGCTCTAACTATGGGCATAGTTCCATGAAAGCCTGGAGGCTTTAAAGAGCTCTGCTGCATTAATCAGGTGAGGTAACTGCTGGGTGTGCCATTCTGTCACAACATCAAGGGAGTTACGATTTCTGCTTTCCATGGGTTTATTGCAAAGTTACAGCTGATGCAGAATGCTTCTGAGATTTATACCCAAGTGCAAAAAAGTTCTGGATGACTTCAAGGAAAGTGCAGAGACCTGTAAGAAGGGCAAGAATTGCCCTGTATGCTGTAACTTAACTGGTTGTGTTGGAATTTCTCCAAGCTTTGGAAAAGACACGGAGCAGGTATAGCCAGTTTAAGGACAGTCTTTAGAGGTTGGTGACTCCTAATTTTACTGCAAGAGAGAACCAGAGAAACAGCTCAGAAGAAGAGGCAGGAGCTGCTTTCTCTTTGTGCTTTATTGCCCAGTGAGATTTCTGCTGGGCAGGAAGAACACCCCTTGCCCAGTCCCATCTCAACTCCGAGCTGATGCTGGTAGCTCTCTCCCCAGTCTTGAGGACTGAACAGTTTGAGGAAAAGAACAGATTTTGCACTCAGAGACACAATCTCCCACAGTCTTTTGCCCTCCAGGAACTCCCTGCAGTCTCACTTAAATCACTTGAATCAAGTCTTTCCTGCAGATTTAATATATTTTGATGTGAGCAAGCATAACATTATGACTGGTGTTTACTTAATGACCTGTATCACATGCTGTATTGTTATGAGTCTTGGTCAGAAGAAGAGTTTGGTAATGTTGTCGTTCAGAAACTTTCCTCAGGAAAAAAACAAATTAGCAACTATAAAAGTACTTCACAAAGGCTTAGCAAGTTCAATTACACTTTAGGTATCATTAAATTAATGCATCATTTTATTCAAAAGTAAATGGCCACATAATTTTTGTAAATTCTTTTTCCCATTCTTCTTGATTTTATCTAAAAATTGTTTGATGAATAAAAATGTTTTGATTTCATCAGATGAAAACTTTTCAATCATTGTTTTTTTTCCCCAATGATCAATTTATCAAAAACAGCTGGATGGAACAGCTTTTAATTTTATAAATGCTTTTAATTTTGAGTTTTCAGTAACAATCCTTGAATTCAGAATTCATTAATTTTCTAGTCCAGTAATAACTATTGTCACTGCTTCTAAATCACAAGCTACTTAGGTATTTTTTTGCCTCCTGGATGTGCTTTGTTTATTTCAATTGAATACAAAACATTTCACAAGCTTCAGGACAAGACAAAAATGGTTTTTCAGACGAGGAAAGACTTCTGCACTAGTTTCTCTAACACATGGAACTGAAGATTTTCAGTTGGTGAATTTAAAGGAACAAAAAGCCTTAATGTATTTCTTTTTTAACAATGAAAACCACTCAAGAACAGATGTTGGTCATAACCAAAATTAGAGCAATTCAGTTCAAAATAGAGTAATGTTATGCTCCAAGGAACAGATTACTGTAACAGTTTTGGTGAGGTGATCATAGGAGAAAAGATCTTATACTTTGGTTGACTTTCTTCTTTCTGGCTTTCATTTTGGTGAAAAATGGAGCAAAGACAAGTTCAGTATTTCCTATAAAAGTGTATTAGCCGTGAAAGAGAGAATGAGAGCCAGTGTTAGGACAGCAGAAATAGAAAGATGACCCAGCTAAAGAGGATAAAAGTGTATTAGAAGTAAAAAGGCTGTGATGGAATGGCTTCAGACTATAAAGTTATGTATAGAAACATAATAAAGCAGGACAAAAAAGAATTTGAGGAACAACTTGTGAAACATAAAAACTACGATTTAATTTTTTCCCCCAAATACAAACTAAGTGGGAAAGCCTGCCAGGAAGTTTAGGGCCAAAAGATGATATAGATGCAGAAGAAGCATTCAGGAAAGCTAAAGGGGTAGCAAAAAGTCAAATAGGTTAATTGGTTTATATTTTCATTCACAAAGGAAGAATATAGGAGGTTTCTGTGATCGAGTTTTTTTACAATGACAGAGAGTATCTCTCAAAATGAAGTGCTGGCACAAAAACCCCAATTATAGAACAAATCAACAAAATGACATAGTTGTCTAGATAGGATGGCCCAAGTATGGAAGTTATTCAAGAGTGAAATAAATGAGCTATTAACCATAGCATGTAACATCTTGCTTAACACTGCTTCAGTGACTGAGAAACAAAAATTGGCAAATGTGATGACAGTTTTTAAAAACACTTCCAGGGAAGATTTAGAGGATTAAAAAAAACTTTGGGGCTCAAGTTGGAGAAGCTGGTAGGAACAGCAGTGAAGAACAGAGTAAGTAGGTACAGTGCATTAATATGATTTGCCATAAAAGGAGTGCATTGCTCACAAACATATTCTGAGTTTTGTGAGGGAGACAGAGAGCATGGGAACAAGGCTGACCTGCTTGTTACAGTCTGCCTGAGTTCCAGACAGCGCTTGATGAGGTCCCTTGCTAAAGGAACATAAAGCAATTAAGTTACTGTGGGATAGGAATGAAGGCTTTCACATGAACAAATTCTTGGTTAGGATATGAAAAAAAAGTTATGAATAAGTGCCCAGTTTTCTCCATTGTTAAAATAATTTAAAATCTTCATAATCTGGAAAACAGGTAAACAGCAAAGTTCTTTAACCTGCTGAAGGCTGTGCATTAAAGTAATAGAGGGGAGAACTGTATGAAACACAATGACTCAAGAATAAAACTATGAAATTCAGCCGAGTTAAATGTAACCTTACTTTGAGAATGAGGGGCTCTAAACTAGCTCTAAACTCAGAAATGGGATCTTGCAGCTTTATAGTTTTGAATGCAGTGCTCGCTGGTAGTTGAAAATCTAGGAAAAGGCTAGATAGAGAACAAAGATGAGAACATCATTACAGCATTGTATAATGCCGTGTCTTGAGTACTGTATGCTCTGTTCTCTGCAGCTCAATCAGTATAAAAGAACTGAAAAAATACAGAGAGAGGTGGCAAGGATGCTACAAAGGGATAGAATTGTTTCCATATGAGGAACAGCTAAATGGACTGTGTCTTGAAGCCTGGAGAAGAGGTGACAGAGGAGAATATAAAAACAGAATCATGAACAGCATGGAGGAAGAAGCTGAAAGTACAAAAGTTAAGGAGAATCAAATGAAACCAGCAGGTTACAAGTTTTAAGCACATGAAAGGTACTTCTTCAAGTAAGGCACAATTAAGGTGTGAAATTTTTTGCTGGTAGGATGTAGTGTGTCCCAAAAATTTACACATGTTGCAATGAAAGCCCAGATTCATGAACAGATGGAAGGAGTCTAGTAAAAACTGTTAAATACAATGACTCTGCATCTGACAGAGGCAATTCTGGTGCTATAAATCATCAAAAGCTGGGAAAGTGTCCTGACCTGCCCAGTTATCACCCAGTACTATTCTCCATTGGATGCAGGCACAGGGCTAGATGAATGCTCAGATGAACTTCAGCTTTTAAGGTTTTCAATTTCCATACTGTACATTCTGGAATTTGAGCTTAAAATCCCATTTCTACACTCCCAGCCCTGAGCTCAGGGAGTCATCCTAAGACTTGAGTCAAATTTGGAGCCCAGAAAGAAGCAGAAGATCCGCCCAGTCACTGCCCGCTGTCGCTTGCAGACCTAGTTCCTTGACTGGGCTCCCTGAGGTTAGGGATCCACAGGTCCAAGTGCCCCAGTGGGGAGCACTGTTTCTGACCTGGCCTCTCCCCGCCACAGCTGAGCCAAGCAAACTGTGCAAAGTCCATTCTGCATCTGCCGTTTTAGCCACGCTTGAACTGGGGAAGTATTGCTAAGAATTTGCTGCCAGGAGCCAAGGTTTAGCTCCAGTCAGCTTAGTGTACCTGTGGAGCACAGGGAACAGATTACAGAGCAGTTCTCAGCACACTTCTCCAGCTCAGGCTCCTTTTCTACCCAGGTCCAGGCCACCCTGAGGTGGAACCAGCTGTCGCCTACTGGGTCGCAGGCGCGGCTCCAGCAACCACCACAGGCGCCCGAAGCAGCCGCTTTCCCCGTGCTGGCAGGGACGTGGAACGCGCCGAGGCAGGAGGCAGGGATGCTGGGGCGAGGGAAGCACTCACGTGTGGCGGCAGCGCACAGCACCGCTTGGGCCAGGAGCAGCAATCCGAGGTGGTGGCGAACACCGCTCATGGTTCCGGAGAGCCTGGGCCGGCTCAGCACCTGCCGAGGAGCAGCGTGGCCGCAGCCTGCGCACGGGAACTCCGCCGGTCTCCACTGGAAGGTGAAAATGAAGTTTCTCCGCTGCTCTGCTCTCCGATTAAATCAAGGGCCCCGGGACTCATCATGTGATGGAATTAAGCAGAGATGCATGATTTTGTCTTCAGCTTCTTTCAGCTCATGTGCTTATGACTCACTCCCTTTGCTTTCAGCATTCCCTGGGATTTCTGAGAGACCTGTTTGGAGCCACACCATTCACCTTACAGGCATTTTTATACTGGTTTTGCACTGTGATCAATTTTTGTACTTAATTTGTTTTTAAATTAGGAACACTTATTTCCAGAAGTCCAAATTAACTCTTGCCCCAGCCTGATTTGCAAGCGTTACTGCAACAGCTCACTGCATTTGATGAACCCATCACTACTTAACCACATGGCTCACCCCATATGCTGGGCAACAACTCTAAACTAAATGGAAAATGGCCAATTCAAACACATCTCTTGACTTGGCTCCTGATCAGAGTTGATTGTTAAGGAAAATGCTATTTAAACATTTAGTGAGTAGATGCCTTTCCAACGGCTAGAGGTGCCATCACAGCCCCTGTGTGGTGATGGCCATTCAATATCTAGCTCCCAAGCTGCCGTGACCCACACACAGACAAGTACTTGGTTGTATAAACTTCACAGATTGTAGCAATAAACAAAAAATGGACTTTTCTGCCCACCCTAATAATGAGGTATAACCAGTGGCTCAAGAGGACCAGCGTAGATTGGCAAACACTGCACCTAGTGGTTCAAATTGAGGTTTAGTGTGCTTGCCCAGCCCAGGTGTGCTTCCGCAGGCAGTGCAGCAGCTGATTTTCACTGAAGCTCTGGCAGTCTTGTGAAGTTTCTTGCTGTTGTTTGCAGCAAAGAACAAGCTTTGGTAAGATGGCAAGGCAGAGAGCCAAGTACAGTCCTCAAGAGAAAATTCAGTAGTAGTTTCAGGGATCCCAAAGAACAATACTCCTAAGTGTGACACTGGCTAGCCAGAAACCAGTGAGTTGGGCCACAGTAAACCGTTTTTATTTTGGGCAGGGCAGGTGGAAGTCCATAATTCCAAGGCACTGTCAACAGAATGAAGAGACTGCGCAGTGGAAGGGGATTTTAAAACTCTGACTACTTTTTTTTTTTTTTTTGGTAGTTTCTTCTATTTTTCTAGTGTTTTCTATTCGCTGTGTAAGTTATTACTGCTACCCAGAGCACCCCAGCCAGCATTTCTCTCAGTAATGCAGGCTCTGATGTCCGGTCCTGTGGATCTTGCATATGTAGACTCCATGCTTCAGCATCCTCCTGGCTGGAGCAGCCTCCCTCCTACTGCCAGCCAAGGGGTGAAGGCAGTAGCCTTAGGGGCACAGGCTTGTTTAAACTAAGCCCTCATTATGTGACGGAAAGAAGGGGGAGCATAAATCAAAGTTAAAGCTGTGACTGACTGTGCAAAAAAATCATATGACTGCAGCGTCCTCATGTGATTGTTGCTTTTTTTGTTGTTATTCAATCAACTACATTCCCAATTGAAATGTCAGGTTTCGAAGGCATTCACAATTATTTTTTAAACCATGTGGGACATTAACTTTAATTGCACTCCTTTGTTTCCAGGTTGTTGATCCTAGAAGTGAAAAGTGACCTTCAAACACTGTGGTTCAGCACTGGGAGCCTGATCCAAAGTCTGCTGGGGAGAAAGGAGGTTTGAATGCTCGTTCCCAAGAGGCTTTTGAGAACCTCCAGAGGAAAACTGCTGACAACAAATGCCTGTTAATTAAAACCAAAAATTTATCAGCCTAAAAACAATAAAGTTGGTTAGGATGGAGTTTTTGGCCATGTTATTTGATACATGAAATTGTTACATAAATTTTGAGTGACAGTCTCAATAAGAACCAGCTGGTAGAAATTATTAAACATGTTGTAAATAGACTTCAGAGGCACTGAGGATCAGGCCTGCGGTTAGAGGAATCCAAACCCACCAGGGCTGGGGTAATAACTAAAAGGTGGCTTTACTGTGACACTCCAGTCCTTCATGTTTTTCCTCCTCTGCTCTTGGGCCTTAGATTACACATTCCTGCAGGGCTGACAAAGAAAATACTTGGGTCCACTGGTGCTGTGGCTGCAGCCAACATTCACAAGAAGAGAGGAGAGAAGGGAAGAAAGAGCTAGGAGAAACAGAAATGTAAAGAGAGTGAAAAGAGGAATAAAAAGCTAAGAAAAGTATGATAAGTCAAGACTGAAAGGACCGTCTGAAAACTGAGCTCACTTCTCCAAGAGTCCTAGCCATAGCTGACTGTGTCTGAAAATGCGTGTCTGAAACACTGAAGGGTTGCCTGAAACCTGCGGATCATCACCAGATCTTAAATTACCTTTATAGTTTCTACAGTATTATTCTTGGTCTCTGAGAAACAGCTTTGCAATTTAAACAAGTGAATTGAATCAGGCAGCTATAAAGGAAAAAAGGTTTGAAATATATCCTAAACATTCTCCCAGGAAAGAAACACACATTCAGGGAGATTTAGGGCTTCATCTGACAAAGAAGTGCGTGGGTAGAAAGTGCTTGGTACTTCACAGCTTTACCACCTCAGTTATTAAATCTCATTGAGGAGATACACATCTCTGCTACCTGAAGGGCTGTCAGATGACAGGGTGTGAACACATCATGTGTACCTGCATGTCTAGACTGACAGAGCTGGCACGCTCACACTGCTATCATACCACCATCAACGCAACATGAATACAGGAATTGTTTATCACTGCTCACAGGAACTAAAAAAAAAAGTGCAAAGGAAAGAAAAAAGAAAGGAAAGAGAAAAAAAAAAAGGGGGGGTTTGAAGTGTGAACTTAGCTTTTGGCCAAGAAAGCAAAGGAAAACAGGACAATCTTGGTTTGGCAACCAGGTACATTTAGGTAAATGCTGTCTGCCATTACCAGTGATCTCCCAAGGGAACTCTGCTTAAGGCTTGACAAATTCCCTTTCTGGGAAGAAATCATCTGTGCCTCACTCCTCATGGGACAGTGGGCATCAGCTGATTGAACCAAACATGTAAACAAAGCTGCCTTAGCAGTCTGCAGTTCTTGCTGTACTGGGAAGGGAAAAAAGCTCCTGATCACTTTTTAGTATGATCTATCTCAGTTTATCACTGAAAAATGAGTTAACCCTGGCAACTGATCAAACAGGCTTTTAGTAATTCCAGTGCGTTTATTTTTTGCCTTTGTAGTAGCTAAAACGATACACTTTACCAGTTTTTATGGGAAGGTGTTTCCTTGCAGTCATACATTTCTCCAAATTCCTGTGTTGGGGTTGGTCATAGAATCAGAGAATGGTTTAGGTTGGAAAAGACCCGTAAGATCACTGAGTCCAACTGTTAACCCAGCACTGCCCAGTCCACCACTAAACTGAGTCCCTAAGAGACACATATACACATCTTTTAAATACCTCCAGGGATGGTGACTCCGCCACTTCCTGGGCAGCCTGTCCCAATGCTTGACAACCCATTCCGCAGAGAAAATTTTCCTAATATCCAATCTAAAATTGTTTCCAATCTAAGGATCTTTTCCAAACTCAGCATTTGACCACAGCATAGGAACAAAGAATGACCACAGCATGAGATAAGGCGCAGGGGTGACCTTATCTCTCTCTGTAACTACCTGAAAGGAGGTTGTAGCAGGGGGTGATCAGTCTCTTCCAGGTGACAACCAACAGGATAAGAAGAAATGGCCTCCAAGTGCACCATGGAAGATGTAGAATTTTTTTTGTGATACAAATAAGTTTTGGGCAGATTTGCTCTTGAGGGAAGGCTTGAATGAGCCTGCCAGCTCTCCGCTCTTTTTGATCCCTCCTTACAAATGCTAAACTCCCTGCTCAGTTATAGCCATGTGTGTGACAGTGCCCCAAAATGCCTCATGAAAGCAGTTTGTGGGGAAAGTAGTGGAACCCAAGAAATCACCTGCAGCACTTTGACATCAGCAAATCCTCACAAGAGCTCAGCCTTGAGATACAGACACACAGAGTGTCCCGGCCCACTCATCCTCACAGGTGGACTTGTCTTCCCTGCCCATAGGAGGGCTGATCTGGACAGATGACCAGCAGTTGAAGACGAAGCATGATAGCAAATACTGATCCTCCAGATTGCACCACACGCCTTTATTTTTAAAGGTGTGTAAAGAAACTAAGTTTATTAAACATCTCTGGGTAAGTCTGTGGGGTTTTTTTTTAAACTATGATGACAGTGCAAGGAGGAGTGCAAGGAGCTACCAGTGCTCTGCTGTGGTAGCCCATGGTCTTCCAAAACCTCTGCAAGCTTCTGGCCTGTTCTATGTGCACCTCAGCTGACCCACTCTCAGTTTTTGAGCTGCCGGAGTTAATCTGTAATCTGGACATTGGTTTTACTCTGCTACTTTTCTCATATTGATTTTATGAATTGTTAATGATGTGGTTTATAGTCACCACGATTCATTGAGGCACAGACCCCTTCCAATCAGGAGAGTGGATAATTGCAGTGAAAGCACATGATTATGGCTGCTCGAGACCCATATTTTCCATCATATTTTAATGAAATTGATTCAGCCTTCCCTGTTGCTCAGAGAGGTGTTAAAAGATCAATTTTGTATCATTCAGCTCAAGAGAGGAATCAATTTTTTGCTGAAAAGGTCTGTTTTCTCTAAAAACATTAATTGATATTTTGGCTAGGAAGAAGAGAAAAATTTCTTTTAAAAAAATAGTAATCTAGAAACAATCAAACCAGCAAACCCCAGCCAAAAAAATGACCTATCAAAGAGAATATACTTAACAAGAACATCTGCTATGTAGTCACTTTGGTGGGAGGACACTGAAGGAGAAGTAATCTCACAGCCAGTCTTAAAGTTCCTTTAAAGATTTTCTAAGAAACAAGGTAAACTGAACGTACTCAATTGCACTTTACTCCCTGTATATGCTGTGTTTCACTTATTTGTTTGGGTGAAGGATAAGAGTTCACCACAGAAGCTCAGTTGTTTTATGGTCCAGTGAAATTGCCTTGACTGCTTAAGAAATAACCTCAGCACTTCCCTGAAATAGGAGTCAGAATTAATGAAAATGCTGGCAGCTGAACTTTAGCATAACATATTCTTTAATGTGTTAACATCAAAAAAATGGGCAAAATGCTGCATTTTTGGACTGTATTCCCACTGACTCATGGCAGTAATTCAGAGAGTAACCTCTTCCTTAGAGGCTAGAACAAGCAGCGAATATGCAGGCAATAGAGAGAGGAGAAAAAAGATTAATATATTACAAAGCAACCAGCCTTCTATCTAAATGCCCCATTTAGATACTAACATTTCTGGCATAAAAAGGAGGCAAACTGAGCAACTGGAGCTCTTGTGCTCCTAGTGATATGTTGCTGTCACCTTAGGACTTAAATCCCCCTGGATCCACCTTCTATGGCTGACAGCATCAAGGAGGGCTCATTTGGAGATCTGGAAGGAAATAGAAGGAAAAAGATCATACAGGGTTTGGTTTGGATTGGGTTTTTCCAAGTGTGCCCACTGCCATTTGCACAGAGTGGTCATGGCTTGCCAGGGCCATGGGTTAACCAGTGAGGCACAGGAGGAGCAGCCTGTCTGTGCCATAACTTGCCCATGCCCACTCATCCATCACCACCTCGACTCGTCTTCAGCTGCTGCAGAGTAACAGGTGGCAGGGTCAGGCCCTGATGTTCTGCTGGCAGGGCAGGGGAGGACACCCAGGCTGGTAATGCCCCTAAATCAGTATGGGTTACCGCCCTGCCCACAGCTGGAGGGGCTCCTGCTTGCAGAAACTTCAACAGGAACTGCTGCTTGAATGGGACAAATGTGCATTTTTAATGCCCTGTTCCCAAATGCATTACATAATAATCTTTAAAAGTTCTGACCATATGTGGGCAGGGAAATGTATTAAAGATATAGGAGTTAGTCTTCTGGGTTCATCATAAATGAACACCAATATCCTTTATTTATATTGTGTGTGATAGGAGCAGTAAATTTGCACTGATTTTGTTTTAAATCTGCGTTGGAATATGGTTATTTTATTTCAGCTTTCTTTGCCAATACTGGAAAATCTAACATGGCTTTACTGTGTTACTGTGTGAGAACCAAAAAATTGATTTAATACAGCAGCCTACTTGCAATCCCTGGCTTAAGAGAAATACCGAGGGTAAAATCTGTCTAGCATGTGGACTGCACTGATCACCAGAACTATGAGCTCAGCATGGGAAATACTATATAACATGATTGGAATCATTACAAAAAATGTGTGTGCATCATGTAATAGAAAAATCTGTTTCTTAGATCTATAATTTAAACTGTCTCCCCAAAAAGGGCAAAATAGCTCAACAAATCTTTCCTCAGCCACGCTGTTTAATTGCAGCTGGTGGCTCAGAGCACTGCTGTACCCAGTGGTCTGGGAGGAAGGGAAAGCTCTTTGGTGCCCAACATAAGAGGCTCCACTGCAAATGGTTCACTCTGCAACTGGTTCAGTTCTGCTGCTTGTGGAAAGGCGGTGAACAGTTATTCAAAAAATTCAGATCCTATGTGTGGTAGTTGCCCTTCTTCTCAGTAAAGGCTATTATATCCAATCTGAATAGTCTGAATTTAGTCCTGTACTGCGTCTGGCATCAAAGTATAAAATATGGAACAGACCTGAAGAAAAGAAAGTAAAGAAATGAGAAGCATAAGTGAAGAGGAGGAAAATGAATTGAACATTCAGACCTCTGTAAATTCACATTGATTTTTCATGCTGCAGTTGTGGTGAGAGGTATTTGGATGAAGGCAAAAAAAAAGTTTTTATGAATTAAGAACAAAATGATGAAATGAAAATAGATATTATTTGATCTCTTAGTTACTAATTGTTTGTTACATTTCAGAGTACCTAGTTCTTCTGTTATTACACAATACAAAAGAACTTTTGGCAAGAAAAACTACTTATTGAATGGTGTGTTGTAGAATGAAAAATAAAAACAAGAAGAATCAGTGTTTGCTAATATAGAGGCCAAGGAAAATCAAGTTATAAATAATTCTTGACTGAGCAATTTTTTTATCAGTTCAACTTTTGCAGATGTTCTGGTAACAAATAAAAACTACATCATATGGGTGCTGAGAGAATATTAATTAATTACTAATACCTTCCCATGTATTTGTATTTTATTCAAATCAAGAAGAAATCAAGAAATTTAATCGAGACATTGACAAAAGTAAAGAAATGTATTATATAACCCAAATGACTATATTTGTTTTATTTAGAATATAATGGGAGGTCCGAGCTTCTACCTTTTCAGGCTGTTTATTTGTCTAGGATGAAATTCAAAAGTCTGAAACCTGGAGCAAATGATGAAGCTGTTTACCTGTTTTGGCAGCCACATTACTGGATTTCACCCAGATACACATTTATATTCTCTTCCTCGTCTGTGACCCTATACTTTTCCTTTGAACATACAAATGTTTATATTTTTAGGCATAAATAATCCTCTGCATAGTAAAACTCAGCTGAAGGTCACTGATGAGTGAAAATGAAGAAATGAACCTCACAGTGTGAAAGCCATTGGATGTCACTGCTCTGGTGGTGTTGTCACTTGGCAGTTAGGTGAGAAGTGGCCTTGGCAGAGCTGGGTTAACGTTGGACCCTATGATCTTAAAGGTCTTTTCCAACTGAATCTATGGTTCTGTGAGTAAGGAGCATTGCTGAGGCACCAGGCTGGAGCACTGTCAGCAGCAGCCACTTTTGGACTAGTATTTTGCATGGATATGGTTTTCACCAACACCTCAGAAGAAATCCAGCTCTGGGTTCTGGTAGATGTCTTTACCTGACGAGACATCTCAAAATTTTCTTGCTAAACTGCAGATGAACTATCAGAACAGTGAGATCAGTTTGTTTGCTTTATTTTTTTACTTTTGTCTTAACACTTAGCACAAGAGTGAGTTACAATGCAAATCTCCCTGTCTAACTGGAGCGTGGTGGAGAGCTTCAGAGTAAGTGCTCAGGGCCATGTGACTGAGGACAGAAGGGAGAGAGAATTTTCAGAAAAAATGAAAATCATGAAGTATTTAATTAAAAATTGTGTGCCAGGTCTTCAAGGCTTTTAGAACTACAGCAACTTTAAATAGAAATTAAGGAGCAAACTGCATTATGAAATTTTTGAAGTTAAATGTAGCAGGGCTTACGGATATTATTTGAGTGTGCTGAAAGGCACAGGGAGGACATTTACACTGTTCCATAGTGACATGCTTTGGACTTCAGGTGACGTTTGTTGGAAAGCTTCAACATGGTCCGTTCATACAGATAGAAGTCCAAAGCTCCAGAAAATACACTCTCCTTGAAATTTCTGCTCACAGTACAGAACCTGACTCTCCATCACAACTCTGTACTGGAAGCAGAGGGATGTGCAAACTCTTTTATTGATCTACAACATGTTTTATAGTTTTCATTCCTCTGGTATTTGAATGCTTTGCATGTGTTTTCAATTACACAGAACTCTCTCTCATGATGCATTTGCAATGGATACTATTTTTAAATTGAAAAAAAAAGTTTCAGGTTATTTACAAAAGAGGAAAGGTGATTTCCTGTTGCGAGGGGACCACCAAGCCATCCAGAGCTTTGAGATGACTTTCATTAAAACAAGCATCCATGATACACAAGACAGGCTATGGCTCTTAAGAGCTACTTTGGGTTAGAACATAAATGAGAACTATTCATTATTTAAATAAGAACAAATATAGACTAAAACAAAGCAGGCAGTTTAAAAGAGGGTCCATCCCTACTCAGTGCATTCTTGTTGGATGGGTTCTTTTGCTACACCTCAGTGTAGAGCCATTCCAGAGGCTGTAAGGGTCTCTTTCCCATTGGTGACCTTTGGTTAAGTTCCTTTCTGAATCCCATCTCCTTTGGTGATTAAGTCAGTCCTTTAATGCTTTTGCCAAAGTTTGTTTAGAGAAAGTTGATGGACACAATTTTTTTGCTAATAATGATTTACAGAGATAGTGCTGAGAGCACGCAGATACATCTTCAAGATACACCACAATCTTTAGTGAGAGCTTTTAAATTCAGTTTAAAAATTACTGACTTGTGGGATTATAATGGACAATTTGGGCAACCAGAAGGATATTTAATTCTATTTCTTATGTATCTGCAAACCATTAAAAAGAAGCAATTTTGTCCAGTGTATGTAACCTTTCATTTACCTTTAAAATCCCCAAATAAGCATATATTAATTTAAATTCTAACAACCTACAGCAGGTTTTCAAATTGAATAGGGTGAGAAATTTTAAAAGGTCATAGGAGTAAAGACAAGACTTACCTGGTTAGCTAAAAGGATTCCTTTGATGTTTTTATCTTCCCAAGTTTCACTGCAATTAAGAACTGGCAAAACGAACTCGCTGATAGAACCACTTAGTGTTGGAACCACAGCAGTGTTTAGCAGGCATATGATGCTATCACTGCTTTGTGCTAAGCATTTCATGACCATATAATGACCATCCAGGCAGCCAAGCACCAGCATTGCAGGAGCATTTTCGTGTGCTCTTGTGGTTCTGCAGTATGACCTTGGCTCAGCCAGTCTTCCACCATGCCAGCTTTGGTGCCCTGGACAAATGCAACCCGACTTAGTACTTGCCTGTTATCTGTATAATTCATTGGTTGTAAGCGAAGAGTGCTCTTGTGTTAACCCAAGCTCTTCAGGTAGCCGTACAGTCAGCAGGTACTCTTTTGTGGCTTTCAATTTGGCCAGTACAGATAACAACACTTGGGGGGCAGGGAGAATGTGGCAGCCGAGAACGAGGAACAGGCAGCACAGTTACACCTTTTGTTGTGTGATTAGGGCAACGCTTTGATGATCCAGGACACAAGAGTGTGATTGTGACTGAACGGATCCAGACAATAAGTCATGTTTTTCCCTCACACACAGCAGACTGAAGAAGCCCCAAAAGCCACTGATTGCCTCTGTTCAAACTGGAGAGAGTTGTCCAGGCACCAGCATATGGACCCTCCTTTATTCCACAGGGCAACCACAGCCCCCTGAAAAGGATCCAAAACATTCAAGGCAACCTAAGTCTGAGTAGGAATATTTAGACTCACCACTAAACTGAAGCTCAGGCGGACTCCTGTGACTCAGAGCATGGCTCTCATGGGCTTTTCACAGGAAACACCACTGAACAGTAATTGCAAGTTCCCTAAGTTGATGTCACAATCACACTCTCCTGTACCTTAAGCCATATGGAGTAAACTTTGTTAGATTTAAGATTAATAGAGGATTGAATATGCAAATTTCCTCAGCCAAACTGAGCCAGCAGTTTCTTCAAAATAATCAGGATACGTGAAATGTCTTGAAAAATTTCACATGCTTCGGCAGAAATGCCATTCTTTGCCAAATGAAAGAGCAAGCAAATTAATATACTGTGTCATATGACAGGATAAAAGGTTAGCGATACACTAATGGGTTAGTGCACAATTATTTCTAGAAACTGGTCAGAAGGCAAAAAATGTAATAACAATTATTTTATTTTAAACAGATGGTTATTTCCAGGTTCATTGAAGTGAAAGGTCATTCGTGGTTTCTGTTTCACTGTAGTAGCTCTTCTGCGTTTGTCTTGTAAGTTCTGGGAAGCTAGAAGGTTCTACAACGGCAGGATCCTAGGAATCCTGAGAGCAGAGACTTGAGGTCCATCTGCAAAGTTCTTGGATCATGGATAATTTAATTGATTTCCATTAAGTATGAAACTGGCAGCAAGTAGGCAGTTCCCAGGGTGGAGTTATGAGCTTTGTTCTTTTACATCTGAACTGACATAGCTCCTTGTTCCTAGGTTAAATTCATGTTTGAACATGGAAGAATCTTGCTTTGACACTTGAAACAAGACGGTTTTGAGCCACAGAATGTGTGTATGAAACCTAGTTTCCTATAGTTTGGTGCCCTTTGTCCTCTTTAATACCCCAATGAGGCAAAAGTCTGGTAAACTACTCTAGATACCAGATTTCCATGGGTGCTGATCAGCCAGCCAGTTGCTAACAGTATTGATAGCAACTGAGTTTAGCCTGCTTTTTCTTCCTTGCCAATTCTTCCTATAGCTATGAGAATATGGTCATCTTTGAAAATTAATTTCCTGAAAATTTGCTATGGGGTTTAAAAAAAATGACTGGTGCAGAAGGAACCAGAGACAGATGATCAGACGATCTAATCAAAACCATGTAATTTTTTTTAGGAAACCTGCTAAAATTGAGTAATTTGGATATAAAACAGAAAGCATTATGAATTGGACCTCAGCAGCTTTCTGGCTCCTGTGCGCTATGCCAGATACTAAAACTGGTATTTGGGAGTCCTGCTTTCATGGGGAATTTTTTAGATGGATAACAGCCAGCACCACAATCCTGGGGCGTCTTCTCCAGAGATGAGTCCACAGTGAGGGTCTGTGAGAGCTGAGCAGAGCATGGAAGATGCACAGTGTGCACTGGGGCTTTGTGGCTTCTGAGTCCCCTGGCTGACCTCCAGGGCCGCGTGAATCATCACAGGCCCGGCATCAGAGGTGGGAATGCTGTAAAATGCAATTTATTTCCTCTTCCTGTACGCCAAGTACTGCAATATATACAAACTCCTAAGTAAATGATTTCTGATGCACAGCTGTAAATTTCAGTCACACACACTCTAACAGATTTTTTAAAACAACAACAAAAAAAAATCACATATTGTTCTCATGTACTCTTTAGTTACTTTATAGGACTCCCTCTGTTCGTGACTGTTTCTGTTATTGTTGGAAGAATAAACCTTCTCAAAATAGATCATCGTAAGGATGGAATCTGTCCAGTGACCACTTAAGTAGAAGTTTGCTGCCAGAACCAGTTTATTTCAGCTGTGATCACGAAGAGTCTTGTGTGCATTTATTTGTTTGTTCTTCAATACTGTCTGTAATATTGAGATGCTCTGCTAGTATCTTTAACGTTATCCAATGTTTTTCCAAAACGAAGTAGGTAAATACATAAGAAAAGGTCAGAGCGAGAGCCTTGTTTTTTTCAACACAGACAGGACAGGCTTATATGTCATCAGGTGTCCAACATGCCTTGGTTACCTCAGTATGGATCTGTTACTGGCAACCGCATGTACATCCTTCTGCAAGGACTAACTTAGACTGCTTGTGTTACTTGTATAATGTGTGCTCTTTGATAGGTGCTGCTCTGAAGTTGTGCTATGGAAAGAAGGATGGGCTTGTGTTTCAGCCTTATAACCCAAAGTTAGGATGTCTAGGTTTTTTCCCCTGACAGTATCATGGATTTCAGCAAACTTGCCTGAGTATTTTGTGTCCTTTTCCCCCCCTCTTTTCCTCATCTTCTGTACCGCAATGCTCAGAAGGGGAAAATGGGAGAAAGTTAATTTGATTGTTATCAGACACAAACAATTAAGCAACTGTTTGCAGATGGACTACAGTCATTCCTGTGGAGGCCCAGAGGTGTCTGCTCCTTCCCTGGGTTGTATACCTGATGGATGACAAAATGCTGGTGGTGCCCTCTGCCCCCAGTGCACTGAAGGGGTGGGGGACTAGAGCACATGCCAGGCAGGAAGGTACATCTCTGTATCAGTGTTCTTTAGGAGAAAAGAAACCTTTAGATGTGTTTCAGTGCCATGGGGTGATTTGTGCTATATCCCACATTATTCAGCCCCTACTTAGCCATGATTCCTGTGTTTTTCTGTGCTTTTAAATTGTACATAACTTAAGTTATGCTTGAAAGAAGAACTATACTGGACACAAGGCAGACTTGACCTTGATGAGTTACAGCTGTGTCAAACCAGGTGTTTCCACTAAGGGTCAGAGACCAGCTGACTCTCGGGGAGGTAACACTTAAGAGAGAGGAGAAGAGGCCAGGGGGGACTACTGAGAGAATTACTACTGAGAAGGGAAGGCATGCCAGCAGTTTGAGGAATGCCATCCTGCTATAATCGTGGAAGAAGACCAGCTTGCTGACTTACAGAATCCTGTCACCAAAAATACCAGGAGCATCAGAGACCCACTGAGCTCCACCGTCTTCGGGGAGCCCCCGCACCCCGTGCCGGCCAGCTCCGATTCCGGCTTCACGGGAGAGAAGGGGAAACCGCACCCGCAGAAGGACTTTCCAATCTTTCGGGTTCTCTCCCCTCAGTGGGAGGTTTTGTTACTCTTAACCTGTCTGTTTGTTAAATAAATAGTTTCACTTTCTCTTCCACCTTCCTCCGAGGAGAATTTTTTTTCCTTCCCGAACCTGATAAGGAGGGGTGGCATCTCCTTTGTAGGAGATGTTTCCCCTAAATTTGGCCAAAACCATCGCATTCAGACAAGTGCCTGGAGAAGCAGAAGCACTCTCCTGTCAGGATCGGGGAGGAGCTTTAGTACCCCTGAGTTTCTAGGTGTGCTACTCCTGAGAAGGACAGGCAGAGGCCGGCATCTGGGAGGAATAGGCAGGAGGAATTGACTGGTGGTTATAGAGCATGATCAAAGGTTAAGTGGGTATCATTTTGCTGGAAATGCCATGTGATACGGAGTTTGAATATGTGAGTAATGGGCACTGATGGGACAGAACCTTGAAACAGCACCAGCTGGAGAGACAGGTCATGCTGGAGCTGTATCAGCACCCACTGTGATGTACAGCTCTGCTTGTGTGCTTGGGCTGGCTTGGAGGTGTCTCAAATCATGAATACTGTGTCCCAATATCATGTGAGTTCCCACGCAGACTTCAGGTAGAGGCAGAGACTTCTGGAGAGGAAAGGTTCCTGGTGGCCATTTCCCCCCTGCAAAACCTGCATGGGGAGGCCGAGGGAGTCACGACTCCACGTATGCAAACATGGGGGACCTTGTGTGCAAGAGCTTGGGGGAGTGGGAGGCACATGGGGCCAACAGTAAACAAATCAGTTTCGGGGAAGTCAGGTAGGTTAGATAGAGACAGAGATGTCTGAAGCAGACTCCAGGCAGAAGGATCTGCAGTAAAATTTGAAGAGGCCTTATCTCAAGGCAGGCAGATCTGCCTGCAGGCCGGGGCTCTCTTTTAGGCTGTGCCAAGCTCCTGGGGTGATGTTCAAGCAGTGCTTTGCTTTGCAAGGGCCTGTTGGCCCCCAGCCCATGGGAGCTCCTGAGCAAGGCTATGGGAGCATGCTGAAGGCTGTCTTCTGCCCCAAAGAGTGCATGTGTCCTGAATACAGAAGGTTCTTGTCCACCTCATCTATTGTCCATTTATGATACAGGAACAGTAAGTGAAACCACCCTCTTTTATAGTGCAACCCATGGTTATAAACTTTTATTTCAGTTTTATATTATTTTAGTTCTAGTTCATAATTGCAGATACTTCAAGAGAAGCCAATGCTTGCAGAAGTAAACTACATTAACAAAATTTCATGTGGCTGTAAAGAGTGCTAAAATACTGAAGTACATCACAAGCCAGAGCCGCACACATGCTCGTCAGAAAACCACCACAGCACTGGGTAGTCTTTTCTCTGACAGAAAAGCTATCAGAGATAGCTCAGTCTCCACTTAAATGGGATGTGACATGGTTTTACATGCATGCGTGCAAATGTTACTTGTTTGATTCACACAGGAGGGTTGGTTTATTTTGTATAATTAGAACTAATCTAGTTAGATTGTAGGGCATATGCAATGGGAATGTTTCATGTGCCTTGCAAAGATAAGGCTCCATTGAACACTTACAGAAACCTTCCTTGATGTTGACCAGAATGCATTTAGTTTGCTAAGAACCCACTGCCACAACAAAACAGAAATTCAGGTGGAACAGGATATAATTGCTGCAGGTACTTTAAAACCACCAGATTGCATTTCTGATCACTACCATGCAATTAGCAACGTAACAGATCTGCTTGCTGGAAGGGGAAAGGCATAAAACTTGTTTCTTATGTCCCTCATGTGATGTGGTAAGAACAAATCCTACTGGCTGTAGAGGAAAGACAAAGCAATCCATGTACCTGAACAAAAATGTTCATCAGCCTACTGACATTTAAATCTTGCTCTTCTTGCTCTTCTTCCCTCCATTTTAAGATCTGGCTTTGTTTTTCTGCAGGAGGTTGAGTCTCACCAAGGAGCCTGTTGCGTGATACTGAAAATTTGCAAGAGTGTTGGAGATTAAATAAGCATATTGCCTAAGGCTTAGCTGCTAAGAACAACTCTGTTTTTTCACTTAGCTATTCTTAACAGGAGAACCAGGCAATTGCAAGTGAGAGTTTCTAGGCAAGTGTAAGTTTCAAGACCAAGAGGCATATTCACTCCCAGGATTAGAGAGTTAATCTGCCTCTTTAAACTCAGTGGAGAGAGGTTCCCTCTTTATGGCCAGCCCCCTGAATCATTCCCGGGAGAGGTGGCAGGCACATACAGCTGCCTGCCCCAAATGCTCAGTGTTGCAATCCTGTCACTCTCTGCAAAAGTGTTGGTGTATTTTGGTTCAAAGGGAAGGGATCAAATCTACTTATGCTGTCTGCTGCACCCCTGAGGACATACTGTTAGCCCTGACAAGCAGGGACTTGGTTCTAGTGCTTTTGTTTTGGCTTGGACAGATCTTAACAGATGAACAGGACTTTTCCAGGTGGGAAACTTCCTGTCTAAGTCAAGTCTGTGAAAGTAGCGCAATATTGTGGTTACTAGAATGCCTTCAAAGTCCTGTTTCCTCCTTGCTGACAGGGTACCCTTTGAAAAAGACAGTCATTCCACGTCGCAGCCTCTGCTTTCACCAAGCAGTAAATATTCAGCTCTTCAATTCCCTCCTAATTTCTCATTTCCAGTGGCTTTGCTTGCCCTCTGAATCTCCTGCTACTCATCTCGCAGCTCTCTGGCAATTGCAGGCTCAGAACTAAAGTACAGCATTACTGTAGCCATAGGAGATTCCTACAGCTCAAACTGCATTTTACTGATCTGAACCACCATGGAGTCAGATCTCACTTATTGTCAGCACCTTTCAACTCTACAGTTTGCTCCCACTCTCTGAACACTAGTAGTCCAGACTTTTCCTTCGGCTTACATTATGCTTATGCTGGGTCAAATATAATTATGTATCTACTTAAATTGTCTAAATACAATTTGTGGCTTTTTTTCCTCCACTATTGCCCAGGTAAATATCTCTCTTTATCCTCTACATTAGGACATGGGCGGTGGGCTAGAAACAAAAGCATTCACTCACAGATGATTCTGATGAACCACTAACCCTAATCACAGTCACAAAAACCTCTGAAACCTCCTAATGCTTGTATCAAACGCTTTACTAAAAGCCGGTTGATTTGTCTTTCCAACCTCCTCAAATTATTTGTAACTGTCAACAAATTAAGTACCTTTGCTCACTGAGGTATGTGATTTCCTCAGTCTGCTGGCACATCCCTAGTGTTCTGCTACTTATCTGAGAGATATCACTTACCAGAACTGTAGCAAGTCCATTATCTGATTCCCTTACTGACCCATACAGCAAATTATCTGGACTCCCACTATGCTGCAGTAAGCTCACATTTCACAAATATTTTCTTTCTTGTTTTCATCAGTTACTGCATTACATCCTCATTGATTTTCAACCATCCCTCATTTCAAGTACTTTTTAAATAGATTTCCACCATTTCAGAGTTATCAATCTCACTTCAGTGTTCCTGTATTAATAGGCTTTTCATATTCCTTCCCCTCCCCAGGCACATTTATGAAAGCTCTTCTTTCCTTAGCCTTCTGGTCATTGTTAATTTATTGTTGTGGATGCCCTTAGCTTGTTCTCTGAGGCTTAAATCCAGTCAGCTGATTATTTGCAGTCTTCCCTCATTCAGTGTAAGGCTACCATGCACACTGTAAAACTACAGAGCACGTGGCTACTGTGATGTTTAATTTTTAAGACCTAATTGTAATGCTTTCTGAGGTTCACAGGATTTTATCCTTCTCAGCAGCTAAATCACATTTTGAGGTCTGCCAGTGCTGCTACTATGGGAGGAAAAAGGGCAGAGAAAATTCCATTTGTTACATGCTGGGTTGCTTCCTCAGCTGGGGCAGCAGAGAGTTTCTCTCCGGTATACAGCCAGTCTCAGCTGCTGCTGTCTGGGGATTAATCCATGATCTCTTGAAAACCAAAACTTCATTCTTCAAATTAGTTGTTTGTACCACACTGCAGGAATTTCAGTGACTCATAAATCCTGTTATTTCAAAGTAAGGGAAGTACTTGAAAATATCACGTGGAGCTTGAATGTTCCAGCCTATTTCACAGACCAAGATTTTCTGGTAATCAGGACATTACATATCTTTGCTTGGACATTCACCTGATGTTTCCTCTTCTAAATCAAGGTACAGTAAGTGACATCTGTGAGTTTGCTGCCACCCTATATGTGTTCTTATATGCCAGATCACAATATTATGACTTTCTGGAGAGCAGCCATATACCAACCAAACAAAAAAAAAAATCAGTTGCAAAAATAAGTTAAAAAAATGAAAGAATTGTAGCTAATCAAAGGTATTATTTAGCCTCCTTTGTGCTTGCAACCAACTTTGGTATCAAGTATACCAAAAGCAGAAAAGGACGAACAGAAAAAAAAATACAGAGCAAATATTGGGATAGATTGCTTTGGTCTAATAAATTGTTGCTTATTTTCTGCAGTTCAGTGAGCCCCCTAGAGTAATACTGTTCCCTTCTCTTCTATCCTATCCTCATCCCTACTTCTGCAGCCAAACACACAGCTTGCCTTTTGCGAGGTAAGTCATATCACACTGCTCCCTGCCATCTTTTCAGATACTCAGAAGCCCATTTGTGAAAACACCAAATCCTAGTATCTCTGTAACAGTAAAAATTTTTCTTTTAAGGGTGAGATGATCTAAAAAAACACACTTGATCAAACTTTTTTATTTCTTGTCATATGAATTAGGAATACCTCACTTAATCTTTCTGTTTCTTAATGGCAGGGTGACCTAATACTTAAAAATTCCCTTCTTCCTCTAGGTCTCCATAGGTTAGGAGGTGGTTTGAGAACATCTAGCCAATATTCTTTGGGTATGTGTAGGAGAATATTCAGATTTTTTATGGCTTTACAACTTTTTTTTTTTAAAGCTAAATATTTCCATTCAAAACAGCACATGCACACTTTTAAGCCTGTAAAGCTCCTAGAGCAGCTTAGCAGCAGCAGCCTGCTGAGATACATACACCTGCAAGCTCCTGCTACATCTACACTGAGTGCACACACTGAGGAACCTGGATCTCCAAGAAGGCTGCAGAGTGCCTATCCCCTGCTGACCATTCTAGATGTTGTTCCAGCCATTCACACTGTTTTAGCAAGCCAGTATCTGATGGACCTGTGGTCGGATACATAACACTAGTGAAGTTTAATGCAGGACCACAAGAACTGAAATGTTATCTGCAAGTGTTAAAGAAACCATTGATTTAGTTATGTGTATCCTGGATCAAACTTCTGCTTTCTGCTTAAAGATGAGGTTTGGCAATTTTAGACTACTAAGGGAAGGGCCTGGACAAGAGCAAATGTTCTTCTTCCCTGAGTCTAGGACATCCCCTGGAAAATTCCTGACTCTTGCTTTAGAGCCTCTTGGCAACAAAACTGAAACCTTAACGTCATGACTGCAGGAGAGGTATTGTTAATATATGCACCCATCAAGTTTTGAGAACCTGACAGCAAAATGCCATCAGTTCACAGAAAGGCAGTTTTGCTACTGCTTGCAAAGTTTCACCTAAGAGACATCAAAATAACCACCCACAATCTCCTTCTGCAGGATGAACGCTTTCAGGGCTGTCCCTCCCTCAACTATGTGACATTTCTGCAGACTTGGTGACCTCAGGCAAAACTACTAACAACAGCTGAATTGTGTCAACTGGCACTGGGGGGCTCCCAGGGGACAGAAGGGTGTAGTGTGGCACAGACCACACAGGAGCCATCCCTCCCTCCCAACACACAACGCTCCAATGCTGCACAACCCTTCCAAGGTGCAGAAGACAAGGCTGTCCAACAAGCAGTCTTGCACTGCGTCTGTCTTTCCAGGGTTCCATTCACAGTAGGCGGTGAACACGTGACTGAAGCACTGTTTCTTTTGATCCAACCTTTTTATATACAGTGTTTCCCCAGAATTTCACAGGACACCAAATAGAAGGGAATGTTCCACTTTATTTTCAACAGTTCATTGCTTAGATGCAAAAAGTCTGTCCCAGAATAATCAAGAAATTATAAAATATAATGTCCACATGTTTATACCTGCAAGTTTATTCCAGCAGGACACCTGCGAGATGAAACAAAACTTAACAGTAGCATTTTGTTTCATTTCAAAACATGTTACTTCTGAATAAACTTAAAAGGTCAAAAGCATTTAAAAGTTCTAACGGTGGTGGCTTAAGAGGAATCTTTCCAATTGTGAACTCCTTTGCTTCAAACTGTTGCCACTCCTCAGCTGATAATTCGCTCTTGGGTGTGAATAACTTCTCAGAGGCAGGGCTGGAGCTGGGGGCTGCAGCAGAGGCTGAGGTGACAGGATGTCCAGAGGCACTGCCGCTCTGTCCAAATAAAGCAGCGCTCGAAGGCGAGGCAGAAGTGGCACCACTAAAGGCTCCAAAGGCTGGGAGCGGAGCGGTGCTTGCAGAGTTCACAGCAGAAGCACTGCCAAAGCCTGAAAAGCCAGAAGTCCCAAAGCCCCCGGCTGTGGCAGCTGTTTTAAAGGAGAAGGAGGCTGCAGATGGAGCGGCCGGGCTGCCAAAGCCAATGGATTGGGGTGCGCTAGGAGAGGACGTTGCCCCAAATGCTGGAGGATTTCCAGCAGCAGAAGAGCTCCCAGCAGCAGGGCTGCTCCCAGATGATGTTGGACTGACAAGGCTGGAACTGGTTTTAAAAGAGAAACTGCTGGCACTGGTACTGCTGCTGCTGCTGCTCACAGGAAAGCCTGGAAGTAGAGAATTTATAAAAAATAGGAAAATGGGTACCCCAGGGATACTAAAGCACTGCTGCATTTCCAAGATGCAGCAGCAGCAGCAAACTCCAGAAAATGCTTATTATCTGTTTTGGTTCTTAGGACAGGAACTTACTTGACAGCCCAAAGCTTGAGGTTTGCTGTCCTCCCATTCCAAAGGCAGGCGCTGGTTGAGTGCCCGTGGTCTTGAAAGCTGAGAGCTGAAAAAATTCCAGAGACATACATGAAAACTAAATTCCAAACCAGAGAACTCTCTCTCAGTACCTATTTGAAACAAAAATAGAGCTGCCCAGTCCTACTGAGTCCAACTCAGGCCATGCTGGACAGCGATCACTCCTCACAACTGCATGCTCTTGCAGTGCTTTAAGTGCTCGAAGGCCATACGCGCTCTTCTCTGTAAAAGCTCCAGAAATGCCAATCTGTTACAACTGATTGGTTGTTGCCTGTCAGTCAGTGACCTGATCACCTCTGGGAGCTCTCATTCTCACCTCTTAACTCTTCCAGGCTGTGCTCTGTGACTGTACTTGGGGCACAGCTTTGACTCACTCTGCTCTCTCTCCTCGGCACATCCCGCCTCCTGTGCTAAAGCCCAAATCCTGCTTGCCCACCTTCAGCACGGAACAGACCAAGGGCTGGGATCATATTACTCAACCTTTACTGCACTTCATGCAGACTGCACCCAAATAAAGCCACTTCCTCCGTCTCCCTGATTGTTTCATATGGGCTTTAACTCAAGCATTTGCTTCTGGAAAAACATCTCCATCCACAAGTGGCTGTCACCTTCCCAGGACCAATGACCCTTTCTATCTTCACACGTTATCCAAAGGGCTTCTCTCCCACCTATCTCTCAATTCTGGCATTTGCCAAATGCTCCATTTCTCCTAAGGTGGCCTGGAGGGCAATTCTGGTCCAGTCTGCTGACTCTTTCTTGGAACAGTCGGTATCAGCACGTGGGAAAAAACTGGTGGGGCAGGGATTGGCCTCTTGCTGGTCGTGTACACGACCAGATGCCAAACTTCAGCTCTGGTTGCTTTCATGTGGCCTGCAAGGAGAGTATTCCAAAGCTGGCATCCAGCTGCTGCCTTGCTAACATGGAACCATCCCTACACACTTTTTTCCTCAGTTACCTGAAGGGGTTTATGATACCCACCTGCAATTCACTCATCTCAGGACTCCAGAGAACATGCGCAGGTGGCACATCACAGTTGCCATATCTCAGAAGTCTTTGTAACCATAATTAACACCTGTGTAAATTACTTCATTAAAAAGGACATCAGGCACAGAGACATGCTGCCATTTGTGAACACTTACCAAAGCTGCTTTTGTTGATGCATTTAAAGCTTTTAACTGAAGTAGCCGATTTTTCCATTGCAGTGCTAACATTTGGACAGCATCTATCTGAAAAGGTGCAAAGAAAAGCATGGTTTTTTTACTGAAGACTCAAAAACAAGAGAGTCATCTGACGACTGAATGGAAAAAAGATATCTAGAATTAGAAAAGAAATTTCATTAACCCAAGAGGATCTTTTCTCTCCTGAAACTTCAACATGAGGAGCTGACATCTTAGTTTTAACAGAGAATTCCTTTAAACAAGAGAGTTTAAAGGACTATTGTCCTTAAATCAACCCTTTTACTTTACATAGGGCTAATATTAAAACAAGTTCTGGGGCTTTTCAAATCCAAGTTCTATTTTTTTCTGAATTAGATGCTTGGGGAAAAAAAAGTTACCTCAGACAAGATAGGTAAGTTTTATACATATGAGAACAGACTCGTCAACCTGGCCTTTCCACTTATGCACTCACTAAGCTGAAGTCCTATGATTTACCTTAGCTTCTTCCACATTTTCAGAAAAAAATCCACGCACTCTCAAAACACTGTAATGCTGAACAGTTCAATAGTATCATCCTAAAATAGTAATTTTTGATGGAATTAACTTCCTTAATTTAAATCAACCCCCTTAGCATGATCCATCAGATAACTGCACAGGACAGTGCAGCAATAAATGGTATCTGTGTCTTGATAACTGTGACTTAGTATTAAGCAAAAAACTGGAACGTCTTCAAACAACCTTTCAGGAATTTCCAACACGAATTTCCTACATTCATACTTAGGTTTAGCAACACATCTAATTTGATGCCTGGCCTAATTGAATTTTCCTTAAAACCTGAACAAGTAAAACACCTAGTGTCACAAATGCCTGTAAAAATGGAATGAGTTATCTTTTTGTAGACAAAGTCCTTAATTTTTCAAGAGAGTCTTACATCACAAACATCAATAATTCTTTTGTATCTAGTCACATGCTGGAAGATCATGTTGCTTGGTATCTGCTCTTATACAACAAACTGGAAAATTCAGATTTTGATCCAGTTTAAGAATAGAAACATGGAAAAGACATGCCGTACTTTACGTTTTTTAAGAGAACTGTATCATAGAGTTATCATCTATACACTGAGAATTAGGAAAACTTGCATTTACTGCTCTCAAACTTGCACTTACTGCTTTGATGAGATCACAGTTTATTTATTTACTTTAATAGCCATGTATAGCATATTGTTTATTATTTGTTATTATTTTGGTTTATTATTTAAATTGAAGTTTTTAAAAAATTATGTATCTCCTGTCTCTAAAAATGCAATTCTGGTAAATCTAAACATATGAAGCAAGAGTGGTGACAAGAGCAATTCCTTCTGTAACACAGTACCAAGAAGAAGAGGAAAGAGTGCAATGTAGTTTGAATTAATTTATACTTGCATCTATCCAACAGCCTAATTTCCTTCCTGGCACAACATTAAACTCTGCCAGCTTCCTTGATACTGACAGGACTACAAGGAAGGAATGATACTTATAAATTGAGAGATGTTTTATATAAAGACATATGCCTTACTTCCAAATGAGTATATACCTATCCATTTCTAGAAAAGAAGTATCTGCTATTTTCATCATTAATTCCCTGCAACAAAGGTATGTAAAAGAACAAGGTCAAATGAACTTGCCCAGTCTTCCATTTAAAGCACCAAATAACCACCTATAACAATCAAACTGACTAATAGCATATGAGGTATTAAACTGTTGAGACAGGATTCAACTAACTTCTACAAATAACACACAGGAGCAGGGACAAGATGAAGTCAAGAAGTGTCTAGCAGCTATTTTTGCATTCGCTTGGATGCACAGCAGTTGAAAAATATTTGGCATTCTGATCATCTCCTAGAGTTGGGAGATAAATGAATCAAGAGTTGCCACCTGAAGAACAGTAACAAGTCCTGTCCCAAGAGTGTGCACACCAGCCAGCAGTTTTTAAATACTTACATAATTCCCAATGATATTGTTTGCTCTGCTGTCGTAATACTCCAGACGCAGCTCTTCTGGCGAGACATCTGAAAAGCCTGCAAGGGCAGGAATAGTCAAAAACCTCCAAGAAAACAGATTCATACTTCCAACTGCCCTCTACACTTACAAAGACATGGACCTTGGTACATTGTCTGTCTTAAGAGAGTTATAGTCAGAGACAAAAAAAAAAGATTCATTACAGAATGTCAGCGGTGTGAACGTCCAAAATGAATTTGCCATCATCTAATATTCCTTTCTGTTGTATCACAAGGCAAATCATCACCTTGCAAAGCGTTGTACAGTGGTACAACAGTGCGGGTGAGTCACAGAAACACCCTAAACAGCAGCAATACACAACACTGAAAACATTACCTACCTGAGACATTCAGCTTTTCTTTCATTGGTGAGTAACATGAAAATATCCATTGTCCAGAAGATTCCCAAATTTCCATGTCTTTCACTACACATTCACTAACAAACAAAATAAAATCACAGATGAAGGTGAAATTACATGGTCAAAACAAAACCGCCAGTAACAACTGCCTGGTTTGAATCCAAATTCAGAGTCAAAACCCTGCTACCATGAAAACCAAGTGTTTTCTTAATGTAATATTAAAAAAAGTAATGGAAACTGTTTCCAAAACGTTGCTTCTTTGGGAAATCACACTGCCTGCTGGTTCTCAGTACCTGTCCTGCAGCTGCAGGTGCTGGCCACTCTTAACTGACTGAACATACACCTGTCTCTGTGAAACCAGATTTCAATAGTTTTGCTGTTGGCAGAAAAATTGTTGTCTTAAGTGTCAGAAAAACAAATTAAAATAATTAATTTTCTTAAAGGGGCTCTACTTCTTATTTTCAAGCACTGAGATCCGTTTCCTTCCTTATCCTCCTGCCCACAACTTAAATACCACACCATCTTACTAATCTTACGTAACATCACAGCTGTCTATCTGCCCAGCCCAGGTCCCAAACAAAAATCACTTCCTCCCCATGCCAGCGTGTTCCAGAGAACCAAATGAAGTCATGTTCTCTGTGTTTCTTCCCGTGTCCCAGCTTCCTCGTCACCAACCTGTCCTCTGCATTATCTCTATGAAAGTCAGTTAGCTTTCCACCTGCTCACTCCAAAAGCTTTCAGTAAGACAAGACTATAACTTACAGAAGTCTCTCCTCTTCATCTTTAGAGCCATCAGCAACACTTTGACTGCTGGCTAATGCGGAGAACCTGTTCTGTGAAAAGTCTGCATTTCTGCTGCTGCCGCCTGACGATCCAAAGTCAGAGGAGCCAAAGAATCCTCTTCCGTGATCTCTGCTGCCACCCCATGTATCAGACTTGAATGAAGATGGCTGGATAACATTGCTGTATCTCTGGTTAGAGGTACCCCATCCTCCTCCTCCTCTTCCGCTAGTAACTTCCAATTAAAAAACCAAACAAACGAAAAAGCAAACAACAGAAATTTTTAATCACTAAGATATGAATCAACATCATCAAAAACTCTAAGTATAACTAGTCTTACAGTGGCAATAAGAAGTTTGAAATGAAAACGTAGATTTTCCTAATGAGTTAACCTCATTATTTAGTCAGCTTAAACTAGTGAGTTACCCAGGGTAGCTCTCAAGTCCTACTTCTCAAACAGAACAGTTTGGATTGGAAGGCTCCTTTAAAAGTCACCCAGCCCGATCTCTCCCTGTGCCTTAATGAGCAGAGACATCTTCAACTAGATCACCGTGCCAACAACTTGCGGCACTGCAGAAAGACACCGGCTCAGTTTCACTTAGTTTGTTTCATAAAGTAACTACCCCAGCAGAAAAAAAATTAAATTTAATGCACCATAAATTTATGTTACAGGCTCCTGTGTCCGTAGCTACAGCACGGGCTCTGCTCCAGCACACAGAAAGTTCCTGACTTTCTTTTTGAGACCTTGGACACACCTGTGCGTGTTGTTACAGTCAAACCCCGACCCTCCTTCCCACAGGAATAAGGACAAGCGGCTGCACTGAGTTCCTGCAGTGCCATCGCTGCAGCCTTCAGCTCCCTGTCGTGCCCCTTTCCTTCCTAAAGCTCCCAGACACCCACAGCTGCTGAGAACAGAAACGGCCCTCACTGGGTACAACACACAGCTGCTCGCTGCTCGCGAGAACAGTTTTCCAAGCCGTTTACCCACTGACTTGTGGCACATCCCGCAGTCACAGAATCATAGGATCAATTAAGCTGGAAAAGACCTCTGAGACCATCGAGTTCAACTGCGACCAAATACCACCTTGTCAACTAGACCACGGCACCAAGTGCCACATCCAGTCTTTCCTTAAACAACCCCCACGGACAGTGACTCCACCACCTCCCTGGGCAGCCCATCCCAATGTTTCGTCACCCTCTCTGTGAACGCCCAAGCCAAACCTCGCCTGGTGCAGCTTAAGGCTGTGTTTGCTCCTGCTGCCGCTGGCTGCCTGGGAGAAGAGGCCAAGCCTCGCCTGGCTACAGCCTCCTCTCAGGGAGTTGTAGCGAGCGGTAAGCCCCCCCCC